>JAMPIV010020533.1:0-230583 GCA_024509875.1 Oreohelix idahoensis
GAGAAGGTCGTACACATCTGTAAAGTTCTCTCACACTGTAAAGTGTTCAGGCTGTATATAGAAGTGTGGTGTATTCTCTTTCTTCTGTAAAGCTCCACTATCAATCACTGTAACATGTGGTTTGTGGTGCCACTACTGTATATGTCCATTGTAGTGTACAGAGTTGTTGAGATCAGGCATGCTCCAGTCTACCCAGCTGTAAATGGGTAACTCACCCTAGTCCTGAGTTAAGGAAGGCAAAGGCAGCTGTAAGCAGTAGTTTCCCTCTAAGGCTCCAGGGGAAGCAGGCCCTAAACTTGGTCAATTCAACCGACGCAGGATGGTGTATATATGGAGTAGAAGTGTAGAGTGTGATTAACGCGAATGGTGTACTGTTCGTGTTCTGACCAATCTAATCACTCATACACTTGTGTCTACAAGGCACCAATGCAGACTGCTGGAATCTTTGTTTACACAGTTTATTTAGACGCACACACTGGGACATAACGAGTAAATCATGGGTACAGGTTTGGACACATCAATTTGCAGGCATACATAGTAGATCCCAAGTCATGACACATTCATAAATAATGGGTAGTACATCAATAGCTTCCAATGTCATGATACATAATGGCCGCATCCCCTATCTGACTAAGCGCGTCAGTGAAGGCGGATCGGTAAGTAACTAAAGTTGCTTTATGTTCACAGTTTATATCATATTGTGAAACCATGGAAGGGGTTTCTATCAAAGTTGAGATCTCCGTGCCACTGTCCGAATAGCCCCGTTCTTTGGACAGTGATTCAAAAATATGATGACAGGAATGTAACATGGCCGCCTTCCTGAGTTGTCGCTCACTCACTCACAGGAGGTTATATCTAAGTCAAAGTTAATTTGTAATGTATAAGAATAATTTCTTAATGTTCCTCAAACCAGTTCTACAGTCATCCAGTTACTTCACGTAGACATCATTGTTGTATGGAAGCCCGTCATCTTTGTCGCTACAAACACGACCCTAGCGTTGCGAAGCATAATATTCCAGCTAGGGTCTAACCGACATGAGATCATCAAAAATAGGGTCTGGAATTACCTGGAGTCCGAATCATACATGGTACCGTACATTAGGAGAGTCTCTAACACAAACTCTAGTAGAGACACAATCTCCTACAGAAGAAAACCACTTCGTAAATCATTTTTACTGAAGAATATACCAGCCCTGGAAAATGCGTAACCGCCATTGTAAACGGTACCTCGGAACTCATCACGACTTGTCAAGACAACTCCTACTTCCGCTAGAGCGGCATAACAAGAATATAGTCCTGCCTACCCATCCAAAATATACAATATAGGACTGATTCTACTTGTACTAATAATATGTAATACATATGAATTCAGGCCATAAACATAATAAGCAAATTTATATATTTTCTGGCCCTAAAAAATAAGTACAAACGTAAGAGCAATCCATGCGCCGGATCAATATCAAGAAACGATTACTCCTATAATCAAAAGTGTGAATCAAACATGGATTATCTCGCTTTACCATAGACAGCATTTTCATACACAAATGAATGAATGTCTATATTTTTTCCATATTAAATAGCCATATCGATTTTTGTAATATGTGCGTCAAAATATGCACGCAACAGATTACCACACCCCTCGGGAAAAAAAATGATACATTTTTTTTTGAAATACATCTAGGAGCAACATACAATAGGCTCACAACGCACCAATAACAATGCGCAGATGATAAGCATAAGTTTTATGACCTTAGAGAAAGTACTTCTCTAAGTATAAATTTTTCCAGAGAGGTGTCACCAACGCATACTACAATATTAGCAATGACACAATTTCTACATTAGTTTATACATAAATTTCATCTAAGATATCTTAACATCATGATCATCAAAGACGAAAAAAACATTGAAAGATCAGCGGTGAATAAATATCAATGAACCGCTAAGTAGTGTTACAATCAATATATGAATATTACATATGTGTACACATTTCAACATAGGAAACAACTGTATCAAAGTTGTATAACAGTTATGAATCATGTGGGCATCTAGACAAAATATCTGCCATCACATTTTCTGACCCACGGATAGCTCGCACCGAAAAATGAAATGGCTGCAGAGCAATTGCGTAACGCGTTGATCTCGCGCTCTTCAGATTTTTACTCTGAATAGCCGTAAGAGCTTTCTGGTCAGTTTCCACGATGAAATGCGCGCCAAGAAGAAATCTTTGCAGTTTAAGGATTGACCAAACCATAGCCAATAATTCACGGTCTAGGACCGAGTAATTCTTCTCTGCGGCATTTAATTTCCGAGAAATATACATCACAGGATGCAGAGTTCCAGAGTACTCTTGCATTAGTGCTGCTCCAATCCCGGTGGATGAAGCGTCACTACGAAGAATAAATGTCTTATCCTTAGAAGGCAATACTAGGATAGGTGAAGTAGAAAACATAGTTTTAACCTTATCCAAAGAGGATTGACATTCTTGAGTCCAATGGACTACATTAGGAGACCCTTTCTTTAGCAAGGAAGAAAGAGGTGACATAATGGAGGACAGATTCGGAATGAATCGTCCATAAAATTGTATTAGACCTAAGAGACTTCGCACTTGCTTTTTAGTCTTAGGAATAGAAATGTTAAGTATCTTACTTGTATTATGGTCTTCTGTTTTTAGGAACCCATGACCAACACAGTGTCCTAAGAAAGATATTTCGCTAAAACCAATACATGCTTTCGATGGTTTCGCTGTCAGGTTATGCTCGCGTAAGATAGACAATAGTTCATTTATCCCATTATAGTGATCATTCCAAGTATCACTGAAAAGACAGATGTCATCAAGATACGCAATGACATCTGAGCGATGAGATAGGATTCGACGCATCATGCGTACGAATGTTGCAGGGGCGTTCATAAGACCGAAAGGCATGAAATTCCATTGGAATAGACCCCTAGGCGTCGAAAAAGCAGTAAACGGTTTGGTGTGTTCGGATAATGGAACTTGCCAATATCCCTTAGACAAATCGAGTTTAGTAAAGAAATGAGAATTCGATAGTCTCGTAAGTAGCTCTTCTAGTAAAGGCATAGGTTCAGCATCAAATTTCGTCACTTGGTTCAATTTGCGATAATCCACGCAAAGACATATGTTATTGTCTTTTTTTCGTACAATAACCATCGGCGAAGAATATGCTGATGTGGATGGTTCAATAATTTTTAACTCTATCATCTCATCCAACTCTTTCTCTACCTGTGCTTGAAAATGTATCGGGATAGGATACGGTCTGACTCTTATAGGACTATGGTCAGTAAGAATAATGTCATGTTGAATGACATCAGTTTGACCAGGAATGTCAGTAAGGACATCCTGAAATTGTTCTAACATAGTAGAAACTTGTTTCTGCTCTCCTGGAGATAATTCGGGAGAAATTGCAACATCTTTCCATGATTCATTAGAGTGAAGAGGAATCATTGGAAAAGGTAGATTTACATCCGAGAAACTCGTTTCCTCATCCTGTATTACTGACAGAGATGAGTACTGTCCATGTTGGACTGGAAAATCGTCCGTTGCCTGGAACACAGGTTGTAAATAATCCGGACGTTCATGGAATTCCGTGAGCATGTTGATGTGGAAGGTTTTACGCTTCCCGTCAATATCGACGATATAGTCAACATCGGAAACTTTTGATATTATATCGTACGGACCTTTCCAAGAAATAAGAAGTCTATTTTCCCTACAAGGTAGCAAGACGAATGCTTTGTCACCTGGACAAAGTTGTCGCAAGCATCTCTTTTTATTGGCAAAATCCCTTGCCTTCTGTTTCACAAATTCAGAAGAAGCAGTTGCCAATTTGCATGCTTCAATAATCTTGTGTCTAAGTGCGATGACATATTCATAAGAGGATTTTGTGTCATCGACAATATTATCAGCAGTTATAAGATCATGAAGTAAGGACATAGGACCTCGCGGTTTCGCGCCAAAGACAAGTTCAAAGGGAGAAAATCCTGTATGTTCGTTGGCGACCTCTCTAAATGCAAAGAGAGCCGCGGGTAAAACCCTATCCCAATCCTGAGGATGATCTTCTGTTATCTTACCTAGTAGGTTTTTCAGAGTTCTATTCAAACGTTCCACCATCCCATTGGACATAGGATGATAAATACTACTCAGCGATCTCTCTATCTTAAGAGTCGACATTACTTGAGACATGGTATCCGATATGAGTTGGGTACCATGGTCGGATAATATTTCTGCTGGAAATCCCAGACGAGAAAATATTAACCAAAGAGCATCTGCGACATCAGCAGTAGTTATGCTCTTTAGAGGAACAGCCTCCGGCCAATGTGTGCACATATCAACACACGTCAAAATAAATTGGTGTCCTCTAGCAGACTTTATCTTAAATGGACCAATGATGTCTATCGCCATTTTTTGAAATGGTCGAATGGGAATGTCTGCAGCCTGAATAGGTGCATCATGGCGTGGACCTCTGGATTTAATCTCTTGACATACTTTACAAGATCGACAATAGATTCGTATGTCCTTATTCACAGCAGGCCAAAAGAAAGATTCAAGAACTCTAGCTTTAGTACGGGAAAAACCCATATGTCCAGCACACTGCGAATCATGAGCGTGCTGTAAGATTTTAACTCTCATATTTTTAGGCACAAGGATTTGAGCATGAATGGACTTAGCGGAGTCTTGTACCATACGTACAAGTACGCCATTCTTCATCGTAATCCAAGATTTACGATTTGTATCCTTATTCGGATCACCTTTTGTTGCCAGAGTAAAGAATTTCTTTAGAGTAGGATCATCTTCCTGCTGTTTTATAAAGGAATCATGGGAAATCTCCAAGGGATCATCTTGGATCTGCGCATCATTATCTTCAGAATGTGAAGATTGTGGCATATTAAGAGCTTGAGCCCTAGTGATTACTGCATTAGCAGATTGCATATTAACATTTTCCCAATTAGAAATTTGCTGTGGAGTGCATTCTTTCACTCCATGAATGCGACCGATGATAAGATCAGCGATCGGATTCGGCAAGAGACATGCTTGCACCTCTCCTGTAAAGAAAGGCATAGCAATATTGATAATGGCAGTGGAGTACTTCTCCAATGTGCCACCAAATGTTACACATTTGACTACATTGCCTGTAGCTCGAGAAGGATTTACGAGTGATTGCCTCACTCCGATGGTAGTGCACCCCGAATCGAAAAGAATTGATACCGGAGTACCATCTATTAGGCCTCTATTGAAAACAAGAGCACCCCTTCCATTATGCGCGATTGACGCAGGGAGAGCGGGAAGCGGGTGACCGCAGCTTAAAGTAGAAACTGTGGTTGGATCGAATAATGTTTTGCATTGCGAACACTCAGATGCTCTAGCAAAATCGAAAGCGGAATTTGCTACCCTATTGGAGTCTTTTTTATCATTATTCTGATTATCGGTGTCGTGGAACTCCTGTTGTGCAGAGTTAGCCTGGTAATAAGATTTACCATGTCTTTTGTGTTGTGATCTACCTCGGTTATAATTGTCTCTATAATTATTATTTCCTCTTTTATAACCCCTATTTGGGTTTGAATCATAATATTCATGATCATAATCATCACGCTCATTATACTGAGTATCCCTGTAATATTGGTTCTTTTCTCTCCATGAAGCACTTGGGTAGGTCCTATAGCTACTCCCCTTTCGAGAATGTCTAAAATTATGGGTACCCCTCGCGTGTCGAGGACTATCAGCCCGATTCCAGTTCTTCGAAGAAGAACCCTGATTTGAGTGGTTATCTTGGTTTTGATACTTATTCCAATTAACCTTTTTATCAAATTTATTTTTAGCTCCTTGGAATTTGTGTGAGTAATTCTGATTTTATTCTGTTGCCGAAGCAACTGGCATACTCTCTTTAATGTTAGAGTTACTAAGAATCATGTCAGGGTGTGCCGTGGCATACTGGTCACAATATTCTTCCATTTGCTTTAATGTACTAGGTTTACGCTCATGTAAGAACTCTAGGAATGATTTATTTACCGAAGACATGACCTTGTCTCTTTGTGAGAAGTTAATGTGATTGCATTTACAACAGGCCCCTAGTCTTTAAATTTGCATTTATTTACGTTTTTCAGGGAAAGATTACGGTGGGATTTTTATCTCATTCGTTTTTTTTATTTCTCTTTGTATAATAATAGAGTTTGGACTTTTTGTGTAGATTAAGAATTACGGTTTCTAGCAAAGATGGTAGTTTTAACTTTTAGACTGGCACCAGCGCGCTGTTTCATTGAGATAATTCGTTCATGGAAGATTTTCCAGTGTAACATAATGGCAGAGCATTTTCGGTTCTTCTCAGTGAGCGCGCTATAATTTTTAGTAAGGGTGAAATCAGATGGGGGTAGAGGGGGAGTTTTAAGCGCGTGGAAACAGGTCAGCAACGGAATTTTTCAGCTTGATCGTAAGTTCTAAAATTAGATCATGACCGCAGGCGATTCCTGGCATGTTGGTTGGTTCATAGATCGACCCGCTTAAGAACAAAGCCTAGCTATGACTCACGCGTAGCGTGGTCTGGGGTAATAAATAAGCGGGGTTCCCTGGCAGAAGTGGGAGATTTTTTGAACTTCTACGCCTTGGGAAAGAACTGCCACAGAGCCGACTTGCTCTTTCGAGAGAAATTCGTGCTGGTAAATATGAAGTTAATTAAGCTTTAATAGTTTATAAGATTTTTGCAGAGTTGTTTCTAGGAGGTAAAGTTAATTCATAGAAGTAGAGCCATCAATGCTATAATTTTAATTGACTATAACTGACAGCGCAATTAGGTATTTTGTGAAAAGGTAGTAGGGAATTTTGATAGTTTCCTCAGAGTAGCTGTTTGTATAAATTGGAATATTACTGTTATTTGTCAGAAGACAGGGGATCTAATTTTTCCTGGATTTGTGATTTTAAATGGTGCAGCGTAAAACACGCTCGCGGAATTAAATTAATTTTAGTTCGTAACGGACATGCCATGAGTTACCCTCTTATCTAAATTATTATCAGAGTGCATTCATTCTTTTTATGAGATAATGAAAGCTTAAAGATGGTAGATGTTAAATACTATAATTTTGAGACACGATGCACGTAATTTCATTGTGATTTTCGAGGATTTGGAGAGAGGGGTACCGAAGCACGTGCTGCGTGTCTTTTTTTAGTGGGGTGAATCTGATAACGGAAGGAGAGGGGAGATAACGAGGCATGCATTGTAAAATAGGATTTCAGTTCCTTTAGAGATTTTAATGTACATTGTTATCAGAATCGGGTGTAAATAATATTCCCGACACGTGGGTGAAGATTTCTCAATATTTGAGTTATAATATTAGCGAATAATACGCTAGGGTTTTGGTGTGTATTTAATTGTTCAAGTGTGTGTAAATTACCAGCGGACTAATTTGTGTAACGCTGTGGTAATAGAACGAGTGGCTTTAAATGTTAGAGCATGGGAAATTGTGTATTTTTCTCTGTGTGGGTAAAACCTACATTTTGAAGTCAGCAGTTACGGGTCTAGTTGGGATTTTTAATTAGTCCCTTATTTAATAGACATATGTTTATACTGATGAATTCATGGAGACGGGAGATTATTGTCTCGGGTGAAGTCTATTGTATTTGGGTAGCCAGGTAAACACATCGATCATTGTTAAATAGTAGGGCCAGGAATTTACTGGCAACAGGTTCATTCAGTGGTTAGAATGTTGTGACGGGCTAACCTAAGCTGAGTCTGGAGATTAGAGTGTCGATAGGACAGTATTTGAGGGAAAGTGGGGGTAGGCATGTTTACTAATCGCTGAAGCGATACTAGAGCATGGGAGCTGTATGGAAGATTTGAAACTTAAGTGTTAGAGATTTGAAACTTAAGTGTTAGAGATTTGAAACTTAAGTGTTAGAGATTTGAGACTTAAGTGGTTGAAGAGTTGGGATTTAAGTGTTGAAGAGTGAGAGTTAAGGGAGTTAAGTGTTAAGGATATGGGAAATTTGTTGTGCGATATATATTTGTTATTGTTTTGTCCACAGCAGATATTTTCCAGGCGTGGCAGCTAGGGCTACAGTAGTCCTTCAGCGGCTAGAAGTTCGCCGGTCTTCTCAGGAGAAGAAGAGTCGGCAGAGCCAGGAAAGAAAGTGGAGTAGTGACAAGGGGGTCACTGGTGCAAACGTTTTGTACCCAAGAGAGCAAGGAGCTGGAAGCACAGACTTCTTCAGCAAGAACAAGAGGTTCTTAATAAAATTCGGAGCTATTCACGCTCAGATAAAGCACACACTGAACCTAGGCGCAGGGCCTAGAGGTGTCGTGATTGGTCGGTCATAATAACACCGACGGCCCAGACCCAAGAGAGGGGTAACGGGGCCTGTGATTTTTCCAGAATCGTCATTGGTAGTGCAGAAGAGTCCAAGTCGAGAAACCAGAATACCAATTCAAGTTAGCAGCTACAACAGGTGGAGAAGAGGGGAAAGGGTTAACATCCCTCTTTACTGCACGAGATAGATAGAGAGAAGGAGAGTAGTGGAGGAGTCGTTTCTGTAGGAACTAGGAGTGTCAGACAGACACTGAACATAACATTAGAACTCAGCAAGTCATCTGTAAGTTGTGTCGGAGGTGATAGAAGGGTTCTGGTCATGGACTTTGTGATAGTCAGAGAATATTTAGCCTTGTGATAGTCAGAGAATATTTAGCCTATAGTGGAGCAGCGGTGTAGGCACGTCATTTGTGTAGAACCACGTCTGCAGACAGACGGACAGTAGGAGTTAGGGTGTGTTTACATGATATCAGGTTGATTAGGAGAAAGACGGATCTGGTGTTCGAGATCCTCCTTCACATGTTGTTGTATTACTTACCTTTCTTCCTTACAGGTTGAGGGGAGGGCGACTGTGGGGTTACCTTACCTAATCACTTGAAATTAATTGTTATGTTCTTTCCAGGTGTATGAACACGCATGTTTATTCTATTTTTGTAGTATGTTATATGAATTTTTTTGTGTGGTGTAAATAAAATCCATTGTAAATTTCCGGCTGGATCAGTCACTTACTTCAACCTATATGTTGTCTGTAAGTGGTGTCTGTGGTGTTAAGTATTAAACCTTATCCCAGTCTTGGTAGCTAGAGGTAGTGAGGTTATCGCAAAACATTACGTCACTTAGTGGCAAGGGAGAGTCAATTTCGGTTCTCGACCCTTGACGCCAATAGCCTCATCTCCCACAGTCACTGTTATTTTCTTCTGAAATCTATCTTCTTAGTCTTTCTTTCCACTAGGGTCTAGTCTATTTAGGTAGGCAACCTCTAGTCTTAAATCCACTTCGTGACAAAGTGGGTGCTATCGTCCGGTGAATCATCTTTGTTACGTTCAATTCTGTGATCTTGACAAAGTGGCGGCGTTCGTCCGGTAGATCATCTTTGTTGGGATCAATTCTGTGATCGTGTCAAGATTCATAGATTGTTTCTATAGGAAAGTTCTGGGAAATAGATTCTTTATAATATCCCCTAGACTAGAGCTATATATAAACTGATCCAGCTAATAGTTTTTTTCCACAGGAAGTTTCTCCACAGGGTGCAGTCAGATTGTAGCTGTAGTTAGTTGATGACTAGAGGTAACTGATGGCTAACTGAATTTTTCTTAACAGGAAGGTAAATTCGGGTTTTTAGGTAGCTGCTTAATGAAAATTTTTTCAGGTAGTTCTTCAGATTGGTGCTAGTCTGAGTTCGGGTTTTGGGACATTGGTTACACAGGGAGTAGTGCCCAGAAGGTAACAGTAAATTTTTCGTGTTCCTTTTTTGTCATTTCCCCTCGTGGTGAGTTACTGCTGATTTGTCAGGTAAGATGGCTGAATTGGTCAAGCTACTTACTGCATGGAAGGACGCAGCTAAAAGCATGGGGATGAATGAGGCCGAGACTAGGGCTTACATTATGAGGGAACAGGACCGGCAGACGGAGAGAGAGAAAAGGGAAGCGGAGAAAGAAGAGAGGGCCCGACTGGCAGAGATGGACCTGCGTAAATTGGAAGCGGAGAAAGAAGAGAGGGCCCGACTGGCAGAGATGGACCTGCGTAAATTGGAAGCGGAGAAAGAAGAGAAGGCCCGACAGGCAGAGGAGAGAAAGGCAGAAAGGGAGGCGAAGGAAAGGGCCACAGAAGCAGAGAGACAGCATGAACTTGCCCTGCGTTCACTGGAACTGCAGTACCGATCTTCGGAAGGCAGTTCGGCTAACGGAGATTCTCCCGGAGCAGGGGCGACAGACACCTCAGGAAACGGAGGGCCCCGGATGGCAGCCATGAATTTTCCAATGGACTCTTTCCCTAACGGGAATGAGAAAATTGACATATTCCTGGAAAAATTTGAACGAATGGCAAAAGCGTACGGGTTGGATGAGAGTTTGTGGTGCCTCAAATTATCTCAGTCGTTGAAAAACCAGGCCTACGACATCTATAGTAAGATGCTCAGTGATGAACAAAATAACTTTGAGGCCCTTCGTAACGCACTGTTACAACGCTTTCAGTGGACTCCCCGTAAGTGCCAAGCTATGTTCAGGGAGAGCAGGCCGGAGAAAGGAGAAAGTTTTCCCCATTTCGCAGAAAGGCTGAAGAATTATCTCACTCGTTGGAGAGAATTGTCGGGTCTAGCAAAAACTTTTGAAGGACTCGAAGAGCTTGTCATGTGCGAACAAGTGAAAGCACACATGTCTCCAGACTTGAGGAGGTATCAGGGCGCCCAGCAACTGGACCAGATCATTCTTTTTGCTGAAAGGTTCCAGACGGCACAGGCCGAAGTACTGGGCCAGAAACGAAAACACCCAGACCTGCCAGCACTGGACCAAGGAGCATCGGCATCGCAGTCGTTTTCGTCTTCTGCTCATCAGCAGCAGGGGCCGTCTCGCAAGGAGCCCCATCCCATTCATAACCTGCGGCCCCAACCGCATAACAGAGCACAGGCGACAACGTCTCATGAACCTGCTAGAAACAGGGGAGAAAACAACAGGTACTGTCGCAATTGCCGTACTACCTCTCACTGGACTTCTCGGTGTGTAAACAAACCACCCACTCACCATACAGCGTGTTTAAGGGCGGTGAGAGTGAAAAAAGGGAACAATTGGGAACCTTTCAAAGCAGAGAAGTGTTTCTCTAACAGTGGACCAGCAGTAGTGAATGGGACTGCTACCACTTGTTTATTTGACAGCGGGCTTACTTACCCGAGTATAGTCGCCCGACATTTGGTACAACCAGGCCAAATGACTAAGGAAAAGGTTGATATTGGTGGAGTTTTGAGGGGAGGGACCTCACAGCGTCTGCAGATAGCCAATATTAAGGTGGAGAGCAGGTTTGTGCGTGGCACAATCAAAGCTGCTGTAATGGAACAGCCAGCTTATGACTTCATCTTGGGGGCCCCATATATAGTTTTGGGAAACCCCCCAGTCCCGATCCTTGCTGGTGCAAGGGGGCCTACTACAGGCCAGAGAAGTGAAAAGGGAATGTCCCGGATTCACGGAGCCCCACGAGAGCTCAACCAGCCACGCCTTGAGATGGAGAGGTTAAATACCTCCAAGGTTAGTGGAATGGTTTTTGCAGAGGCGTATCCCTCTGACAGCCCTGTTAAGCCGAAGGGCCAAACAGCGGCGACGCCTTTGATTTTGGAAATACCTTCGTTGTCGTCGGGAATTAGGCCCCCGATGGTATTACCTCCTGAGAGCGAGGAACATACTGACAAGAGTGGTAGAACGTATGTACACGACCAGCGCAATCTTCATAGGGCAGAAGACAGCGAATCGAGCGAACATATGTTTCCAACCAGCCCTGGAGCCCCATCCGACCAGCACTTTACTCAGACGGAGGAGGACAGTGATCTGAGAAACCGTTTGCCTATAAACGGAGATGGGCCCCATCCCGCTGCTAGCTCGCTAACAGAAAGCGGCTCTTGCAAAGAGGCAAGAAGCAAAAACGTACCACCAAATGCGTTCTGCTTAGTAGGGGAAACGGATGTCGCTGAGGTCAGGCGCAACCCAGTGAGAACCCCTGGTGGGAGAGTAGAGAAAGGAGCAATCTCTACGCAACCTCTAGGCAAACCAGAGGGGAGTGAAGCGATCGGAGAATTTATGCTGGAAGCACCAGATAGTTCGCACCTTCATCGCCATATACCTGCGGTCTCAAACCCGCCGAGGTGCAGCAAGGTAGTCGCCATCGTCAGGCAGCCACAAAGCCAGTTGGTCAGGGCAGCCGACCAAGACAGCTTTTTTACGGACATAGCCAAGGAAGGTTCAGACCCACCATTGGATGGCACAGGTCCGAAGAAAGATCAACTCTTCCACCGGAGCATGGGAGTTGGTAGAAGAAGAAGAAGGAGGAAACGTAGAAGAAGAAAGTCGCAGGACAACCATGGGAGTTGTAGTCGCCAGGCGGAAATAACCAGTCGTGACCATGAGACTTCAGGACTGACAGTCAGATCTGTAGACTTGTATAGGGGCCAGTCTGGAAATACAAGATCACATTAAATTAGATCGTGTACCACGAACTTGAAGAGGGGGGTAATGTGAGAAGTTAATGTGATTGCATTTACAACAGGCCCCTAGTCTTTAAATTTGCATTTATTTACGTTTTTTCAGGGAAAGATTACGGTGGGATTTTTATCTCATTCGTTTTTTTTATTTCTCTTTGTATAATAATAGAGTTTGGACTTTTTGTGTAGATTAAGAATTACGGTTTCTAGCAAAGATGGTAGTTTTAACTTTTAGACTGGCACCAGCGCGCTGTTTCATTGAGATAATTCGTTCATGGAAGATTTTCCAGTGTAACATAATGGCAGAGCATTTTCGGTTCTTCTCAGTGAGCGCGCTATAATTTTTAGTAAGGGTGAAATCAGATGGGGGTAGAGGGGGAGTTTTAAGCGCGTGGAAACAGGTCAGCAACGGAATTTTTCAGCTTGATCGTAAGTTCTAAAATTAGATCATGACCGCAGGCGATTCCTGGCATGTTGGTTGGTTCATAGATCGACCCGCTTAAGAACAAAGCCTAGCTATGACTCACGCGTAGCGTGGTCTGGGGTAATAAATAAGCGGGGTTCCCTGGCAGAAGTGGGAGATTTTTTGAACTTCTACGCCTTGGGAAAGAACTGCCACAGAGCCGACTTGCTCTTTCGAGAGAAATTCGTGCTGGTAAATATGAAGTTAATTAAGCTTTAATAGTTTATAAGATTTTTGCAGAGTTGTTTCTAGGAGGTAAAGTTAATTCATAGAAGTAGAGCCATCAATGCTATAATTTTAATTGACTATAACTGACAGCGCAATTAGGTATTTTGTGAAAAGGTAGTAGGGAATTTTGATAGTTTCCTCAGAGTAGCTGTTTGTAGGAATTGGAATATTACTGTTATTTGTCAGAAGACAGGGGATCTAATTTTTCCTGGATTTGTGATTTTAAATGGTGCAGCGTAAAACACGCTCGCGGAATTAAATTAATTTTAGTTCATAACGGACATGCCATGAGTTACCCTCTTATCTAAATTATTATCAGAGTGCATTCATTCTTTTTATGAGATAATGAAAGCTTAAAGATGGTAGATGTTAAATACTATAATTTTGAGACACGATGCACGTAATTTCATTGTGATTTTCGAGGATTTGGAGAGAGGGGTACCGAAGCACGTGCTGCGTGTCTTTTTTTAGTGGGGTGAATCTGATAACGGAAGGAGAGGGGAGATAACGAGGCATGCATTGTAAAATAGGATTTCAGTTCCTTTAGAGATTTTAATGTACATTGTTATCAGAATCGGGTGTAAATAATATTCCCGACACGTGGGTGAAGATTTCTCAATATTTGAGTTATAATATTAGCGAATAATACGCTAGGGTTTTGGTGTGTATTTAATTGTTCAAGTGTGTAAATTACCAGCGGACTAATTTGTGTAACGCTGTGGTAATAGAACGAGTGGCTTTAAATGTTAGAGCATGGGAAATTGTGTATTTTTCTCTGTGTGGGTAAAACCTACATTTTGAAGTCAGCAGTTACGGGTCTAGTTGGGATTTTTAATTAGTCCCTTATTTAATAGACATATGTTTATACTGATGAATTCATGGAGACGGGAGATTATTGTCTCGGGTGAAGTCTATTGTATTTGGGTAGCCAGGTAAACACATCGATCATTGTTAAATAGTAGGGCCAGGAATTTACTGGCAACAGGTTCATTCAGTGGTTAGAATGTTGTGACGGGCTAACCTAAGCTGAGTCTGGAGATTAGAGTGTCGATAGGACAGTATTTGAGGGAAAGTGGGGGTAGGCATGTTTACCAATCGCTGAAGCGACACTAGAGCATGGGAGCTGCATGGAAGATTTGAAACTTAAGTGTTATAGAGATTTGAAACTTAAGTGTTAGAGATTTGAAACTTAAGTGTTAGAGATTTGAGACTTAAGTGGTTGAAGAGTTGGGATTTAAGTGTTGAAGAGTGAGAGTTAAGGGAGTTAAGTGTTAAGGATATGGGAAATTTGTTGTGCGATATATATTTGTTATTGTTTTGTCCACAGCAGATATTTTCCAGGCGTGGCAGCTAGGGCTACAGTAGTCCTTCAGCGGCTAGAAGTTCGCCGGTCTTCTCATGAGAAGAAGAGTTGGCAGAGCCAGGAAAGAAAGGGGAGTAGTGACAAGGGGGTCACTGGTGCAAACGTTTTGTACCCAAGAGAGCAAGGAGCTGGAAGCACAGACTTCTTCAGCAAGAACAAGAGGTTCTTAATAAAATTCGGAGCTATTCACGCTCAGATAAAGCACACACTGAACCTAGGCGCAGGGCCTAGAGGTGTCGTGATTGGTCGGTCATAATAACACCGACGGCCCAGACCCAAGAGAGGGGTAACGGGGCCTGTGATGTTTCCAGAATCATCATTGGTAGTGCAGAAGAGTTCAAGTCGAGAAACCAGAATACCAATTCAAGTTAGCAGCTACAACAGGCGGAGAAGAGAGGAAAGGGTTAACATCCCTCTTTACTGCACGAGATAGATAGAGAGAAGGAGAGTAGTGGAGGAGTCGTTTCTGTAGGAACTAGGAGTGTCAGACAGACACTGAACATAACATTAGAACTCAGCAAGTCATCTGTAAGTTGTGTCGGAGGTGATAGAAGGGTTCTGGTCATGGACTTTGTGATAGTCAGAGAATATTTAGCCTTGTGATAGTCAGAGAATATTTAGCCTATAGTGGAGCAGCGGTGTAGGCGCGTCATTTGTGTAGAACCACGTCTGCAGACAGACGGACAGTAGGAGTTAGGGCGTGTTTACATGATATCAGGTTGATTAGGAGAAAGACGGATCTGGTGTTCGAGATCCTCCTTCACATGTTGTTGTATTACTTACCTTTCTTCCTTACAGGTTGAGGGGAGGGCGACTGTGGGGTTACCTTGCCTAATCACTTGAAATTAATTGTTATGTTCTTTCCAGGTGTATGAACACGCATGTTTATTCTATTTTTGTAGTATGTTATATGAATTTTTTTGTGTGGTGTAAATAAAATCCATTGTAAATTTCCGGCTGGATCAGTCACTTACTTCAACCTATATGTTGTCTGTAAGTGGTGTCTGTGGTGTTAAGTATTAAACCTTATCCCAGTCTTGGTAGCTAGAGGTAGTGAGGTTATCGCAAAACATTACGTCACTTAGTGGCAAGGGAGAGTCAATTTCGGTTCTCGACCCTTGACGCCAATAGCCTCATCTCCCACAGTCACTGTTATTTTCTTCTGAAATCTATCTTCTTAGTCTTTCTTTCCACTAGGGTCTAGTCTATTTAGGTAGGCAACCTCTAGTCTTAAATCCACTTCGTGACACTCTTAACAATAAATCCGTAAGACCATCAAATGTTTTCTCTATTTTGGATAATTCAATCCATCGTGAAAGTGTAATTTGTGCTTTTGAGATGAATTCTGAGAATTCTACACCTACTTCCGGTCTCATTGTTTTAAACAAAAGACGATAACCTTCCTCAGGCAGCTGATATTTCTTTATCAGAGATGCCCTAATAGCATCATAATTATCCTTGTCGGCCTCTTCAACGAAATATAACTTACTCAGAGACTCCCCTTTTAGATTTTCAGACAACTGATTCACATACTGTGATTTGTCAACATTATGAGCTCGACAAGCCCGTTCAAATCTAGAAAGCCAAAATGTTATGTCATCACTGGCAGGGTTGAACGCTGGTACCTTGACCTTGTACACAAAGGGTTTAACATTACCACTAGATGCCTGATTAACATTACTCATACTTGTCAATTTTAATTTCTCTAACTCAAATTCATGTTCTCTTATTGCTTTTCTCTCTTCAGCTTCTCTATCTAATCTTCTCTGTTCTGCAGCAGCTTCTAATTTCTTCTGTTCAGCTGCAGCAGCAGCTTCTAATTTCTTCTGTTCAGCTGCAGCAGCAGCTTCTAATTTCTTCTGTTCTGCATCAAATCTCCTTTCCTCCACTTGCATCTGCAATTTCTTTAGATCAGCAGCAGCATCAGCTTCTTTTTCTAATCTTTTTTCTTCAACCAGAGCTTTTCTCTCTTCAGCAGCAGCAGCAGCTTTTCTCTCTTCAGCAGCAGCTTCTAATTTTTTTTTCTTCTATTTGAAGTTTTCTCTCCTCAGCCGCAGCTTTTCTTTCCTCAGCTTGCATCTGCAATCTGAAATTCTCAGCATCTATCTTCTTTTGTTCAACTTCTGCTTTCCATTTATTCTCATCTTTTTGTTTTTTCTCTTCTGATTTTAATACAATAGCAAATTGAGCAGTTGTCCATTCTTCTAACTCTTTTCCAGTCTTATCAAGAGATTTTCCTTGTGCAATAAAGTAATCTAATGTAGACATCTTGTCTTCTTAAATCAGAAACCTGAAAAAGTAAATAAATTACCTTATTTCACTTTAATGGGAGACAAGTCTATATCATAGACTTAGTCTTAGTGAAAAAACCTGTATGGTTATTTTGTTTATCATATAACCAATGATAACTTGAGTACCTGTGGAAAACAATAACTGTATATCTCAAATACTGTGGGAGACAAGATTTATAAAGGTCTTGTATACCTTAATGTAATCAATGATCACTTGAGTACCTGTGGAAAATAATATTTCCTATACCAATCACTTTGGGAGACAAGCCTTATAAAGGTCTTGTACACTTTGTTTTATAACAATAATAATCATAAAGTACTGATCTGTACTATAATATAAGTGTATTCAACTATACCTCCTATGTCATATGTCAACTAAAGACATTACAAAGGACAAACAAGAAAAGAGAATCTGAAAACATTTGCAGAGATCAAATTAAATTAAATAGGAGAAATGAAAAAAATGATCACAGAAACCGTGATGATAACTGCAATAAGATAACAAGACAAATAACGCCACAGTGTATAAACATAAGGGTGTAAAGAACTGAAATGAAAGGAAAGATGAGACCTACAATTATACAAACAAATCAAACAAAAATAAAGAACAGAAAAATGTTACAAATACAAATATGAAACAGTCGTCACAACTAACCAAATATTTGCAAACTATGTTGCATGCAAATTTCAATTAAGAAATTGCTCCCTATAGAACGCCAGAACAAGACCAATATCACTTGGTATTTCCTGTTCTAGTCACCTCCCATCCAGGCCCGCAAACACATAACAATCACACATACAACAAATAATATATAAACATAAATACATATAAATCATAAATGTGTACATTATATACTGAAATGTGTTGCAGTTGTAATGTATTGTACTGTATGCTCAGTTTTAACAAATTAGACTACCACTTTATTGAGTAATAGATTTGCTTTCTAATTGTTACACTGTTCAATTTTTTTGAGCACATAAGAAGATCCAACGATGAAATTTGCACATTATGTTCAACATTCCTCTTCTATTACAGCAGGCTAAACAATCACTAGTTTAGAACAATGACTGTACTGTGCCAAATGTCAACAAGTGCTGACCCAGATATTGCTACACTTGTCAGAACAGGTCAAGCTGACATTGATTGTATAGCTGTCCTACTGGTGTTGATGTGGTCAAACAAATGTTCTTGCAACTGTAAAATGTGATTCTCAACACAACAAAACTGCGTAGGCTGGACCCAGGGATCTGGCTCACCACTGTAAAGTTCTCTCACACTGTAAAGTGTTCAGTCTGTATATAGAAGTGTGGTGTATTCTCTTTCTTCTGTAAAGCTCCACTATCAATCACTGTAACATGTGGTTTGTGGTGCCACTACTGTATATGTCCATTGTAGTGTACAGAGTTGTTGAGATCAGGCATGCTCCAGTCTACCCAGCTGTAAATGGGTAACTCACCCCAGTCCTGAGTTAGGGAAGGCAAAGGCAGCTGTAAGCAGTAGTTTCCCTCTAAGGCTCCAGGGGAAGCAGGCCCTAAACTTGGTCAATTCAACCGACGCAGGATGGTGTATATATGGAGTAGAAGTGTAGAGTGTGATTAACGCGAATGGTGTACTGTTCGTGTTCTGACCAATCTAATCACTCATACACTTGTGTCTACAAGGCACCAATGCAGACTGCTGGAATCTTTGTTTACACAGTTTATTTAGACGCACACACTGGGACATAACGAGTAAATCATGGGTACAGGTTGACACATCAATTTGCAGGCATACATAGTAGATCCCAAGTCATGACACATTCATAAATAATGGGTAGTACATCAATAGCTTCCAATGTCATGATACATAATGGCCGCATCCCCTATCTGACTAAGCGCGTCAGTGAAGGCGGATCGGTAAGTAACTAAAGTTGCTTTATGTTCACAGTTTATATCATATTATGAAACCATGGAAGGGGTTTCTATCAAAATTGAGATCTCCTTGCCACTGTCCGAATAGTAAGATACATGCCCCGTTCTTTGGACAGTGATTCAAAAATACGATGACAGGAATGTAACATGGCCGCCTTCCTGAGTTGTCGCTCACTCACTCACAGGAGGGTATATCTAAGCCAAAGTTAATTTGAAATGTATAAGAATAATTTCTTAAAGTTCCTCCAAACAGTTCTACAGTAATCCAGTTACTTCACGTAGACATAATTGTTGTATGGAAGCCCGTCATCTTTTGTCGATACAAACACGACCCTAGCGTTGCGAAGCATAATATTCCAGCTAGGTCTAACCGACATGAGATCATCAAAAATAGGGTCTGGAATTACCTGGAGTCCGAATCATACATGGTACCGTACATTAGGAGAGTCTCTAACACAAGCTCTAGTAGAGACACAATCTCCTACAGAAGAAAAACCACTTCGTAAATCATTTTTACTGAAGAATATACCAGCCCTGGAAAATGCGTAACCGCCATTGTAAACGGTACCTCGGAACTCATCACGACTTGTCAAGACAACTCCTACTTCCGCTAGAGCGGCATAACAAGAATATAGTCCTGCCTACCCATCCAAAATATACAATATAGGACTGATTCTACTTGTACTAATAATATGTAATACATATGAATTCAGGCCATAAACATAATAAGCAAATTAATATATTTTCTGGCCCTAACAAATAAGTACGGACATGATTGCCATATCCATGCGCCGGATCAATATCAAGAACGATTACTCCTATAATCAAAAGTGTGAATCAATCATGAATTATCTAGCTTTACCATAGACAGCATTTTCATACACAAATGAATGAACGTCTATATCTTTTCCATCTTAAATAGCCATATCGATTTTTGTAATATGTGCGTCAAAATATGCACGCAACAACATCCAACGGCCGCAAGGCACGTACACAGACTGTAATGGTTACTAAGTCTTTCGCATCATCATTCACTACGCATAACGTTTAAGTATATCTAGTTGGGATCCTGAATCATCACAACCAAAAGAAAACCCAACAAGATGTTTGCATACAATGCAGCAGTCCTCAACACCTGTCATGATATCTCTTTAACAGATTGACATGGTACACCTTATCTTTCCCCTTTTTATCAATTTTGTAGTTGGTTCTAGATACTTTCTCTAGCACCACATATGGAACCTGCCATCCAATTTGCAGTTTGTTGTTACTGCTGGGCAAAAGAAGAAGCACCTTCTCTCCCACAGCAAGTTCCCTATCCTTTGCTTTTTTATTATATTAGGCAGCATGTTTCCTTCTGGCCTTACGCAAATTGTCATTAGCCAACTTCCAGCCAGTTTTCAGTCTAGAGGTTAACTTGTTAACATACTGAAAGGTTGAAGTAACAGTTTCCACTGCTTTTTCGTCAGTCTGCAGCAATGCTTCCAGAGGACCTTTAATTGGCCGGCCAAATAACAATGTTGCCAGAGCCAATCCTGTTGAATAGTGTGGGACTTCCTGGTAGGCAAATAGTGCCGCGGGTAAGTATAGGTCCCAAGTATCAGGTTTTTTCCAGTGCCAGCTTTCGTAGAATCGACATTAAAGTCCCGTTGAACTGCTCTACCTGGCCGTTCCCTTGGGGGTGATAAGGAGAGCAGTGATAGTTTCTGGCCTAAAATACCCTGACTACTTCTTCTGTTAGCTTTCCCTTGAACTGAGAACCATTGTCAGTCAATATCTGATTTGGGAAACCTAACTTCATGAATATTGTCAACAGTGCCTCTGCCACATGTTTGAAATCTACAGATGACATGGCTACTGCCTCTCCCCACATAGAACAAGTGTCAACTAGAGTTAGAATGTAACTACTCCTCTTCTTGGTCCTGGTGAGGAGTCCCAACAATATCCACTGCAACTCTTTCAAATGGAGTACCCATGATTGGCATTTCTCCCAGAGTTGCTGGTGCAGTCCAATGTTTTGGACTACTCGTTGGCATTCTGGACAAGATTTCACATACCGCTTTATGTCTTCAGTGATTCCTGGCCAGAAATAGTGACAAGCTATCCTTTGTCCAGTGGCACCAATTCCCATGTGTCCACTGAATAGTACAGCATGCCCTAGTTCCATAACCTTCTCCCTATATGAAGTTTGAAGTTGGTACTACCAGCTGTCCATGCCCTTGAGGTTCTGTTCCAGCTTTTCTGTACAGTAGTCTATTCTTCATGTAGAAGTCTCCTTTCGTTGGAGGGTTATGGGCTTTTGGCAATTTGCCAAAGCAAGGCTTCAATGTGCTATCGGCTGCTTGAGCCTTATTCATCTCCTCTGGGTGAGTGTTGATCGGACTTTCCTCCGTTTTCTTGGAGCTTGACCTAGTCTGGACTGCTGCCAGTGCTACAGGTTTTACAGGTTCTCCTAAGAAAACATATCTACATCCCAGTATCAGCGGGTATATAGGGTCATCAATAACTGCTGCTTTTATTGTTCCGTCCACATAGCGAGATTTCACATTGATTCTTGCTATGGGTAAAGTCATAGTTACTGCTTCTTTTGTTGGTCCTCTCATCTCCACTGTTTCTGTGGTGGTTTGGTCATGGTTTACCATGTTAGAACTCACGACTGAATCTAAATCGAGACCTGTTGTGACGTGTATGTAAATAGACTACATAAATCCGTTCACCTTTGCTCCTCATTATTGTTACGTTTTGCTACGAAAAGAACCCACGAAATTCGCTGTCTGTGGACTGACATTTTAGCCACGCCTATTTTTCCCGTCTTTCTTGCGCTAACGGTTTGTTTACCTATTATTCGCATCATGCCCGATGATAAGGGGGGGGGAGGGAACCGGTCTGTTTAACAGAACCCTCACGCGAGCTGACATGTCAATCATCGGGAAGTGACAGAAAGCACGTGAGAAAACTGATCAGACTAAGCAGCAACTTCAAAGGCGATTAAAATATTTCCCGGTCATCTTTGATGTCCGACATTTTCAGGGGAATTAAGCATTTGATCTAAAATAAAGGGGAGATAATCAAGATGGTCCGCTCGCAAGAGACGGTTCTCTGATGCCGTTCGGCTTAGAGGGGGAGCAAATCCTGTGATGTCGTACATACAGGGAGACAACCGCTGATATCAGAAGCCTTTGTTGTTGATTGGCAACGGCGAACAGAGGGACCGTAGAATTCTTTATCTCGGGAACGAAGCTTCTTGATTTCCCTGGCCAGGACGAAGGTGCGAAAATTCGCATCCTTTAGAAATAATTACACCCTTTCTGTATATATTCTGCCTGCACTCCGTAGTCAGTTTATCAGTCGCTCAGAAACATTTGGATAATCTAGCTCGCCATTCTAGAGCCATTGTAAAAAAGTGGATTATTAGATTTCGTGGAGATTGTTTCATATTTCTGATTGTGGTAATATTTTAAGTTGTGCTTAAGTTTTAAATGTGTTAACAGTATTACTATTTGTTTCACTGCTATTCCCTAGCGTTAAAACTAGAGAAATAGGAACGCGCAGATATTTTCTTGCCAGTGGTTCAGTAATGTAAAATCCATCAACCATTTTTCGCGGACTTAAGTATAATGTTAAAAGTGCCAGAGTAATAGGCGCATTATATTTCTTTGTGTGTAAATTGTTTTAATGACTAGTGTTTATATCACGTATTAAAAACGATAGACGTCAACCACCAAATAGCTAGTAATGACCAGCGATATGTGTTAAAGGAGTCTTAATTAAATTAACCCTGATATTGTGTGCTGAGTGTTTACTGAGAGGGGAAAGGCGCATACCTGACACCCAAACAGTATCCGCTGAAGTGAAGCGCGATAAGTTAGACTAAGATACCGTGTGCATTTTAAGTTAACTAGAGGATGGAGAGGATCAGATATCACACTACGTGTAATAACATAGTATTGTCATTTTGGGTAAAATTGTTTTGTTTCTTCCAAATTTAGGTTCAATCAAAAACCAGCGAACCAGCGGTCTTATGGGCTACCATTGACATTATTGTTATTATTGGGTCTACGATTTTGACCTGTGCGGTCCACTTTCTTCATTCATGAGAGGGGGCCAAACTATAAACAATAATAATAAAATTAACCTGGACTTGTACAATACCAGATTTTTCTATCCAATTTTATCAGCTCGCGGTGGCAAAATATATAACATTTTACTCGACCTATGACAGACGGTTTTTCTCAATTGGATTATACCCAGGGCAATTCACTGTTTGTTTTTTCATAACCGGCACTCAACTCAGAGAAAAGCCGATAAGATTATCATTACCAGTGTGCATCACGTAACAGTTGTCTCAACAACCAGAGGTTAGACAGTACAGGAACAATTATTTTCTTTCTATAACTGTGACAGTCCCGGATACGCCTTACTTCAACCACTATATGAGGTGGTACAGGACTCATCTAGGAAAACAATTAACGCACCAATTCTGGCGATTACCTTGACATTATTATTAAGTACCAAGGCTAGTCTGGGGCCAGATTTGGCAATCAACCTGACACGATAGGCCATACTAGTGTTAGTGGTTTTTTTTTCCAAGAGACACCTACGCCAAGTACTGGGTAAGCGAGTATGTTTGTGGCCACAGAATGACAAAGTGAAAAACAGACAGAGAGAGAGAGAAAAATATTTTCCTTTGGTACAATCATTATATTAACTTTATTTTTTTTATCTCACTGAACTGAATATTTACGGGATAGCTTAACTAGTTCTTTTTGTTTTTACTGAATATTCCATACCCTAATGCTAACCTTTGACCTTTGGGTTTACTAACTTCTTTTGGGGATCTTTCTTTCTTCACAAGAGGGGAGGGCATTTTATGGGGTTATTTTCCCATGTCTGTAATATGATTTATTGATATATATGTTCGATGTTGTAAAGTTTAATTGATAATAAACTTAAACAAAAACTTAATTTAACGTGTTGACCAAACCCATACCCATATCTATTACCCATAGTTTTCACGTCTGTGCGTATTCGTCACATAATTGTGTGTATGTGGGTGCAGTGTAACTTATATTTGATGTAAGGAGAGAAAGTTCGTCTGATTACAATATAGTCATAATAGATAGGCTGGATTAGAGAAACTACTCACTCCAGAGACTGACCTTCCTCTTACACTTTTTTTTTTTTTTTTTTTTCGTACGCCCGCTATTACTCGAGGCGAAATCTCAGGTTATTTTAAATGTCTAACCTGACATTGATTTTTACGTGAGTATCCTATTTTCTTGTACAGAGACAAGTGTTCCTCGCCATTCAGGCAGATACTCGCCGTTTTCGGAGGTCCTCTTACACTATCACCTCGTGAAAATCTATTTCTTACACCTTTAATCTCACATAATTACCAATATCACCTCTGCTTAGACCGGACCATAAATATTTTAGACCTATCTTAAAAATTTACGACACCTGTGTCATATAAGCATGTGACTAGAGTGCAGTTCACGGTCACCAGTTCACTTACAGGAGGATGACTGAGGCTATTCTGACTCACTGTCAGGTCCTTCCTGCCCCTACTCCCTGTTGCGAGACATGCAGCGTGATGAGGAGGATTTTTCTTCCTACAGTCCGAAGTATTGTGGTTTATCGTTTTACACGTCTTGCGCCACTTATCTTCCTTTTTAAAAGGTTTCTTTTCATGAGCTAGAGGGTTTCTTTCTCTGGGTTCATAACGTGTTTTTTAAATGACGGTCCTGAGTTGACTCATTATCTTCATACTTGGTAAAATTCTGTGACTTTTTAAATCCTTCCATCTGCTTCTTCTTAGTTCCTTGCACTTCAGCTTGAGCGGCTTGGAATCTCTCAGCACATTTGACCATGTCTTCCAACCTTTCCGATCCCTGTTCCACCAAAAACTTCCTCATTTCCTGAAGCATGGAGTCTCTTAACTGTACCATCAAAATCATTTCCTTTAGGTCCTCATAACTATTCTAAAAGTGACTTAAACTACTCCACTTCAATAGGTAGGTTTCTAAACGTGCCAGGTACTGAATGTAATATGAATACATTAAAGTACGAACCACACATTGTAATATAATGCGAATCTTGACATGTACGATATTCTGTAAATAAACATGGCTACGAACTGAACATGCTTATACTGAGTGCTTTCTGAAACATGTGTGTGCTTGTGTAGATGACGAGGTAATGCTTATATACATACATCATAACATTACATGGTGGCAGCGGTCGATACCGGACTGACGCAAAACAGCTACACGATAACACGTGAGTACAGTTTATTCGGCTAATTTTCGTCATCGAGGTCAACAATGGCAGCTAAACATTACCGCAGCGCACCGCAAATGAGATTTGCCGGTCAAGATGATAAGAGTGAAGCTTTCTTGTTATGGCGCCAACGCATAGATCTATATTCCAAGACCACTGGTCTGGAAGGACAAACCCTAACTCCATATATCCTAGAAGCATTGGACGATGAAGGTTTAAAAATTTACAACAGTTTTGCTACCGCCATGCCTGTTGAGTCAGCGACCGACCCCGTAGCCATATTGGACGAATTTGAAAAACGTCTGATCATAAAGCACACGAACTTTAGAGCGGCAAGATTAGAACTTCATCACCTGCGACAGAAACCTGGTGAAAGTTTAGATGATTTCTTCACTCGCATCAAGGAGAAAACAAATGTATGCAAATTTAACAAAGAAGAAGAAAAAGAGCGAATTATTGAACAGATCCTTCTTAGCACACCAATGCCAGAGTTCCAGAAATGACTACTGAGCCAGAGTGATACACTAACTTTACAACAACTTCTGGATGAAGGCAGGAAACACGAGGCACAAGCACTAAACATTAAACAAATTCAGCAAGGTACAGTAACAGCCCAGGTGGATGCAGTAAAAAGCTATAAACACAACAAAACAACTGGTACTAAGCAACAAGGAAAACACAACACAAGCAGAGGTGCTATGTGTAAATGTTGTGGCCTAAACCACATACAAAACCACTGTCCAGCTAAAGACTCTACATGTCATTACTGCAGAAAGAGGGGCCACTGGATAAAATCATGTTTCAAGAGGAAACAAGACAGTGCTCAACACAAACTTCACAGCAGAAAGTCGTCAAAACAAACACACTCTATGATGACCGAGGACTTTGACTTCAGTGAAGAAAGTGATCCTTCCACTTTTGACACTGTGAAGATACTAACTTTCAGTAATGAACCAAAGAGAACGCAGGCTTTCTGCAAGGTACAATTCCGAATACCAGGAATCAAAATGCACAAAGAAAGAAATATTCGGTTCAAGATAGACACAGGTGCCCAAGGTAACACTCTACCCTTAAGAATATTCAGACAGATCATGCCTGACAAGGTGGATGAGCAAGGATTTCCCACAAGGGATATAAAACGTAGGAGTGGCAGGACAAAGCTAAGAGCTTACAACGGAACAAATATAGACTGTTTCGGAGCAGTAACCCTTGAATGTTTATACAGAGACTCTGAATGGACATCGTCAACATTTTACTTGGTAGATGTTGAAGGACCTGCACTTTTGGGTTTACCAATGTGCGAGAAGCTGAGTGTGGTAACTATTAACAACATTAAAGAGGATATACGTCTTGCAGATGCTCTCAGCAGACTACCAAACCCCAACAAAACAGCAGATCTTACCCCAAACATCAAAGTTGATTTTGTCAAGTTTAGCGATAATCGGTTTGAACACATCAGAGAAGACACAATGAGAGATCCTATCCTTAACTCTCTCAAAGAACTGATATACCATGGATGGCCAAGCTCTATCAGAGAAGTTCCAACACACATCCGTCCATACTACTCTATGAGGGACGAGTTAAGCATCGAAGATGGTCTGATCCTTAAAGGAGATCGCATTGTTGTACCAGAAACACAACGTGATATCATTCTTAAACAGCTCCATAATAGTCACCTTGGTGTTGTGAAGACACAACTGAGAGCAAAGAAAGATGTTTACTGGCCACAGATAAACAAGGACATAGAAACACTATGTAAAAACTGTTCAATTTGCCAAGAACATGCAAGTAGGCAGTGCAGAGAACCTCTCATACCATCAGCCATACCATTGAGCCCTTGGAGCATTATAGGAACTGATATTTTCTCAATCGACAATAATGACTATCTTATTATTGCTGATTACTACAGCAAATTTCCCATCATTGAGAAACTTCCACAACCCTCACCATCAGCTGTTATTGCAGACATTACAAAGAAGTATTGCAGCATGTTTGGCATCCCAGATGAAATTAGATCAGACAACGGTCCACATTTCTCAGGTCAAGCATACAGAAACTTCACTAAGGACTGGAAGATCAAACACACAACATCATCACCTAGATACCCTAAATCTAATGGTTTCATTGAGAGACAGATACAAACTATCAAGTCAATCATGAAGAAAACAAGAACAGAGGATGTACACCTAGCACTCTTGAGATGGAGAACAACACCGGTAGACAGTAAGATCGACAGTCCAGCAGAACTTATGTTTGATAGAAGAATTAAAGACCTCCTACCATCTAAGGTCCACTTCCGTCCACAACATAGAGACAGCACATATGATCAATTTCAGCATCGTCAGCAAGTTCAGAAATCCAACTATGACAAATGTGCTAAAGACTTACCACCATTATATCCTGGTCAGCATGTGACTACCTACAACCACAACAATGACACATGGTCAAAAGCAACAATCATTTCCAGAAACCCTGAACCCAGGAGCTATACTTTAAGACCAGACAGCAGCAGCAACCTCCTGAGGCGAAACAGAGTGGACATAAGAGAAATCCCACAGAATACAACAGAACAGAGAATTCCCATGCTTTCAACAGACAATGCAGTAACTCCAGACTTTGGTGCCCCACAAAACCAACAAGCGCCAAGGCCGAAATCACAACCAACTCAAGCTAAACCAGGGACTTCCGCAGAACCACCAGCACTTTACACCACTCGTTCTGGCCGTACAGTGACACCTCCCAGCCGATACAGACAGTGACATATATACTCACACTGAGCATTACACATACTTATCTTTTCTCACATGAAACATTTCGTTGGAAATGTTTGCACACATTTTTTTTTTCAAAAAAGGGGGGATGTAATATGAATACATTAAAGTACGAACCACACATTGTAATATAATGCGAATCTTGACATGTACGATATTCTGTAAATAAACATGGCTACGAACTGAACATGCTTATACTGAGTGCTTTCTGAAACATGTGTGTGCTTGTGTAGATGACGAGGTAATGCTTATATACATACATCATAACATTACACTGAATATACGTTTCGCCAGCCTCCTTCTTGGCAGTTCGGAGTTCCCACTTCTGAGTTCCTTTATGTAGATCAGTTTGATCTTCTGACGTGAATCGAATTGAATCGAACCCTCTAGCCTTCAGAAATTATACAACTGGACAATGGACTGGGTCAAGGCAGGCTGCCAAAATACACAAATAGTGAAAGAAGTCGTTGTTGGGTTCTAGGGTTCAATTGAAAATCTTGAATAAACTTGCATTGTTTCTGTCGATCTCATTGTTATTATGGAATTCATTCTTTCTTGTGTTAAAGTTCTTGCATTGTATTATTCCATGTTCAACTTCATTATTATTATTAATTAGTTGAGCCGTGTTTCGATCTTATGACCAAGTTACTTTGGGGTATGTGTTATATAAATCAGATGCGTGTTTGACTGTCGAATTACTGTCAAGGCTAACAGTTAACGGTTCAAATGCAACACTGTTAATAATGCTCAAAACTCCATCGATCAGAAGAACTCGATCGTAGACGACTTGAATATTTATTCACGAACACAGTTCTTTACAACACAAACAAGGTTTCATTCTATTATCTAAATTCGTAGACTCTGCTAACGTTCCTTAGATTTCTTCGTAACACATTAGGCATTAACTACAATTCTTAGACTTCTCACTGTCTATAACTTTTACTGACATCGCGTCAGAACACTTGTTACATATTATTCATATCTGCGTAAAACATTCTAGCTAGGCTAGACTCAATTAAAACCTTAAGTTTATAATATACTTCGTTTGGCTTCTCACGCCATATTTATCAGTATCACACTATTTATTTCTTCCTGAACTCTAAAGTCCTTAAGACACTTCTTAGTAATAATTCAAATAATGGCAACGGCCATACTTTACATTACACTGACGAGTGGATAAAACCACTTTACTCAGAAAATATTATCTATAGGCTCAGTGACCTTAACGCAGATAATAGTTACATATATCATAGTGGTCAAACCACATATTTAGGAAACACATCTGATCGGCATCAATGCCACACATCGACTGTTTAGGTTTTAACTAGGTGTATCGCGTCATCCTATTCTACGCGATGCGTCTAAATATGTCTTTAGTTGTGGGTGCCACATGGTGCAATCATCCCGACCGAAAATAGACCAGCCAAGATAACTACACACCGTGAGGCAACACTCAACAGTCGCGACTAGCTCTTTCCTCATCATGCAAAAACTGATTTCGTATGTGTCTACATTCAAATTTAGCGCGGCTTAAATAGCTTTGTATCCGGAGTAAGTTAGAACTGTGACGTCACCAGAACTTGGTGTGGAATTTTAGTTTGCTAAACTTTTACATTTTGGACACCTGTGCTTTTCATTCCCCACGGTTCTTCGTCGTGCTCATCTCCTATATCAGCTATCCTTTCCATCCTTATCTCTTTTTATCAAGCATAAGTGTAGCTTTCTTCCCATTTATAGCTTTTCCCAAATCTGTTCAGCTTTCGATTTGCTATCCTTTGCAAAAATTAACATTAGCCCTATTTACTAACAGCTCAGCACACTTACTTGCTATTATCTCCGAAATTACAGCACGCATTACACTTTCTAATATATCCACATATACGTTGGACATATTGAAATTTACTTAATCCTTTTGTTCCTTGAACAAAAGGATTAAGTAAATTTCAATATGTCCATCAGTTTATTATACTTCCACTGAAACGATGCAGTCCTAACACAAATGCTTTCGCTGCCATATTTCCAGTGTAAATTAGGCATCGCGTTGTCTGCGAACATGTGCGAATCTGATTGGACGCTATTTCAGAAACACTACTATGCAATTCCAGTGTATGTGTTTTCATTCTTCGACAGTTGATCTCTTCATTATCTATGTCATGTTGCTAACTAATTTTCGATTCTTGTCCTTGATTAGTTAGCTCCTTTGTACTGTTGTACAGGTTCTTCATATTTCTTTTGGTTGCAGCTTCCTCTGCAGGGGAAACTGTGGTGCTAAAAATGTGGATATCTTCTTCATCATTCATTTTCAGACGTCGACTTGAATATGTTAAAAGAAAGCAGTGGTCAGTTGGTATCTCCGTAGCGTTTTTCCATGAATGGTACTGTGATGGCCATATGCGCTTTCTCTGTTCCTCATATGTTGGGCACCTTTGAAGTAGATGTTTAGCAGTCATTTTATCAGTACCATAGTTACACTTGTCAGTAGTTCTTATCTTTAGCTTGTTGAATAGATGGTATCCCCGGCCTGTTGTGGCCTGTGCAAAGTCTGAAGATTACCACTTTTTCACTTCTGCTGAGTTTGTAATATGCATCATCTTTTTTGTGGCCTGGATGCCCTGCTTCCCATTTGCTCCCGTATCTGCTGTTATCAAAACTCTTTGCCTATTCAGAAGTTATACGTGTGTCAAGCTGAGGTAGCTTTCCACCTTCCTTTGCCATCTGTTAGCTTCTTCATTGCTAGAGAAAGTTACAGTGAGAAACGTGGATATAGAACTGGGCTACCAGATATCCGGCAAAAGGACATGTCCTTTTTACCCTCCAATCCTCCGTGCTGTTTGGCATTGCAGAAAACAAAATGATTAAAATTTAACAGCCTTTTGAACCATTTTATGAACATAAATCACATAGTCTTTGGAGACTTTTTTTTTCTGGGTCTGTTTCTAAGTTTTTTTTTTTTGTGTTTTTTTTAACTTACAGAAATGATAGTCTTTTCAGCTAAATATGATGACCAAAATAACAAAGATATACTTGAATTATGTTATTTTCTCCAAGTATTACTCGATGCTTTTACTATTGTAAATACTTTGAATTTTAAATTCTCATTAGATCTGAAATTATGATTTTGAAGTGGACAGAAAAGTTTGCCTGGATTTGGGAAGCTAGCTGAGAACCTAAAACAGCAACGGTAAGCAATGTCCTACTATCTCCATTTCGTTGTTCTACTTTTTATGATTATGGCCTGACTAGCAATAGCCCGTCAAAATTGACAGGTTTTTAATTATAGTGTATTACAGACGGTACTATTACTACTGTGGTCATTTCATTGCAGGCGGCCGTCATTAGATATTTGTAGTGAAAATTATATGGATGTATTAAACATGAAGACATGGAGTAACCTTCCTAAATGACATGTGGCGAAGTGATAATGATCTAATGGACCGGAAATTGACTAAATAACTAACATTTCTTTTATGACAACATGTCATGTCTTGAAGAAACAATCAAAAACTTACCTTTTAAGGTTATTTTTAGAAAAATGATGAGTTAAATCCGTTTCCCGAATGAAACTGGACAGAAGAGTATCTTGATTGTCTGTTGATTTAATCTGCATCTCCGCACCTTCCTGTCTCCAGTTCATGTACTGTTTATCAATTGTGTTGTTGGTTTCTTTCCATAATCAAACTGTTCCTGCACACCGTCATCTGCGCACTTTTCTATTTTCGGGAGAGTACATATAAGGGAAACAATACAATTATTGTCTAACTTTCAACCACACTTGCACCCCTTAGCTGTGGTTGAAAGTTAATGTACTCTCTCGAAAATAAAAAAGTGCGCAAATGACGGTGTGCATGATGTGACCGACCGACCGACGTACTTACGACGGGAATTATGGTATTGGATAAGCCAAATATAGAAGCATGGAGCGCATCTCATGGACAGATAAGAAAATAAATATAAAAGCCCATAAAACACTAGGAAGAAACGTGGAATTATTGAAACAAATCAAAATTATGCAGATAAGATATACTGCACACATTTTGAAAACCATAGGGCAAGGAATAATAGAAGGTGAATACATTTTCAATTGTGGTCACCTGTCTGATTGTTGCCTCTGCCTGCGCAATCCATGACATCCCCCTCTTTATTCTTGCTCCTTTGATGTCAGCTATGTTCCCATGCTGGGGATGCCTTTTGTCTGTCGTGGTTCTTCTTCTTCAAGTACCATGTCTAGTGGGTAGAGGAAACATGTCTCTCCATAACTTCTTGTCTCCAGTCAAATTTATCAAAGCTTTTGTTCACTTATGTCAAACTGTCCAGAATTTGTTCTCTTTGTCTTCCTCTATCTATATTTCCTTCAATCTTACTTGTTTGTATGGTATATTCCAGCTTTCGTCTTCTCATAACATGCCCCAAAAAGTGGATTGCTTCTGTCTGACTTGTGAAATAAGTTTCATTTGTCCATTGGCCTCTTTCAGGACATCCATATTACTCTTTTTGGCTGTCCGCGGTATTTTTAACATTCTTGTATAAAACTACATCTCTGTGGCCTCTAGTGCTTTCCCTACATGTTTACTAATTGTCCATGACTCACTCCCATTTGTCAGGTTTGGTTCTATACAACACTGAAGAACTTTAAAAAAAAAAAAAAAAAATGTTGCCTCGGTTTGGCTAGGCGGTTCCCGTTCAACATAATGAGTTATTTTAGGGTGCATGTTCAAATATAAAAGACCTTTATGTCCGATTACTCTCTTTCTTACTTCCAATGACAAAGAATTGTTGCATAAAATTCTCTTAATTTGATATATTTGATAGAATAGTGTTTTTACTGTGGTTTTTATTGCTGTGGTTACTCACATATAAGCTTTTATGCTGAGCTTCTATGCATTGGCGCATGGCAGGTACTCGACACATAGGTGCAAAATTGGGGTTTGTGGGGAGAGGGATGCAAAAAACTATACAATATATGATTTTATATGGTAAATCTAAAAAACAAAAATATTTTCCCAAGCGGGGAATCGAACCCCGGCCGCCGCGGTGAGAGCGCGGAATCCTAACCACTAGACCACTTGGGATCCATACAGAAAAGCTAATTACAAATTATACAAATTAAAATAAAACAATTTTCCTGCCCCCAAAACAACTTTATTTATTTATTTTATTTTGTTTAAATCAGGGTAGTAATTGTTTAGAAAAAGTAAAACAGTTGAGATACGTACACTCAAAATAATATTACTGTACACTCTAATTGATTGTGAGCATTGTAAAAATGTGTCTCTGAAAAAAGAAGAGAGGCGAAAGCTCTTCGGCCTATATCCTACTGTATAAAACATAGCATGTTTTGCTACGGCTTAACGTGGAATAGAAAATGCCGTCGAAACTTCGTGTTCTAGAACTTTATAGTGGGATCGGGGGAATGCACTGGGCTTTGAAAAGTTAGTGTTTATTTTAAGAAGTGTCCTAGGGGTTTTTTAAAATTTTATTATGAAAAATGTCCCGTTTAACCTCTGATGGGCTCAACTTTGTGGCCTAGAGGCCCAATATTGTTTTAAATTCCAAATAGGATAGGCCTAGGCCTAACAGGAATAACTGCCGATACGTGAAAGTGGCATCACATGTGTCAAATTAGCCTACTGTAAATAGGGCAAATCAAAATTATCAGTTTTGCGTGCATGTTAAAATAAAAACCAAACGAACAAAAACGAGATAAAACAAAACAAAAATATCAATAAAAAATATTATTCAGGGTGAGAGGTATAAAGGCCTGGTGTTTCCAGTTAGATATTTAATTTACTGTCACTTGCCATGTCGTATGTATAGTAAGAACATCATCAGACCTTCACCTTCCCAATTACTAGGCTATATATTAACTTGTGTTCTTGTTAAATACTGTGTGACTATATTATGTAGTTCTCTAGTTCTGTCTATTCTAAACACCTCTTCTATATTTATAGGCCTAGGTAAATTTGATGCCTGCAAATAATCTAATATTGGTAGGCCTATTCTCATTTGTTCATACCTCTTACATTTTAACAAGAAATGTTCTATATTATTTTCTTGAAGACATCCTGCACAGTAAGGTTCTTCTATTCTGAAATAGCCTTTTCACAGCTGTAGTCTGAGACCGTTTCTTTTTACTGAGAATTTTCAGTTCCCTAGATATCTGACATTTTCTTGTTGGAGCCTTGAATATCTTATATGCATGTCTTCCTTTCAGATTGTTATCTCACTCTGCATTCCATTCATCTGTTATTATTTCTTTAATTAAGCTTTTAACTGATTCCGTACGTAATTATTTTCAGCTCTGGACGGAATTATTTTTAAGCCCCAAAAATTTACACATACATAATTTACGTTTACTGACAATGTGTGTCTAATCATGAGTTAAGTATAACATATTATACATCAAATTAAAGTACATTGGATGAACAATATAAATCCATATGCCTTTCTAGCTAATTTTATGTTATGTTTATGTTATAACAGATAACATGTACACGGAAAAAAGATAACTTGAAATTTTGAACAAAAATTTTCGACTTACGTAAGGCTTGTAACATAAATTGTTATCACAATACAGTTTCACTGCTCTCTTTGTGCAGGTAATCCATTTAGAAACACAGAAAAAGTAAGAAAGTTATGGTTGATCACACAGTTTGTTCACTGTTCACATATTAGTAACATATCATGTGTGTTTTTCGGCCATTATGGCGATACGACAAAACACGATTAAAGATGAAGATAAATGTGAAAAAATCCGTTCAAACGCAAATAAAAGACGTTGAAGCTTGTTGAAATTTGCCCAGTTTTGTGTTTACTTCCGTTTGAGATAAATTCCGGGCAGTATAAAATATCAGAATCGAAAGAAACAATGAAATAAACCAGCGTCTTTTAAAAGATCTTACGTCTACAGCGTTCGGCCTTTGCGTCTATTATTAGATCTTGCGTACGGAATCAGTTAATCTCTGATTTACTCATCCCTACATTTATTAGATTTTTATCAGATCTACCTTTCTTGGCTTCTTTATCTACCTTTTCATTTCTCTCAATGCCAACATGTGAAGGTATCCAAGCTATTAAGACCAAACATCCTCTGGAATATAAGTATGTAGTAGCCAGAAATATCTCCTCTGCTATATCAGGTCTACTGCATTCTCACAAGTTTCTTAGTTCTTGAATTGTTGAAAGAGAGTCTGTTAAAATTGTTAGTTTCTTGGGAGAAAGGCTATTAGAGAATATTTCTAGTGCTTTTAGTATTGCCATCATCTCTGCAGTGAAAATGAATGTATATTCTGTGATACAATATCCTTTTGCCATTTTCCATATTTGAATACATATATATTCCTATCCCTAATTTGCTATCTTCTCCCTTTGATCCATCTGTATATACAGTAATGCTGTCCTTTGTATTTGTTGTATATATTTTTTGGCTGTGCTTTTTATATTTTCTATATTACTTGCTTTCTTAAGCATTTCTGCTAGGTTTCTGATTATCTTCTTCTTCTTCCGTCCTTAGCCACCGACCGTCAAAGCAGTCAGTGGCCATTACGCCTAGTGGCGTCTTAGGGCAACAGCAGATAGGCTTTCTTTGCCACTGTTTCCCATCACGCCTATTGGCGTCTTTAGGGCAACGGCAAATCAATCCATTTGCTGTTGTTTCCGTAATCGAAGTGACTGGCAAACGGGTGATCAGCCCGTTGGTTTTCTGATTATGATGATAGGAAACTCTTTACAGAGCCATACAACAGGAAGCAATCTGATCATCAGAAGAAGTCCCCCCGTCCGACAAGTGTTTCGGCCCTATATACTCCTTTACACTCTAAGGGGGGCGGGCCCACTTGGGTCATGACTCCCAAGCGTCTCAGCTTCCTGTTGTCTTGCATCGAAAATGAACCCATTTCACTTATGGTAGCAACTTTAAATTCCACAACTCCGCCAGCCGTGGAGGCAATTGTGAAAGTAACAAAGAGAAGACAAATTATTCCGTTCGTTCCGTCGCACACACTGAGACACCAGCGCGAAGTCAACGAGTCGCCACTGCGCGTTCCCCACTGGACTTGATACTGACACCCCTTATAGTATACACCGCTTGTTGCCCCTGAGTCGCAGCCCGTTCACTAGTCCACCACAAACCTCAGCGTATTGTGGACTTAGAAAAATTCCTGGTGTTTTCTGTACCGCAGCGTTTATTGTTACGATCTCCATTCCCCATTGCGGTTGTTCCACAGCCAGCCTGATGCCTTTTCGGCAGTTTCACTAAGCCTCTTCAGGGCCCTTGTTCTCGACTGTCCCCTCAGCCCCAACAGTTTCAATAGATCATACACTGATGCAGCCACAAGCCCTCTTGCACCCACTTCAACAGCCATGACCCTTGCAGTGAACCCATCGTGTCTCAGATCCGCGGCCAGATCACTATACTTGGCCGCTTTGAACGAATGTTGCTCATCTAATCTGGATTCAAATGGCACGGTCAGTTCAATCAGTATGACCTGAAGCGTTGCTGCAGAATGAAGCACTATATCCGGCCGTCTCCGCGATTTTCGGATACTCTCTGGATATGCCCCTCGTCCAGGTAGGTCTACCGCCATCTCCCAATCATTTGCACAATCAAGAAGAGATGGTAAACTGCTACCAGGTTTATTCGGTTTGGGGTGTGCTGACTTTCCTGCCCTCAGAAAGTATGTGTTTGCGGTGTCTGGCCGGACTTTGCTATTCGCCTTCATTCTTGCCAGATCTATTGTCGCAGCAAGCTCATTTAGCACTTTGTTATGGCGCCAAGTGTATCGCCCTTGCCCTAATGACACCTTACACGCTGAGAGCACGTGTTCAAGTGTCTGCCTCCCCTGGCACAGGGGGCACTGCTGATCATCCGACTTTCCCCATTTCACAAGGTTGGTGGCCGATGGCAGCAGGTCATACAGTGATCTGACAACGAAGCTGAGCCTAAGAGGTGCCATATGCCATATATCATTCCATGTCAAGGACCTCTGCAGGGCTCCTTCCCATGTAGTCCATTGGCCTTGTTGGACCTGCTGCACTGCTTTTTGCAACCTCTTATCATTCTCAGCTTCTCGTATCTCCTGAACTACCATGTCTCTGCGCTCCCTGCTTGATGCCTTGGACCACCAGCGGATGTCTCCATGACCAAATCCCCGTCTATTCGTTTGTGTGTATCCGATTACCTCCCTCAGTTTGAGTGACTCTTGGGCAGCATCAACAGCTTCTTCCACTTTCCACTTCCTTCCCGTTTTCAGTGTGGGCTGAATGGACTTAACCACGTCATCAGCTGACTCGCGTAGCATCATTGCAAGCCTTGTTGTATATATTTTTTGGCTGTGCTTTTTATATTTTCTATATTACTTGCTTTCTTAAGCATTTCTGCTAGGTTTCTGATTAATCTGTGATCATCATTGAAGTGAACCAACTCCCAAGTAATTTATGCCAAGCGCTACCAATGTTAATGTTAATCAGAATCGACGTCATTGCACTCCAGGCAAACCAAGGAACCATTTAATCACATTTTTGGATATAAAAATTTACATAGTTAGAAAGATTCTAGGGTAAAATTTCAGAAAAGTAGATGCAGGCCACCATGTTGGCCAAGTGGCTTTGGTACGGTTGCCGTGCCGCTTCAACAAATTAAAAAAATAGCCTCTAATGAAGTCTAATGCTAACCCTACTAACTTGGTCAGTGTTTTGAACTTTTTTCAGCCTCTGACACTACCCTTAACCTTATCAAAACCTTGTCTTGAGCTCTTTTAAACACTAACAATCTCCGACAAATATTGATACCGTATAGACAGCAACGTTGGCAACATGGCAGCATGTGTCTACTTATCTTGTTTTAACTTGATTCCAGCATCAACCCTTATATCAATCAATCAATACAGTTGACATTCAAAAATCCGGCCATCGATAATCCGGTTCCTTCAGATTTCCGGCATGGATTTCGGAGCGCATTTTTTAATTTACCGCGTTGGCGCACCACTGTTTTCTGGAGCCGTGTATGTTTTGATGCAGCTGTTGGGTCTTGCTTGCACGTGTTAACAGGAATTCCTGCTCATTCCTTCTCATTTTATCATTTATTTGCTGCTGTATAGCCCCCATTATGGATTCAGCAAATAAAAGAAGTGGTGTAAAACGTAAACATCGTGCGTTGTCGATCGCAGATCATTTAGTTTTTAATTTTCTTTCTTTAAAGGACTGTACAGGTAGTCATTTTCTGTTAAATATATACAGCATATATAACCAGAAAAAATCCGGCATTTTCAACAATCCGGCATTCCTCAGGTCCGGAGGTTGCCGGATTTTTGAATGTCAACTGTACCCTTTAGCTCTCCGAGGAGCATAGGCCTTCAACAAACACATGCCAAGTCTTCCTATCCTATGCCATCAGCTTAAGTTCTTTCCATGTTTTCCTCATCATTTTCACCTCTGTATCCAGTTCTCTTCTCCATGTGTTTTTTGGTCTACCTCTCTTTCCCTGTGGATTCCAGAACAAGGACTGCCTTGTAATGCTATCAACAAGTCTCCTCAATGTGTGTCCTAGCCATCGCCAGCGTCTTCTTCTCAACCCTTGTTCCACTGGCACTTGTCTGGTTCTTGTCATCAATTACACATTTGTGACTGTCATACCATTGCAGTCCTTCTGTTCTACGCAAGCACCCGTTTATAAAAGTCTGTAGCTTTTTGGTTGCTGTTTTTGTTGCTCTCCATGTCTCAGAGCCATACAATAGGACTGACTTGACATTTGAATTGAAGATTCTTATTTTCGTTTTGAACTTGATTTCTCTTATTCTCAATGTGCTTCCCAATGCAATGAAGGCTCCTCTTGCTTTTTGTATTCTTATTTTGATATCATTGTCTGTCCCTCCAACTCTGTCTATATTACTGCCAAGATATGCCTTATATGCACTGAGAATATTATAACATTAACAATCATTGGAATTTTAAAAAAAAGCTATGTAAATATTTCTGCCTGATTTGGATATAACTTTTCACAGAAAGTGGTGTGGATTATGAAGTTGTAATGGCTGTTGATATCAACACAACTGCAAATAAGATTTACAAGCACAACTTTCCTTCCACAGATCTACAGTGTTTTAATTTGGAGGTATGCACTAAGTGTTCTTTATTCTCAGCTTTTCAAGACTATTAATCAATGTTGCTTATTAGAATTTGTTGATCCATACATCATTGGGACACACTTCTAATTAGGGCCAAAGGGCTATTGATGCATAACATAATACTTTCAAGCTTTTTGTCATCTGGATTACTAATCGTGATATATTGTTACAATTACTAGAGTAACATAGCCAGTTGAATTTGCGCATGTGCGCTGTCTTTTATCTACAACTTGCAATACTGCATAATGACCATGACGTTAGTGTTAAGAATCCCAAGATTGTTTTTCTATTTTTCTTGTCAATAATCATTTTGAAAAACGCGTGTCAGAGGGTAGGGTGAACAAGAGAATAGGTGATGTCTAAAACAAAGGACAACTAAATGGGCTATGTGACAGTGTCTTGTTGATGTCATGTTACCTGAAATAACGTTTCATTATACATAAATCATCTCTGGACACAGAAATTGACAGCGACATTGGCAAAGCTGCAGCTACCTTTGCTCGCCTCAAAACGCGTATTTGGGGAAACTGCAAACTCACAATGAAGACCAAAACTACAGTATATAATGCCTGCGGCATATAATGTCATCAGCACACTTCTATATGGCAGCAAAACATGGACAACCTATGCTAAGCAAGAAAGAAGGCTCAATACCTTCCATCTACGATTCTATGCCACATCCTCGGTATTTCGTGGAAGGACAAGGTGACAAATGTCGAGGTGCTGGCCTTCAAAGCATGTATAAACTGTTTAGACAGTGCAGACTACGCTGGCTTGGCCATGTCTGCTGCATGGAAGATGGTCGCATCCTGAAAGATATCTTCTACGGACAACTGGCAGAAGGCAAAAGAGCAGTTGGGCAACCGCAGCTGAGGCTCAGAGATGTGTGCAAGAGAGACATGAGGGCACTGGACATAAATCCAGTAACCTGGGAGGATGAAGCTGCCAATCGCACCAAGTGTCAATGCTATCTGTGGCACCATCTCAGATTGGGTGAAAAGAAGCTCTCATGGCAAGCAGAAGAGAGGAGAAAACATCAAAAGGAACACCAGGAAAATAAGCAGCTGAGGGTTGTCACCTCAGAGGCGCATTCCCATAGTCAGTAATGACTGAAGGGGCTAATATTATTATAAAAGTCATTGTGATTTGTGGTAACGTATTTGGAATACAAAACATAATATTTCTACTTAATTTCAATATTAGAAACTGACTCTTCAGAAAGTTGAATGCCTTGATATAAACACTATATTGATGAGTCCACCTTGTCAACCTTTCACTCGGGTAGGAAAGAAAGGTGACTGTGAAGATGTGAGGACAAAGTCCTTCTTGTATATACTACAGCTGATGCGAAAGTAAGTAATATGTTTCAGATTGTATCACAGTGTTCATTGCTCATTCATTCTGAGTACTAGTTTATAGAAATTCCAGTTCTCCTTCTAGTGTTATTATAGGGGTTTCCTTACATATTTTGTAGATATTTGTTCATGGGTCGTCATATAAGTTTTACTGCTGCATATGTATTAGTGCTAATGTTTTGTAAATTATAAAAATATAATTAACATTGTTTATTAAATAGGAAGCTCAAATTAGTTTCTGGTGTCTCTGAAGAGACAAAGAAATAATTGGACTTCTGCACTCCATGATGAAGGGGAAGACTATATAAACCTAATATGAGGTTGTTCATGAGGCTGGCAACCTCATAATGTAAAACAAATTGTCACATAAACCACCACTGTGAGACTGTTTGGTGCAGCCTTCCTGGAAGGGAACCAGTAGCAGTCATCACGCCATGCTCCATAAGGAATGACAAGGAAAATGATGATTAAATGAGGGAGGAGGAGGAGGAAGAACTTTCTCAGAATTAAATGAAAGTAATTGTCTATGTCTCAGAATGCAGGTCAAGCCCATGTACCTTCTTGTGGAAAATGTCAAAGGATTTGAAATTTCTCAAACGCACGAAAAGCTGATTGAGTGTTTGGAAGACTGTGGCTATACTTACCAGGAGTTTCTGCTTACTCCGTTGCAGTTTGGAATTCCTAACAGTAGGCTACGTTATTATCTAATTGCGAGATGGAAATACTGTTTTGCTTTTGTGGAGCAATCAGAGGTTAGTTTTATCATAATCTTAGCCCATCAACTCCTTTGGAGCTTAGGTATTCAGTCAGGTTACACCAAGCTCTTTTTTTTTTTTTTTTAAGTGTGCTGGCAGTTAACTACAGATTGAGGTTGGATGACAAACGTTGTTTTGAATTAGCTAAACATTCCAGTGAGAAATTTGTTAAACAATACTGATAAGAATCTTTTTTTTATTAATGATGTCCACCAAATGATAAATATAAGTGGATGGAAGCAGACATCATCATCATCAGTTGATAAACTCTTAATACAAGACCCTTGCCCTGAGCAAGAGACATGCTGAGAAATCTGAAGCTCGCTCGAACATCACCAGAGTTAAATACTGTGTTGTTGTGTTGCTCGTGGTTCGAGTATGGAATGTCAACTTGACCTACGCAGTGGTGTGTAGACATAGATGGAGTGTATAATGTGCGAATGATAGGAAGAGTTCGTGGTGTTGACAAATGTTCTTTTCTCACACTCATGTATGGCTGGAAGTCATCGACACCAACGACTGTGTACCTTTACTAAAGTTTAATTGGACGTACACACTCGACAGCACAGATAGTGACAAATCACAGGTTGGCATAATACATCATGGTACAGTGGATAAATGGTCTTGCAATGTTATGTTACATGGGCACTCATGTAGAATAATAGTATAATGGACTGTCAGTAGCCAAGCACTCAGTATTGCCCATATATATATATCAACTGAGTTTACTGACAAAGCACGTCAGATTATAAACAATATCCAAGATGGCTTCTAGACCTAATCTCGTCTAGCGAAGATTCCTTAACATAATGTCCAGCACAGATTTTTCCATATAATTATATTGAACCGCTAGCAATGGGTTCTCATGTGTAGCAGTGATCTCTGGACTAATCAAGCGATAATACGGGCATCCCTTTTCTCTTCTTGAAAGTCACTACATGTTTGGTTCCAAGATGGCTTCACTCGTGAGCTGTCACTCACGTTTGGATACAGATAATGAATCTGTCCTAAAGTTAGTCATTCATTAAACATTTCATTGCTCTGTAGATTTGATCATGAACAATTGACTGCATTCTACAGGATATAGTGCTGCTAGGAATCAGAATAGTTTTTTTCATCTAGTTAGATGTATCCTCTCAGACGTACAAATCATCCCTATCGAAAAACGGTGGCTTCGTACGAGAGTTCAAAAGAGTATCTTTATTACCTTGGTTTTCAGAAATATGATTTTGCCATTCCTTGGCAATAAGAATGAACACTGGGGTAAAGCATACACGATAGGTCTAGACGACTATCACTTTCCCCAAAAATACTGAGATCACTTTTTCCCGGCGACAAGCCGACATAGAAAAACACAGCCCATCATCAGGGCGAAGCCAAAACACACCTCTCTCGCGACACATCCGCCGAACAGCCTTTGACCTCTCTAGAGACAACAGAACATATAGTTCGACTTAGATATGTAAAGATATACAGATATAAGACAGACTCGTCCTACTCAGACAAACAATACACATAAATTCAGGCCATAGATATTCTGAAGCAAGAACAATCTATTACTACCCAAACAAAGAATAAATCGCAGTAAAACTGGATTCATCCGCGGAGTTCGATCGAAAGAGACGGCACAACTTTCAAGGAAAGTAACTCAATAATGACTTTTCCTTAAGCACTAAAACGAGTCTATTTTGTTTACAAAATATTTGCGAACATAACAAGTATACCAATGTATAATATTGTAAGATATCAAAGACTGCACGTAACAGTCTTACCACACCTCCCGGGAAAAAAAAATGGAACATTTTTTTTTTTTTGAAATACATCTAGGAGCAACGTACAATAGGCTCACAACGCATGAATAATGCGCAGATGAAAATATCAGGAATACATATAACGCCTAATATGAGGCTAAGTCGACTTATGGAGCGACTGGTGAGAATGTGTCTCATAAACTGAGAGAAATTATTTCTCTACAAGTATATTTTTCCAGGAAGGTGTCATCAAAGTATAATACAATTCTGGCAATTACACAATGCCTAAAAAATTCATATCATCATTTCGTATTAGATATCTTAAATTTATGATTTATGAAGAAAAAATCATCAAAGCACAGCGGTGAATAAACATCAATGAACCGCTATGTAGTGATACAATCATTATATTATTAAATTACAAATGTGTATCTATCATGATATAGAAAAGGAACTACTATAGAACTAGACATATCAAGAAGTCTAAGCCCTAATAGTTATGTGGAATCATGTGGGCATCTTGACAGAATGTCTGCCATCACATTATCTGATCCACGAATAGCTCGCACAGAGAAATGAAAAGGTTGAAGAGCAATTGCATATCGAGTAGACCTCGAGCTCTTCAAATTCTTACTCTGTATAGCAGTAAGAGCTTTTTGGTCGGTTTCTACTATGAAATGTGCGCCTAGAAGGAATCTCTGTAGTTTGAGGATCGACCAAACCATAGCTAATAGCTCACGGTCTAAAACCGAATAATTCCTTTCTGCCGCATTAAGTTTTCTGGAAATATACATTACAGGATGCAGAGTTCCAGAGTACTCTTGCATTAGTGCCGCTCCAATCCCAGTGGATGAAGCGTCACTACGAAGAACGAATGTCTTATCTTTAGTGGGTAGCACTAAAATAGGTGGTGTTGAAAACAATGTTTTAATCTTATCCAGAGAGCATTGGCATTCCTGAGACCAGTGGACCACATTAGGCGAACCTTTCTTTAGAAGTGTTGAGAGAGGTGCCATGATAGAGGATAGATTCTGAATGAATCTGCCATAAAATTGAATAAGACCTAACAGACTTCTCACCTGTTTTTTAGTCTTAGGGATTGAGATGTTAAGTATCTTACTAGTATTATGGTCCTCTGTCTTTAGGAAACCATGACCAACTCGGTGGCCTAGGAAAGAAATTTCGCTAAAACCAATATAGGCTTTAGAGGGTTTCGCTGTCAGGTTGTGCTCACGCAAAGTAGACAGCAATTCATCTAACCCTGAATAGTGATCTTCCCAAGTATCGCTGAAAAGACAGATGTCGTCTAGATATGCAATGACATCTGACCGATAAGATAGGATTCGGCGCATCATGCGTACGAATGTAGCTGGTGCGTTCATAAGACCGAAAGGCATAAAATTCCATTGGAACAAACCTCTAGGTGTTGAAAAAGCCGTGAGAGGTTTGGCGCGTTCAGATAAAGGAACTTGCCAATATCCTTTAGACAAATCAAGTTTAGTGAAAAAATGAGATTTGGAGAGTCGAGTAAGTAGCTCTTCCAGTAAAGGCATAGGTTCGGCATCGAACTTCGTTACTTGATTCAATTTTCGATAGTCAACGCAAAGACGTATGTTATTGTCTTTTTTACGCACAATAACCATCGGCGAAGAATATGCAGAGGTGGATGGTTCGATTATTTTCAAATCTATCATCTCATCCAACTCTTTCTCGACCTGTGCTTGAAAATGTATAGGTATAGGATAAGGTCTAACCCTAATAGGAGTATGGTCAGTTAGAACAATGTCATGTTCAATGACATTCGTTTGTCCAGGGATGTCAGTGAGTACATCCTGAAATGTTTGCAACATAGTTGAAACTTGTCGCTGTTCTCCTAGAGACAAATCAGGAGAGACAGTAACGTTCTTCCATGATTCACTAGAATGAAGTGGGATCATTGGAAGAGGAAGATTTACATCTGAAAAACTTGTTTCCTCATCCTGTATCACGGACAGTGATGAGTAATGACCATGTTGTACTGGAGAATTGTCCGTTGCTTGGAAAATGGGTTGCAAATAATCCGGACGTTCATGGAATTCAGTAAGCATATTGATGTGGAAGGTTTTATGCTTCCCATCAATATCGACAATATAGTCGACATCGGAAATTTTCGATATTATATCGTACGGACCTTTCCAAGAAATAAGTAATCTGTTTTCCCTACAAGGTAGTAATACAAATGCTTTGTCACCAGGACAAAGTTGTCGTAAGCATCTCTTCTTATTGGCAAATTGCCTTGCCTTCTGTTTCGCAAATTCAGAAGAAGAAGTTGCTAATTTGCATGCTTCGATAATCTTTTGTCTCAACGCGATGACATATTCGTAGGATGACTTTGTGTCATCGTCAATATTGTCAGATGTTATGAGATCGTGAAGCAACGACATAGGGCCACGCGGACGCGCGCCAAAGACGAGTTCAAAGGGAGAAAATCCTGTATGTTCATTGGGTACCTCTCTGTAAGCGAAGAGGGCCGCAGGTAAAACTCTGTCCCAGTCTTGAGGATGATCCTCAGTTATCTTCCCCAGTAAGTTTTTAAGTGTTCTATTAAGGCGTTCGACCATACCATTAGACATTGGATGGTAGATACTACTTAAAGATCTATCTATCTGCAGAGTAGACATTACTTGAGACATGGTATCTGATATTAGTTGGGTGCCATGGTCTGACAATATCTCTCCGGGGAAACCCAGACGAGAAAATATAAGCCAAAGAGCATCTGCAATATCAGCAGTAGTAATGCTCTTCAGAGGAATAGCCTCTGGCCAACGTGTGCACATATCAACACACGTCAAGATAAACTGATGTCCTCTGGCAGACTTGATCTTAAATGGACCAATAATGTCTATGGCCATTTTTTGAAACGGCCGAATAGGAATGTCCGCCGCCTGAATGGGTGCAGCATGCCGTGGACCTTTGGATTTAACTTCCTGACATACTTTACAAGATCGACAATAAATCCGTATGTCCTTGTTTACCAATGGCCAAAAGAAAGCCGCAAGGACTCTTGACTTAGTACGGGAAAAACCCATGTGTCCAGCACACTGAGAGTCGTGAGCGTGCTGCAAAATTTTAACTCTCAAATTCTTGGGAACCAGGATTTGAGAATGACTTGACGTAATGGAGTCTTGAACCATACGTACAAGTACGCCATTCTTCTTTGTAATCCACGATTTACGACTTGTGTCTTTATTCGGATCACCTTTAGTTGGAAGAATGAAGAATTTCTTCAGAGTGGGATCATCTTCTTGCTGTTTTATAAACGAGTCACGAGAAATTACCAAGGGATTATCTTGGTTATGCACTTCATTATCTTCAGTAGATGAAGTTTGAGGCACATTAAGAGCCTGAGCTCTAGTGACTACAGCGTTAGCAATCTGCATGTTTTGCCTTTCCCACGTGGAAATTTGTTGCGGAGTGCATTCTTTGACTCCATGAATGCGACCGATGATGAGGTCAGCGATCGGATTCGGAAGAAGACATGCGTGTACATCTCCTGTAAAGAAAGGAGTAGCAATCCTAATGATAGCAGTAGAGTATTTCTCTAATGTGCCGCCAAATGTTACACATTTGACTACTTGTCCAGTGGCACGGGAAGGATCTACGAGTGACTGCCTAACACCAATTGTGGTGCATCCAGAATCAAATAGCACAGAGACTGGATTGTTATTCACTAAACCCTTATGTAAGACAAGAGAACCTCTTCCATCATGCGCGACTGATGCCGGAAGAGCAGGAAGAGGATGGCCACAGCTTAAAGTAGACACTGTGGTTGGCTCAAATAACGTTTTGCATTGGGGGCACTGAGATGCTCTCCCAAAATCAAAAGCGGCACATGCCATATTACTAGCATCATTATTATCTTTACTCTGTTTATAGGCTTCATGGGACTCTTGTTGTGCAGAGTTTGCCTGAAAATGTGGTTTATGTCTTTTGTTTTGAGATCTACCTCGGTTATTATCACCTCTGTAGTTATTGTTACCTCTATTGTAACCCCTATTTGGGTTTGAGTCATAGTTCCCTTGGTTACCATTATCATATTCATTATAATGAGTATCTCTGTAATTATGATCTTGTTGACTCCAAGACGGATAACCCTGATAGTTTCTATAATTACTTCCTCTACGGAAATTCCTATAATTATGACCACCCCTGTGTCGAGAGCTATCAGCTCGTCTCCAGTTCTTTGAAGAAGAACCCTGAAATGATTGGTTACCTTGGTTTTGATAACTATTATGGTTACCTTTTTTATCAAATCTGTTTTGAGGTCCCTGAAATCTGTGTGAATAATTGGGATTGTATGGTGTTGCTGAAGCAACTGGCATACTCTCCTTAATCTTAGTGTTGCCAAAAGTCACGTCGGGGTGTGCAGTGACATATTGGGAACAATATTCTTCCATTTCTTTTAGAGATTTGGGTTTACGCTCATGTATAAATTCAAGGAAAGGTTTGTTCACACATGACATAATCTTATCTCTGAGCAACAAATCCATAAGTCCTTCATACGTTTTTTCTGTTTTGGAAAGCTCAATCCAACGATCAACTGTGAGACGTGCCTTTGCAGTGAATTCTGAGAATTCTACACCCGTCTCAGGCACCATCGTCTTAAATAAAAGGCGATAGCCTTCCTCACTTAGCTGATATTTTTTTATCAAAGCCGCCCTAATGACATCATAATTATCCTTATCTGCTTCTCCTACAAGGCATAATCTAGTCAAAGATTCACCTTTCAAGTTTTCTGATAATTGATTAGCGTATTGTGATTTATCCACATTATGTGTACGACAAGAACGTTCAAATCTATCCAGCCAGAATGTAATATCGTCACTGGACTGATTGAACGGTGGAACCTTAACCTTGTAAGTAGAAGGTTTACCATTACCACTAGATGCCTGATTAACATTACTCATACTTGTCAATCTCAATTTCTCTAACTCAAATTCATGTTCTCTTATTGCTTTTTTTTCTTCAGCCTCTCTGTCTAATCTTTTTTGTTCAGCTTCACTGTCTAATCTTTTTTGTTCAGCAGCAGCTTCTCTTTCTAATTTTTTTTGTTCAGCTTCACTGTCTAATCTTTTTTGTTCAGCAGCAGCTTCTCTTTCTAATTTTTTTTGTTCAGCTTCAAATCTCCTTTCCTCCACCTGCATCTGCAATTTCTTTTGTTCAGCAGCAGCCTCAGCTTCTCTTTCTAATCTTTTCTCTCTTCTGCAGCAGCTTTTCTCTCTTCTGCAGCTAATGCTTTGTCATATTGAGCAACAGCCCATTGTTCTAATTGTTGACCAGTCTTATCAAGGGCTTTCCCTTGTGTAATGAAGTATTCTAATGTAGACATGATGTCTAACAATAATACTAATCACCTGAACCAATAATAATACCACAAGTTCTTAATGACTTGATTAATCAGTATACTATCCCAATATCTGTGGGTCACAAGCCTTAATAAGGTCTTGTATAATAGTAATAATAATCAGGTACTGGTTTATACCATAATCCAAGTGCAGTGCACAGGCAATTGTGTCTTATGAAATATACCTATATAAAACATATGTCAACCAACAGAATACATAAAGTACAAATAGGACTGACAATACAGAACGTTTGCAGAAATCAAAATAAATCAAATAGGGAAATCAATGAAAATAATCACTGAATCTGCAAAGAATAACAACACAAATGACGTCACAGTATATGAATATAAATTGTGAATAGAACTGAAAGATAGAAAAGGGTAGACCAACAAATTACAAACAAATCAAAACAAAACTAAAGAACAAAGAAATATTACAAAAATAACAATAATTACAGACTTCACAGCTAACACAAAAGCAACAGTTGTCGCAGCAAATTTTCAATCAAGAAAATTGCACCTATAGAAAACGCCCACAACGGACCCTCTATGACGTGGGATATTCTGTTGTGAGGACGCCGCCCAACCTTAAACACAACCCGCTGACATAGAAACTAACATACTATACAAACAAATAACATGTAACATATCATAAATACATATATTATGTGTGTAATGTGTTGCAAAATAGGCTCAGTTTTACAGTAATGGCAAAGTTATTTTTATGAAAATAAACAAACTGCCACTTTATTCAATTAAACATTCTGGCCTTAAATATTAAAGTTCATATATAGAAAACAAGAAGATCCATCGATGAAAATAGGACTTCTTAGTTCACTAATACTGTCTTCCTGTTAACATTGACAAGAATTGATCCAACTGTTCTGTGAAACTCTGTAATGTCTAATGTAAAAATGTCAACAACGCTGACCTACATACTGCATTCACTTGACAGGTCACGTGACGAAGTGTTGACAAAGAGCAAACCAATACTGCAAGTGTGTCGTATCAGCCACAGGAAACGGTCTGGTATCGGTAATCTGTTGACTTCTGAACTTCTGCGAGGTCAAACCCAGAAAGCTGGTCCACCAGTTGATAATGCCCTTGTTTTTTTCCAGTTAATGATGTCCACCAAATGATAAATATAAGTGGATGGAAGCAGACATCATCATCATCAGTTGATAAACTCTTAATACAAGACCCTTGCCCTGAGCAAGAGACATGCTGAGAAATCTGAAGCTCGCTCGAACATCACCAGAGTTAAATACTGTGTTGTTGTGTTGCTCGTGGTTCGAGTATGGAATGTCAACTTGACCTACGCAGTGGTGTGTAGACATAGATGGAGTGTATAATGTGCGAATGATAGGAAGAGTTCGTGGTGTTGACAAATGTTCTTTTCTCACACTCATGTATGGCTGGAAGTCATCGACACCAACGACTGTGTACCTTTACTAAAGTTTAATTGGACGTACACACTCGACAGCACAGATAGTGACAAATCACAGGTTGGCATAATACATCATGGTACAGTGGATAAATGGTCTTGCAATGTTATGTTACATGGGCACTCATGTAGAATAATAGTATAATGGACTGTCAGTAGCCAAGCACTCAGTATTGCCCATATATATATATCAACTGAGTTTACTGACAAAGCACGTCAGATTATAAACAATATCCAAGATGGCTTCTAGACCTAATCTCGTCTAGCGAAGATTCCTTAACATAATGTTCAGCACAGATTTTTCCATATAATTATATTGAACCGCTAGCAATGGGTTCTCATGTGTAGCAGTGATCTCTGGACTAATCAAGCGATAATACGGGCATCCCTTTTCTCTTCTTGAAAGTCACTACATGTTTGGTTCCAAGATGGCTTCACTCGTGAGCTGTCACTCACGTTTGGATACAGATAATGAATCTGTCCTAAAGTTAGTCATTCATTAAACATTTCATTGCTCTGTAGATTTGATCATGAACAATTGACTGCATTCTACAGGATATAGTGCTGCTAGGAATCAGAATCGTTTTTTTCATCTAGTTAGATGTATCCCCTTAGACGTACAAATCATCCCTATCGAAAAACGGTGGCTTCGTACGAGAGTTCAAAAGAGTATCTTTATTACCTTGGTTTTCAGAAATATGATTTTGCCATTCCTTGGCAATAAGAATGAACACTGGGGTAAAGCATACACGATAGGTCTAGACGACTATCACTTTCCCCAAAAACCACTGAGATCACTTTTTCCCGGCATCAAGCCGACATAGAAAAACACAGCCCATCATCAGGGCGAAGCCAAAACACACCTCTCTCGCGACACATCCGCCGAACAGCCTTTGACCTCTCTAGAGACAACAGAACATATAGTTCGACTTAGATATGTAAAGATATACAGATATAAGACAGATTCGTCCTACACAGACAAACAATACACATAAATTCAGGCCATAGATATTCTGAAGCAAGAACAATCTATTACTACCCAAACAAAGAATAAATCGCAGTAAAACTGGATTCATCCGCGGAGTTCGATCGAAAGAGACGGCACAACTTTCAAGGGAAGTAACTCAATAATGACTTTTCCTTAAGCACTAAAACGAATCTATTTTGTTTACAAAATATTTGCGAACATAACAAGTATACCAATGTATAATATTGTAAAATATCAAAGACTGCACGTAACAAATACCCAAAAAATAAGTTGGCAGCACAGATCAAAACTAGCAGAACAATGCAGTCAATAGTCAGTTTATTTTTACCATTGTTATCTTCTCTACGTCAACATAGGACTTAAACGTGTTCAACTACATTGTTACATTTCACATCCTGTATGCAATCCTTAATACTAAAACGTTACTTTGCTGGTCAGAACAAAGTCTTATGGTATTGAGATGAATCACTTTACCAATTCTTCTTTAGCTGCATTTACTGCATGTAAGAAGATAAATCAGTTAAGTAAAATAAAATTGTTTCGTGTTCAATTTTTGCAGTCCCCCAGTAACATCATACATGCTTTCTGTTGTGTCGAAAGAACAGCCAAATAACATGATACAAAACCATTCTTACACTGGTTCATTATTTTATAATAACCTGATGGTATATCACACATGGTTGTCAGCATGACCATCTGTGTTAAAATTGTAGTCACTTTGTGAAGTAAGAATAAGGTGCAGAACAGTACTATTTGACTTAACTGTAAAAAAAAAAAATTATTTCATTGTGCTTAATCATAAAGTTTCAGTTAAAAATTAGATAATCAGTGGTCAGATTTAGATATTCACAAACTGCTGATTTTATTCTGAACAAAGCGTGTGCATGTGACTGAAGTTTATTTTTTTATTTACTTATCAGGTAATTTTTTTATCACATTGCTAAAAATATCATCATGTTTAGAGGATAATGCATTTATTCAAACATTAGATTTTTAATAATTAGTTCAGGCACAACATTTCTAAACATGTTAAGTGTTACTTTTATTGTGGTATTACTTATCAGTTCATTTAGGCTGTTTTGTTCATACAACAATTTAAAAATAAATATCACTTATATATTTTCTTCAATATTTATTTTCAGATATTGACAATTTTGCCGAAAAATAGGATGTCAGCACCAGTGGCTGAGACTTGTGGGGTTGTGAACCAAGGCACTGTGAAACAACATACGTGTACACAGAATGTGAATATGTCACTTGAAAACCCCTCCAACACTTGCAACAGAGCTCATTGTTGTGATCATTTATGTTCATTTACTTTAGAATCTGTTAGCAGTAGTAAGCCATCAAGTCAAGAACCCCTCACAAGTCAGTTTAGCTCCTGTTTTTCAGATAGCTGTTGCTTGGCTAAAACAGTTCCTTGTAATTCACACTCTGGGGTATCAGTTTGTACAGAATGTTTTGAAGCCAGGCAAGAAAACAGTGGCACAGCCAACAAGAGTTGTCTATGTAAACTGAAAGATGCTGGCCGTAATATGAGGTATTGTGAAGAAGATGATGCTTTTATTAATGCAAGCAGCCAATCATTGTCTGATTTTATGGAGTGTGCTTCTTTTGATGAGCTACAGGATTACTGGCTTTCAGACAAAGAATTTAGATTATTCGTTGTCATGGATGTTGTATTTCCAGCCTTGAAGAAGTGTACATGTTTTACAAAAAGGTATTTTATAGTTTTATAGCATGCTATAGCTAGCCACTTCTGCTTACAATTTCTTTTCTTTCTCCTGCGTTATTAAGCATTGTGTGAAGATTCCCTAGTGCTCTTGGGTTGTTTAAGTAGCTCTTTTGGTGTTAATTTGCTTCTGTTAAATATATCAACCATTTTGTCAGTCACTTCTTTTCAAGGTCTTCCTTGTTTCCTGTACATAATTGTATGAATGGCACATGATGGCTGTCTGTTTCTTCTTCATCATCTTATTGTCAGGAGTGTACTTTTGGCCAGATCTATCCAGACTTCTTTGTCCTGGGTGGTCTGCTTTTATTATTTTCATGTCTTCCTTATCCTTCTTCATGACATCCTGTTCATATTTTATTATCTTTTTAAAAAATATTTCTTTTACCCTGGAAACTTCAGTACCAGGAGTGTCTCATCAAGCTCATCAAGGACTTTCTTTGTGTTATTCTTTCCAACTACATCAGTTTTTAGTCCTATTTTTTTAAACAGTATTTACAGTAGGACCTCAATAATCCCTAGGAGAACTTCACATTGATCCATCTGGGGATTTTACTGTAGTGTAATCATTTTAAAAAAAGTTCATCAACCATGTAGAAAGTGAAAAATATTCTAAAGATGACATATACAGTGCTGTGGAGACTGAAAAGTACAAACTTTGTATTTGTATTACTATTTTTACTATACAATTTTAAGTCTCTAGAACAGCATTATTGATAAGTTCAAAAATTCTAACAAATTAGGAATCTGAACTACCCCTGGTCCCAATTAGTTTGAATTATCAAGGTTCTGCAGTATTGCTGATTTCCCTCTTGACCACATTTCAGATTTGTCATACCAGTTTTGTCCTTCTGCTCTTACTTGATAGAAGGACAGACTGTTCCTCCCAGGGCTGTGTATTTCTTGTTTAAATGGCTCCCAGGCATCCAGATGTAGTTTTTACCTGGTATTGTTCCTACCAACTTCATGATTTCTTTATATCTTGCTCTGACTCTTATAGTGACATTAACTGCTTTTCTTATTCATTTTATCTCAGCTTGCTTTCTTATTCTGACTTTTATAATGGTTTATTAAGTCTGTCTTATCTTGATATCTCTCTCTCCAGCTTTTTAGTATAGTGAACATGTTTATTTAATACTGGAAACCACAAATTAATCTGAATTTGCTGTTTATCAGGTATTGTTCAATTTCCATAATGACATATATACCCATCTCAACAGTGGAATCTGTTGGTGAGCCACTGCCTTTTACATCAAGTTATTATTGACATGGATGTTGATTGGACTTTGTTTTCTGCTTTATTTCCTGCATGGTATAAAATGCATTTGTACTATCTTGCAGTTCCATTATATCATGTGCAAAATGCTCTGGCCATCAACAAACAGTAGCTCATTTATGGTATCTGATTCTGAGCTTCTCTCGTATGTTATTCTGCCTGTGCACATGTTGAACAGTACATGCAATAGTATCAGGCAATATCCCTGCCTCACTCCTGTATTGACCTAATATATATTTGTGAGTCAGTCCCTAATTCTTATTTCACTTAAACTTGTATGGAACAGTGCTGAAAAGTCTAAAAGTTGACATTGTATCCTATAGTCCAGAGTTTCTTCCTGTCTACTTGACTTTATCCATGTTGTTACCGATATGTCCTTCTGCCAGTCTTCTGGGACTTTTCTTTCAGCACATGATATGTTAAAAACCAGTTCTAACCAGTTAGCTTCAATTTTACAGGGAGCTTGTCTAGCTTCTGCTGCATTTATTCCTTGAACTCTTCTTTATAGTTGCTTCTGTTTAATGTTTCAGTAGGTTTTGTTCTTTGTGAATATGCAGTGTTCTTGTTTTCTTTCTGAGTTCAATTCATGACAGTGAATCTGCCATTTGGTTTTCCTTTTTATTCCACTAAGTGTTGGATTCCTGCTTTGTCATCTGTGGTGGGGGTAGGGCTGAAACTATCATCGCTTATTCTGATGAGATATGACGTGTGTTGGGTTTTTCCGTAAAGCTTTAATATGGCTAACATAACTTAAGCTTTGCTATACCAAAATGTTAACATCAGTGAGCATTTTATTTGCTTTCCAGATATGGCCATTATGTTGATGGAGCCGGTTCTGTAGTTCAGATGACTTCAGATGTAGAGGTAATAATTGTGCACATTTAAAACTCATTGTCATCTGTTCTGTATTTTCCTTGTGCAACCTAGAGCTGCAGCTGTTTCTTGATACCGGTTTCTATTTTGGGCTATCATCTTTGGCCGAATGCTTTGGCTTCCTCTTCAGCTGATTCTCTTTATCCTCCCCACACTTTTGAAATCCAGCTTTTTTTTTAAAAATCGCTGGGCACCATGAGAATATGCAGAATAAAATTTAGAAAAGTCATGTGTTATTACTTGAATGCTATCAGCAAGGGAATTTGAGGTGCTACATAAAGGGACTCCTTCAAAATTCATTGAGAATAAAAAATTATCTGATGAAAAATCGAAGAATGTGCAGAAATTAACATCACTGATGAGATCCAAAAGTGAATGTGGAAATGCCTTGTTTGAAAAAAGCAAATGCTCTGACGTGGCCATAAGATGGACATTTAAGGAAAAGGGGAAAATAAAGACCCCAGACAAACATGGAAAAACTGAAGAGAAAGAGAATAGACCAAAATTAGAAAACGGGACTGAATTGTGTTGGTCATGAAGGACAGATGAAATGGGGAACATCTGTCAGCACCTTTTGCTCCAGTAATCACCTGTATTTATTATCTAGCAGCTGACTACCTAGAATCTTTTTGGATCTTTTGTAAGCTATTGTTTATAGTTTAGATCTGTGCATTCTGTTATTTCTTAGGTTTATTGTTTACGCAAATTTGAAGTTACGCAGTAAAGATGATCCTTAAAACCAAATCAAACGAAGTTACACAACCCAATTTTTAGAACTTTAAATTCTATTTACACCCTCATTACAAAGTTTCACGCTTGGAGAATATTTTTTTTTTTAAACTTAAAATCAAGAGTATAGATTCAGTCTGCCAGCCATGCTCTATATAGTCAATGTGTTTATATCCCATCATCTTGTAAATACCTTGTGGCTATTGGTCAGGCCATGTGTACTGCCCATGAATTATGCACTGACTAGTCTTGTATCAAAATGTAGTTTGAAGTGTTGTGTGTTTTATTTATTGGTCTAATACGGGTACTACATCATATTTTTTTTATTAATAGTAACCAGTAGATGTGTAAATTTGGTTCATGTACCATGCCAGCTAACATTGGTGAAGATGTCTCTCCACAACTTCCTGTCCCCAGTGAAACAATTCTCATGTTGACCTCTCACAGTATCACCATGTTATACTGTTTAGTATCTTCTTTCTTTATTTTTCTTTCATTTTTTGTCTGTTGTCACAATATATTCCAGATTTCCTGTTCTCATAACATGCCCAAAGAAAGTAGATTGCTTTCTTCTGATTAGTAAGCTTCCTTTATGCAATGGTCTCTTTTAGGACATCCTCATTACTCTTTTTAACTGTCTGTGGTATTCTTAACATGCTTCTGTTGAACCATATCTCGGTGGCTGCCTAAGATTTTGTTGTGTTTGTGTGTGTGTGTGCTGATTGTCAATAATTTACATCAATGTGACAGGATTGGCTGTATGTAACATTGAAGAACTTTCTTTCTTACATCTGTTGACAAAGATTCGTTATATAAAATACTTTTTATTTTATGGAAGGCTGCTTTTTCTTAGTATGTTCAGCTGTTCACCTCTCAGATGCATCATCTATCTGTTAGTTATTAATGTCCCCAGGTAAGTGAATCTGTGGATTTGTTTCAAATTGTACCATTTATTTTGATGGAGCATTCTGGAGAAGTTTTTTTATCTTCATGGTGGCCATTAATTGTCCTTTTGCTATTTAGGCTAAGGCCTTTATTTTTACTTTATATCGCTATTATATCAATCATTTCCCCTAACTCTTTCTCAAATGTTGCTGTGAAGACTGTATCATAAGTATATCTCGTTGTTTATACAAGGGGATTGACATAAGTCTTGGGCCTGACCATGAAGGACATGTCACAGAGAGCTGAAATTTTGTATAGTGTTTATTCCTTTTCAATATAGCCACCGTCTGAATTGGCACACTTCTGCCATCTCTGCTTGACCTTGAAAAGACCTTGGGAGTAGAACACCCTATTTTTCAAACTAAACCAGTCATCACATGCCAGTATAACCTCTTCATCGCTGTCAAAATGATTTCCTTTTAGCTGTTTTTTAAGATTTGAGAATAGAAAAAAGTCTGATGGAGCCAAATCTGGAGAATATGGTGGGTGTGGAAGAATTTGAATATTCAACTCGTTGGCTGCTAGCTGCACAAGCCGTGCTTTGTGAGAGGGCGCGTTGTCTTGAAGCAAAGGAAGATTTTGAGTGCGCGTTATCCCTCGTTTCCTGGTCACAACCTTTCTTAGTTTGGTGAGAAGATCTGCATAGTACTGTCCATTAACTATGTTGCCACGAGGCAGATAATCTTTCAAAAGGACACCTTTGCCGTCCCAAAAAACAGTCAGCATCACTTTTCCTGCAGATTTCTGCTCCCTCGGCTTGACAGGTGTTGGGGAGCCCGGGGTTTTCCATTGCATGCTGGCAATTTTGGATTCGGAGTCATAATGGTGTACCCAAGTCTCATCTACTGTCACCATGGTCTCCAAAAAATTTTTTGACTGACACTTTTTGAGCAACTGTTGACTGCAATTTACCCTCGTTTGCTTCTGTTTCATAATCCAGATATACCAGGTTCGAAACCTGCTGCAGGCGGTTTGGTAGCAGATCGCTTTGTGTGGATTTTTAACAATGGTATAAGCTCCGTACCGTTCAGAAAGCAATGGCAAACTACTGAATGAAAAAAAATTGCCTAGAAAAATCACAAACAGCCAATAAAAGCTGGGGTTGATTGCCACGTCCTGTAAAGGATAAGCAACTAACTTGCTTCTGTTCACATGTCAACAGTCGCGGAACCCAGCGTGCACACACTTTTCTCATGTTCAGTCTGTTGTGTAAAATTCTATAAACTGTTCTTTCATTTACTTTTACTCTACTAGCTATCTCCACAATTGTCATTTTTCGATCCTGGTCAATGATTTTCTTCACTCTTGTTGCATTTTCATCGTTGCACTCTGAGGCTGGTCTACCAGATCTTGGCACATCAGCAACATTTGAGCGGCCGCACTTAAACTGTTGACGCCAGTTTTTTACCGAAGTATATGAAGGACAAGAGGGAGCCGCGCTGGTGTAATGGCTTCGGCGTTGTACTGGCGACCAGGTGTTCATGGTTCAAACCCGGGCGTCGGCGTTTGAAGAAATGTTTACGGCCGGAAATTTGACTGAATAGCCTGAACGGCTCCTGTGATAAACCCTCTGTGGTTGGGAAGGAGCGAAGCTCCTGACCGGGTTGGAAGGAAAGTCCTCAGGTTCCCCAGCCTCGCAATGACATGTCATTGGGCCGAAGGGCTGAAAGCCCAAGTGCCGCTGGTTAAGGGAAAAAAAAAAAAATGAAGGACAAGAATCACGAAACACTGGTTCCATCTCACTGTATATTTCTGTAGGTGTTTTTCCCTGAAATATCAGAAATTTTATCACAGCTCTGGCCTCCTTCTTTTCCATTGTTTTGTCAAATCTTTGGAGCAGCAGATCCGGTTAATAGGGTACATTGCACCGTAGCGGGAAAACTCCTTGAAGAAACAAATGCGTACTTTACACATTCAGTGTAAATATGATGAACTTTAAATGTGCCAAGTTTCATCTTCCTCCTGTGACTCCTTCATGGTCAGGCCCAAGACTTATGTCAATCCCCTTGTATTATGTCAACTGATATTCCAGGCATACTCTTTGGATCTCTTTTTGCTGTACCAAGAGAAAAAATCCGGTGATAGTATACATACTTGCCTGAGACCCTGCTTTATCTACTGAAACTTTCCTGTTTGGTTGGCCAATTCTTATAACTGTTGTTTGTTGCAAGTACATGCTCGTCTTTGTTCTCTGGTATTTGTCACCAGTGTTTGTGCATTCTAACATTTTGATAATTTCCTTGTTTGATCTTGTCACATGGCTTAGTATTGTTTATAAAGACAAGTGTAGGTCTGTTGTTACTTCTGTAGCTCTTCTTTTCCCTGTTCACTCTTTATTGAGTACGGAGCTACCACTGCTGCTGGTCCCCTTGCAGGAAGCATGCATCAGAGTATTTATATGCTGTTGCAGCTGTGGTTTCTGTAGCAGTATTTTTACATAAGAAGGTTGCCAGCCTCGTATTAGTCGCCTCTTACAACATACTTGAGGACCCATTAGACTTGTTCTTACTTTGTTTCCTTAGAGACTCCAGGGGACTACACAGGGTTATATCTATTAATATTCTTATATATGGCGTTGTTTGTGCCTTTATTGTCTACACTGTTCATCTCCAATTTCTAGTTTTATTTGACATCTCTTGATAATTCTTAATAGTATTTAGATTACATGTAGTGATCATTCGAGTCATGGGCAATGACTACAACCCACAAAAGCCAGATCCAAACCTCAGAAATGAGATATCTGAGGAAGGTGGTTGAAGTAACAAGAAGAGACATGGTACGCAACCAGACGATACGTCAAGGCCTTAAATCCCACCCCCTGCAGACCCAAGTAGAACAGTACCAACTAAGATGGTTTGGCCATGTCTGCAGAATAGGAGAAGACCGGCTACCACGACAAGCATGGGAAACAAAGAGCCAAGGATCCAGACCCCCAGGACGACCCAGAGTCCGCTGGGAGGACAACATTAGACAATCTTTGAAGGACCGAGGACTAGAATGGAACCAGGCCAGGAGGAAGACAGCCGATAGGATAGTCTGGCGCTCTCTCTTCCAAACCTCTACACCTCACGGTAGAAGGGGAACGACTAAGTAAAGTAAGTAAGTAGTGATTATTACATTCGGTAGCTTCATATTTCTTTGGCAAAGCTACAAATATGGATTTCAGCAGATTATCAGTATGTATCCACAATCATGGATGTCATTCGACAGTTTTGTAATCACATTTAGTTGTAAACTGTATTATTTGTGAATTCACACCAGACTGTTAGTATCAATTAATAACTAATAAAAAGCAAGCCATTCTAATCATAACATCTCTTGTAAGATGGCATCAGTGCTTAATTAAATTAATAATAAATGTTTATTAATTTTATGAGAATTTAGTTAAGTAATAATGACACCTAAGTGTGCCAGTCCATAAATGTTTGTATTAGTGTCCACTTAAAGTGCCTGAATGATCATAACATTAGAAAAAAAAACTATCAAAATTATGGCAATTTTTTGGAACAGTTTAGGAATTTTGAGAGTTGGGAAATACTAGAAAACTTTGCTAAAATTTAGGTTTTAAATAATGTTTTCTGTATCTATATATTATTATTGTTATTACTACTATTTATGTTACTCAGTGTTATATAGAACCTATCCTGACATACATAGTCATGGACAGGAAACAAGTATGAAAAGCACTAGAGGTCACAGAGATGTGGTTTTTACAAAAGAATGTTAAAAATGCCATGGACAGCTAAAAAGAGTGATGAGGATGTTCTGAAAGATGCCAATGTGCAAAGGAAGCTTATTCCTGACGTTAGAAGAAGGTTAACCAACACATCACCCTATTTCACATGTACTTGAATGGGAAAAGCTTCTTCTGTTCACATATGCTTCAATTATTTTATGGAAAAACGTATGTGCCGTGTAAACAGAACTACTGTATTAAAGAAGGCCCTGAAAACTGCAGCAGAAGTCCTAATGGCAGAGAAAAACACTGAGAGACAAATAACTTCCTTTAAGGATGTGCTGTCAGTAGTTACAGTGCTGAGCAGTCAAAAAAAAAAAAAAGCAGACATAAGAGCAGTACTCTACACTCTTGAGTCAGCGATTCAATAGCCTGATACAAGCATAACCTCAGACTGACCACCACTTTCTTTAAACTTAATCAAGTTGATGTTTGAAAGTGTTCAAAGAAGAAGAAATATTAAAAAAGAGCTTGGTGTGAACCAATCTGAAGGCCTGTGCTGTATGGGCAAGGGTAATGGTGTGGGTATTTTGGTGTAAAATCAAGCCATATCCTTACTGCAACGTATGAAAAACCTGTATGTGTCATCATTCTGGGTTCAATTCCCAGTTGAGGGAATTTAATTTATGGAAATTTTTTTTCAGAACCAGTGGTCCTAATGATGTCATACTCCCCCTCTGGTCTCCTGGGTAGTGAGATTGGATGCCTAGCCTTCTTGGATAAGGGCAAAAAAATAGGAGGTCCCGTGTGCAAGTTGCGCACGTTAAAAATCCCATGGTAGTTGGAAATCGTAAAGAGTAGGCCTATCAGGCCGCTGCCTTAGCAAAATTTTAAAATTAGAAACCTACCCACAACAAAAATATTTATAGAATGTGTGATTCCTATATATACACACATTGGGATTCTTGCCAGTGCTATGTAGTTCGTGCACTGTGCTGAGATCCTCCTTGTGTGATCTAAGGGAGGAGATTGGAGCACTGATGGAGTAGTCTGTGTGCATTGAAGATAGTCCTTAAAACCAAACCAAACTGTTATTCTGACAATACCATCAGCTGCATTCTGAGAGTGGCATTATTCAAAAGTCCATCATTACTCTGGTGTTTCTGTTATCAGTATTGTCCTTTTTCCCATCACAGGATGTTCGAGCAGCAAGTGAATTTAAGTCTCATGTTGTGAAACTGAAAAATCGCTCCGAGTGGGGTGATGCGGAGCTCAGCATAATCCGGAAGTTAAAGTTGCGGTACTTCACACCACGAGAAGTCGCCAGTTTGTTGTGCTTTCCTTCAGAGTTTGGTTTGTACACTTTCATTATTCTTTAATGTTTGTCTTCTTTCATTCTTTTTATTTTCTATATTCCATATCTCATTCACTGATAAACTGTCGGGTTGTGCATCATTACATAAAAGACAACCATGCAGGGAGCAGTAATTTAACAAAGAAATCAATGCGTTAATTGTTTCATATGGACTGTTAAAATGTGATGAGTTATGAAAATTCAAATATGAAAATTGCGCCGCTGTGCAAGGAAGAAGTTAAACAAGGGCATAGTAAAGAAGGAAATGAGGAGGTATTCAGCACCTTGAAGAAATGACAAGTTGAATTGTGAACCATTTTCAGCAACTCAAAACCAGAAAGAGGAGTTCTGTTTTTTGTTGTTTGTCTTGGTGTTATTCTTAACCTTAACAAATCACAACATTTTAATTACGTTGCTAATTCTGCATATTTTCCTTCTCTGTTTCACCAACTTTAGATTTCCCAACAGGATTGTCCAAGATACAGAAATACAGAGTGTTAGGAAACAGCCTCAATGTTCTTGTGGTAGCAGAACTGATTAAATTGATGACTGAAGAAATTGGAACATAACACAGAGAGAGAAAGAGCTCAAAACAAAACCTCAGATAGAAATAGGCAGATGGTACAAAGGAATGAAAGAAAATAGATACTTATAACAGTATGAATGTTTTCATGCATATGTGCGGAAGTGTTAGGACAAGAGAAAAGATTAAGTTACAGAATATGAAGAAAGTAACAAACATTGTATGTGTGTTAGAAAGAAAGAAAGGAAATCAAGTATTCAGGGAATGAAAGGTCACAGTAAATGCATATGAATTTATCCAGCAAAATGTATTTGGTATGTTCATGAGCTGTGGTAATTAACTCGTGCAAATTTCTTAAGTAGAAGAGAGCTAGAAACTTATTCACCTTAGTGATATTGTATTTTGTTAGACGGAAGGTGAATATTTTAGAAAGACATTAGATAAGAGTTGAGATATATAGAGTTAGAGTTATGAGTCGAGTTATACACAGTATAGATAAAGTTGTGTTGCTTATATTCACGAGAGATATTGAAATGTGTTTAGCTCAGCCAATATAGTCTCTCATTCAATACTCACTTTTAACTTAACTTCAGAGGATGTTGCAATGGTCACTTGCTAATTACATAGTGGTACACAAGATAACAATGGGTTATTTTAGATTTCATACTCATAGAATATTTACAATAAATCCAATATTTATTAGCTGTTCTCACATATTGTGAAAGAAAATAGGAAGAAGACTAAACCAGCTGCTGTAACTATCTGACAGAAGCTGATAGTGAACTTGCTAAGAGGACATTGTTTATTTCTGATAACAAGGACATTAGTAACGTTTTAAGTGCCCCAAGCTGCTGTAAATTGAGGTCATGTTTTAGTAAGTTTAAAATTAAGTGGTGTAAGTTGTGGGCATGTGTTACTGCTATTTTGGTTCAGAACTGACATCTTTGCACTCTGGGCAAACCCATAGGGGCTCAGTCTCCCTTAGCAAATGTTGAAGGATATGAATACTGATTGTTCCTTTAGCGCTGTGGTTGTATTCACACCTGACCCATCCTCTCATATGCCCATATCTGCTAATTTTACACTTGATGCCAAATTCCAGCAGTCTGAGTCGTGTTGAGTCATCAATTGTAAAGTAGTTCTCTAACAGTCAGTCAACAATTGTCTTTATTATCTCTGCCTTATCCATATCCAGTATCCCCACTGTAGGTGCTCTTGAGACTAGTCTGTCAGCTGTCTCACTGCCACATACTCATGTATGACTAGCGCAGCTGATATACACCAATTCTTGAAGGATTGAGACCTCTGTGTAAGTTCTCCATTTCTGTCATAGCCATCCTTTTTGGACTTTCTGAAGCATAGACTGAGAGTCAGGCGCAATAACTGCCCTGGTTAATGTAGTTTCAGACAGCCATCTCAGGGCTGCAATAGCTGCCTCTATCACCATTCTCATGCTAGAGGTTGTTGTCTCATAAGCTCTGCTGTGTTCAGTGATGACACTCCCTTTACTCCAGCCGCGGAGTCCCCTTCTGATTTCTCACCCTGGAGAACTACTGGTTAACAGTTTTATTATCTGATGAGGCAAGAACAAATGGTTAACCAGGGGTTAGGGTAACTGTGGATAGTCCTAGTCTACAGACATTGATCTGGCCAGAAGTACAATCTTACTATTTATAATAATAGCCCCTTCAGTCATAACTGACTATGGGAATGCGCCCCTGAGGTGACAGCCCTCAGCTGCTTATTTTCCTGGTGTTCCTTTCGACGTTTTCTCCTCTCTTCTACTTGTTGTATGAGCTTCTTTTCGCCCAAACTGAGGTGGCGCCGCAGATAGTATCGCCACTTGGTGCAATCAGCAGCTTCATCCTCCCAGGTTGCTAGATTTATGTCCAGTGCCCTCATGTCTCTCTTGCACACATCTTTGAATCTCAGCTGTGGTCGCCCAACTGTTCTTTTGCCATCTGCCAGTTGCCAGAAGATATCTTTTGGGATGCAACCATCTTCCATGCAGCAGACATGGCCAAGCCAGTGTAGTCTGCGCTGTCTAAGCAGTGTATACATGCTTTGAAGGCCAGCCCATGACAACACATCGACATTTGTCAGTTTATCTTTCCACAAAATGCAGAGGATGTGGTGTAGACACCGTAGATGGAAAGTATTGCGCCTTCTTTCACGCTTAGCATAGGTTGTCCATGTCTCACTACTTTATGGAAGTGTGCTGGTGATACACTATATGTAACAAAGTCAATAATATGATGTCCCCTCTCCCCCGTGTAACTTTTTTTTTTGTTTTTGGTCACAAAACTCAGTTGTCCCCCCCCCCCCCCCCCCCTACCCTCCCAGAAAACATTGCAATGAAACTGGTTCACATTTATGTCAAGATTGAAAATAAAAGATCTGCTTATTACTATTTTTGTTATGGTTTTGAGATAAGGGAGATAAGCTTGAAAGGGAGGTAATTGTATCTAATATTTAACAGAGCTTGTGAAGTTCATTTTGTGTTTAGAAAAAATGAGTTTGACAGTTATTGGGCGATTGTTATGAGTTTCTCTTGTACATTTTTTTTAAAGTTTGAGAACAGAAATTTGTCATAAAAGTATGTAGTTTCTTAGCATGTGATGAAAGTTTGGCCTGATGAGTGACAGAGAAAGGATGTTTGTAGAGAATGACTGCAAAGTTGAACCTTCATACAGAACACAGAGAGGCAGAAGTCAGTTATATGAGAGTTTTCAAGATGTACTGAAGTCACTTGTGTGGGGTATCATCAGTAAGAGTCATGAAGCCAGTAAAGAATAACTAGATTCCTGCATGTACATGCGTGTGAGAAGATAAAAAGTCAGACAGAATTACAGCCTGCACTTTTCTAGTTGCATTTCAGCTTAATTGCTAGTTTTCTGTTAGTGAAAATGAGTTTAGAGAGTCTTAATATGCTGTATATTTGGATCACAAGGTATGAGGGTATGTATTTCACTTTACGTTAGTTCGATGAACAACAAAACTACGAGGGGCGTTCAGAAAGTAATGCACCACATAGTTTTTCTCAGCTAATAATGCAGATAGAAGCATGAAATTTTGCACACTTCAAATATGGCATGTACCAATTGTGTGCACTAAATTGCACCGCAACCGGCCAAATAATACGGCTGCCCTAAACCGTTGAAATAGAGCGTGTTAGCAACTTGCGTTATAAACAGCGAATTGTGATAGAATTTCTTGTTGCAGAGAAGGAAACTGTTGTGAATATTCACAAGCGTCTATGTGATGTGTATGGAAGTTTTGCAGTCAACAGGAGTACAGTCAGTCGCTGGGTTCAGAGAATCAAAGAATCAGGAAGTGGAGATACGGAGCTGCTTGATGGGCCGCGCTGTAGACGTCCTACCACAGCCACCAACGCAGAAATGTTGAAATGCGCTGAGGGCATTATTCTTACTGATAGGCGAATCACTACTCAACAATTGGCCTTACAGCTGTCAGTCAGCATTGGTAGTGCAAATGCAGTTATAAAAACTCTCGGATTTTCTAAGGTTTGCGCAAGATGGGTTCCTCGAAGTCTCACAAATGACCCCCGATTGCAAAGGAAAGCAATTTCTTCTGAATTGTTGGAGCGTTTCAATGCTGATGGAGAGAACTTTTTGGCTAAGATCGTTACAGGCGACGAAACCTGGGCACATCATTTTGAACCTGAGACAAAAAGACAGTCAGTGGAGTGGCATCATCCGCAATCACCAAGAAGAAAGAAATTCAAGACAATTCCTTCAGCTGGAAGAGTCATGATCATTGTCTTTTGGGACATTGAAGGTGTGATTCTTGTGGACGTTATGCCAAGAAGAGAGACAATCAATTCGCAAGCTTACATTAAGACATTGAAAAATTTCAATCAACGTTTTCGCAGAGTTTGGCCGCACAAGAATCCAGCAGACCTGCTTCTCCTTCACGACAATGCGCGCCCTCACACAAGTCTGGCAACACGGAAGCAATCACCAAATTGGGTTGGACTGTACTACCCCATCCACCCTATAGTCCCAATTTGGCACCCTCTGATTTTCATCTATTTGGTCCACTTAAAGATGCACTCCGTGGGACAAGGTTTGAAGATGATGAAGGAGTGATTCATGCAGCGAAGAAATGGCTACATGATCAAGACAAAATCTGGTACGGGCTAGGAATACATGCACTTGTTTCGCGCTGGCATAAAGCCGTACAAGTTGATGGGGATTATGTTGAATAATACCGATGTTTACATGACATATCCATGTATATTGTGTATAAATTTCATGCTTTTTGAATAAACAGCTCCTGAGAAAAACGATGTGGTGCATTACTTTCTGAACGCCCCTCGTAATATCATAGCTAGTCAAGTTTGATATATATACTGTGAAATATTCATTAAGAAGAGATAATCTTATATAAGGAGTAGGGAAAAGAGAAATGGACAGAAAGATTTTGTCTTTTCAACAGTATAACTCAACATCAACCACTAATTGTAACTTCATGAGTTCACCAAAATAGTTACTGTATATCCACAAAATAAAAACATGCTGAGTTGGTGAACTGTCTCACATTCATACCAAACCAACTAACTGGCAAATGCACCTCTACTTTTTTTTATGGTTTTATTGATTTTTTCCTATCTTAAACACGCCTTTCTCAATTTTCTAAAGATGTTTAGGAATTTAAAAAAATAAATAAAGGTACATGTTCTTTTTTTTTCATGCATATTTCTTTATCAGATCTAAGTAATCATCATCCCCCTCAACCTTGGTGAAGAAGCCTATCCTATCAGTGCAGTGGCAAATGGTTAAATGGCCTCTAGATACACAGAGTCTGCCAAACATAACATAGGTTTTTCAGTTTGGTGTGACAGGCAAACAACATATCAACATTTAACTCACTTCTGGAATATATGGTATTTTTATTAATTGTTTTTTTTTCCTCATATTTTTAAATAACCCTGAGGGTTTAATGAATATGGAAAGGTGGACGATTCAACTGTGGTCACAATGCATGATAGAGTGATTGAACCGTACTGTTTTTTAAAATGATGTAGGTGAAGCAGTTACTGTTAATGGTGAAAGGTACCATTTCATAATCAATACATTTCATGGACCTGCAGTAAATGCCATTGACAATCACCATTCATTGTGGTTTTATAGTGTAAGTAAATAAATGAAGGGGCTGCTGTAAAACTGGTAAGGAATATATATAAGTATATAAACCAATAAAACGGTATTGAATCAGTTCTACAAATTAACGGTTCACATGAAACAAGGGACGTTTCGGGTTTTACCCTTTGTCAGCCACAGTTACAAACAGGTGACAAGGACAAGAATTACATATAGGTACTACAAAAACATACGATGATGAAAAACATACACCAAATGAGTGATACAAGCAGATGGAAAAAGTAAACAACCACAGTGATGAGCGAAAAAAGAACAATAATAATGCAAGAAAATCGTAAAACCTGAAAGACATACCGAAACAAGAAAGTAAATAATCAACGAAACGGAAAAAAAGAGAATGAACAAAACTTTGGAACAAGTAAAAGGTCGCTTAGCTAGATCCGTAGATGCTTGGAATTGAACACTAAGGTAGCTTGTCCAAGAAATCGTCTAAGGAAGTGACGTATAAGATAGCGACAATTTAAAAAGATACAAAAGGATACGAAACGAACCAAAACAAAAACATAAGAAGATAGATCGAAAAAACAATGAATGAAGAAGAATGAAAAAGAGAGAAAAGCCACCAGAATTTATGCAAAAGGATGTTGGACATTAAGGCCTTTTGGAGATAAACAGCCCATTTGAAAAATAAGATGATTCTCCAACGAAAAGTGAGTTCGGTCATCACCGATGTGATGATATCTCAATGATACAACGTTAAAATATCTCCAAAATTAACGAGGAAATGTAGGGTTAAAAATAATGCGTAAGATACTAGGAGACATGATCGCCCACGCCAGACTTTCCCACAGCCATTTAAAACTAACGATTTAGAAGAATGCAGACGGAACGTTTACCCTTTGTAGACGGGATGAGAACGGGGGACACAAAAAAGGAAAATATGACTGAACACGTGTTTGAAGTTCGAACGGCAAAAAGACGCAAGGGGGGGGTGAAAGGAAAAAATTCACGTCCCGAGTTGACATAAAGTAAGGAAATGGACAAGAAATGGACATTAGCTCTGGATCGAGACAGTCATTTCTTGGGTGTTTTTCGATACTTGATATTTATTTGAATGCCGCGGCAAAACACAGTAGGGAAGGTTCTCGAACAAATTTCAAAATTTAAACTTGAGAAAAAATATGTTTTTCCTTAATACTAGAGTTATGAAAATAAAACCTAGCTAGTTTGATGGCCCATCTTGAGCAGTGAAATAATATGCTTTCAATTATACAGACGGATAGATAATAAGGAAGATATTGACAAAAGACTGTATTGTTCATAACAGACAGACGACCGCACTGTTAACCCATGTCACTAAAAGTAACCTAAATCTTGGCCTTGAGCATGCAGACGAAAAATCAAGCTGTAATGAAAGAGAGGGAATGTGGTGGAGCATAGTAGCTAAAAATAACTTAGACAGCAGATTCGTGTAGGAAATGCATGTAAAACCAAGTGTGGTTTTATGAAAAAACAAGTAGAGGCAGACGGACTAACAGACCGTAATACATACTTGACTGAGATTTGACTGAAGTGACTTTTTGGTTGCCAATTTGAAAGTTAGGGGGGAAGTAGGCGATTGGTCAACGCATTTTATAATAGCGGGATGGAGAGGTGAAAGTTTGTCATTTAACATAAGTCTGTTCAGAGACACATTTTGAATCCATGAATGGTGTAGATGCCATAATAAAATAACTTTATAAGTGGGACGCCATCATACGGCCAGCAGCTCAGCTGAGTTTTGCTAGCAAACTTTAACTGTGTTCTCATTTCTGAATTCTGGTAAGAATGAATAATATTTATTCTGTGTATTTTAATAATTCGAGTGATTGATACTGCCATATCATAAAAATGATTACGACAAGTAAGGGTTCGCTCTAGATCCCCAGCCCTAGTTCAGGTTCTAGAGGCATACATACAAAGCAAATATATAGGAACGCCTAACTGAAACTATGAAAAAAGATCTAGTGTTGAGATCAGTGGAACATATCACCTATCTTATTTAATAGCAGAAAGCTGTTGAACATATCTCAGATGTAATGTAACTTGGAGAACTTATACTATGTGAAACCAACTTGGTAAGATGTGCTGTGTGGTCAGAGAGATCTGACCTAGTCTATGTGGTGTTGTTGTTGTGTAGTGTTGTGTGCAGAAGTGGTTCAAAGGATGGAATTCTGACACATGACCAAATACTTTTGTTTCAGAACTGTGAGTTTTTATTTGGCACCAAAGCGGTGTCAAATACTGTATCAATATATACACGTGTGGACCAGAGCAGTCCGTCATTGTGTCAGAGCAGCCGTATATTGCCCCCTGCACGGAGAGGTGGGGCCACCAGACTTCTGCACAGGATCGATGCAGGCAGATAAGTAATATCTGGCCTGCTGGACGTTCACCAACAACAATTTCACTAATTTATCCCAACTTCACCATTAGATTAAAGCCAAGACATTGGGGAAAGTAAACTATATATATATATTTATTCCTCAAGTCAACGGACAATGTTTGGCAGTCATAGACTGGGAGTGATGACACCATCCCAACAGCATAGCTATAAATAAGTTCTCTGAGACTTTCTCAAGATAACTACTATTAACCAGTCATTGAAATAATTAAGTACACATTTTCCATTTTATTATGTCATATGATTTTACATTCCATTTATGACTCCATAATATTTCTTATGTTCTGACCAACTAAACATTTGGTTCAGAACAAAATAAATTTCTCAAAAAGATTTAATTTTACAAACTAAAACAGCCTGAGTTAGTTCAGTGTGTTATAAATTTTATTAATATTATTAGACTTCTTAATTATCTGTGTGTGTGTGTGTGTGTGTAATTGTAGCGGGAGGTTATTTAAAATTATTTATTATGTAACAGTATGCCAGTAAAGAGTTCTGGTCTTACAAGTAATACCCCAGTCTTAGAAATAAGCACTGGTGTATTGTTATCATAAAAATAGTCAGACTGTGAAAACCCTGGCCCAGTTGGTAAGAAGTAGTACCAGGATTTAAGGTGTCTCCTCCCTGTGACTATCTTATGATTACTTTTATTCTAGGGGATAAGTAAAATGAACATTCACTGAAACCACAAATGGAAGAAGTGAATAAATCCTCAGGTACAGTTAAAATAGTTTAATAATTACACTAATATTCTATTTCTACTAGTTGGAAAAGAGTATACACATATATATATAAAAATATTCACACAATTACTATTATTGTCTGTTTAGACTTCAAGATCTTAAAGGATAAAGTTACTGAAATCACTGTTATTAGTCCTTTGAATTTTAGGATAACTGTCATCAGTTGACTGAGTTTATGTATGGTTACTTATTGTTTTCAACTATTGGCTGTTTCACATGTATAGGTGGTCAGTGTCAAACAGGACACTTATCTTTCCAACTTGATACTGCTGAAACTGTCCTTTGCTGATATCAGACTTGGTAGGCCCAACAGTAGGGATGCCAATGATCAGTTGAAGTTCACTCTTTGGGGTCCTGCACTTTTGTGGGATTGCCTCGGAGGAACTGCACCGGCTTCTGATACTGGACAGTCTGGTTTGAGTTATTTCATGGAACCTGCAACATATCAGCCTTGGCTAGTATCTGGCTAGACTTGTAGTTGACTAGCACAGATGTCAGACCAGTCAGTCATCAGATGTCACCGTTATACAATCATAGTAAGCAAGGACATCATTTCAGTGATATAGCATTAATATTAACATGTCAATTAAGTGTAACTGACTAGCACATAAGTCAGACAAGTCAGTCATCAGGTGTCAAAGTTATACAGTCATAGCAAGTAACATCATTTCAATTATACAGAATTAATATTAACATATCAGTAATAAACATCATCTGGTTTATTCCGCTCCTATACATCCCTTTCTGATCTATAACTTGATCCTTCCAAATCATATCCAGTACAAATTCAAATACTGATGCTATTCTTAGCATCTACACAAAATTAATACATAAATAAAGAGAGTGAGTGACCACGTGATCAGGTTGCTTTCTACTGAAACTGGCTATAGAACACTCCAGTTTACCAGCTGTAAATGGGTACAAAGTTGTGCGCTCGAACTAGGGAAGGCAAAGGCAGCGAGGAAGGGGACTAGTCACCTAACCTCGTAAAAGCGGTATCTTCCATGCTGAAGCTTCTAACAATTTATTTCCCTAAGACAATCTCTGGTCATGGGACTGCCTTTATCTTCGTAAGCGATAATGCATTTAATATCGACGAGATACAGCATTAAATATAATAAATATTTTCTATTTGGCTGCGGGGCTAGTTTTGATACGTTTTTGTACAAGCAACCATCTTCCCTAAGCACATGAATAAATCATATTAAAATAATCATACGTTATATCAATGAATATTATACAGGCATATTTTGTGAATTCTAAATGAACCTGTAATACAAAATAAAAGAAATTATTATACAGGATAGCTATCGTAAATTCGCTTACCCTCAGACTCCAGACGCTTAGACTGAAATTTTCTGGCGATCCGCTCACACTTCAGATGGATTTAGAGTCGTGGCGTTATCTGCCCTCAGTCTTGTCTCAGCCTCTTGCGTTGTCTATCCCTCTCGTTGTTGTTGTTGTTTTGCTGAGTTGGTGGGTTGAGATCTGGCATTCAACATCTGCTTATTGTTGCCTCTTCTCTTTCCATCTTGGTCTACCCTGTTCAACCTGAAAGTTGGTTATAATTGGGGTATTTAGTGTCATTTTATTTATTAATTTTGTATTCAATTTAAATAACTGTTGTCTTTTGCAGTTGCTGATTTTTATTTATATTAGTATTTGTCAATTTTATTTTCTCTTTTGTATTGTTTCTAGATAACTATTGTCCTTTACACTTGGTTTTAATTTGTATTAGTATTTGTTCTTTTTGAGTTGTTGTCCCTTTTTTTTAATACCTTGTCTTTCCTTGTCCTATGAGTAGTTATTTTTTTTGTTAATGCTTTGTTAGTTCTTGCTGCTTAATTTCTATTTAGTTGGATGGTTTTCCTGAAGTTCTAACCTTATATTTTTTCCTTTGTTTTATGTATATATCTTTTAAGTATTGATTGGGCATCTCTTGGGGCATCTATACTTAAAACCTTATCACTTGTTAAGTCTATATTGTGATTTCTATAGTAAGTTTTTAATTCAAGCCTTTGTTGTTCATACTTTTTACAGTGGATCAGGTAGTGGTCTATGTCATTCTCTTCCTGACACTCTTGGCAGTGTGGTTCTTCTACCATGAAGTATGCTGCACCGAGTCGGAGACGCCACAGTTTTTTGTTCGATGGTATCTTTAATTCGTCTCTGACCTGGCATGTCCTCGTTGGTTCTTTCCCTCTCGTGTTGTTGTTGTTGTTTTCGTCTACTATGTTGCTGTAATACCCTGTTCAACCTGAAAGTTGGTTATAATTGGGGTATATTGTGTGTTAGGTTCTTCGGTGCTAGTCGTCTGTTAGTCCTGAAAAGGACTAGTCCTGAAAAGGACCACTAGCTGGTTGTCTGGTTTCCTCTTCGTTGCTTGTCGGTCGTGGTGTGCTCATTTTCTGCCTTCCTATCTGTCTTGTGTCGTTTTGTTAGTTTTTGCTTTCCTCGTTTCTGTTTCTCTTGTCTTCCTGCTTTCCTGTATCTGTAATAGTGTTTTTTCTATTATTGCTGGTAGAAGTTTTTCAAGTGTTTCTTCGATGACTTCTTCGTCTGATTGCTCGTTTGTTTTGGTCGCTATTGTGTTTGCTGTCATTTCCTCGATGGCTCTTCGCTCAGTTTCAATTCTCTTGAGAATTTTTGAGTTTTCTTCCGTCAGTTCTGTCAGCCTCTTTACATCTGCTTCTATCTGCTGTTGAAGGCTTTGCATGTCTTTCATCATTTTTCTGACGTTTTGTAGTTCTATTACATCATCACCGTTGTCTTTGTCGTCTTCGGGAGCCTGCTTGTTTCTGTTTACGACCTGTAGTTTCATTTTCATATCTTTGACTTCAGCGGTTAGTTTGTGTAACTGTCTTCTGTCGATCATGCTTTGTTTTTCTGCACCATCCGCAGCCACTCTGTTTTTTGCCTCTTTGAAAGGTATGTTTTTGGACACGGCCTCTTTCAAGATGTTCTTTGTTTCCTGGAACATCGGGCATCCTCGGTACCTAGCCCCGTGGTTTCCGAGGCAGTTTGCACAGGTTCTGTTTGGATTTATGGCCTTGTAATTGTTATCCTCCTTCGCTTTGGTACAGTCGCGATATGGGTGGTTACCCGCACAATACCGGCAAACTGCATTTCTCCTGCACGTTTTCTTGGTGTGTGAATATTTCTGGCAGTTAGAGCACTGCATCACCGAAGGGATATATGCCTCTGTCTTTTTTGTTGTGGTTTCGAGCGTCAGTCTCTCGGGTCTTGTCGATCCTTCAATCGTCACTATCATCAGGTTGGTGTCTTTCTTGTCCCATGTTTTTAGCCTTTCTACCCGTGTGATTTTGACGTCTGCGTTTTCAGTTTGAAGGTGTCTGTGGACCTCGGCTTCGGAACATCTGGTATCCACCCCTCTGATGACGAACTTCTTTGTTGTCTTGTACTTTTCCACCACCACTTTTATTTGGTGGGGCAACTGTTTCCCTCTCTGTTGTTGTTGTTTTGATGAAATGATGGGTGGAGATCGGGCACTCAACCTCTGATCATTGTTGCCTCTTCTCTTTCCATCTTGGTCTACCCTGTTCAACCTGAAAGTTGGTTATAATTGGGGTATTTAGTGTCATTTTCTTTACTAATTTTGTATTCAATTTAAATAACTGTTGTCTTTTGCAGTTGCTGATTTTTATTTATATTAGTATTTGTCAATTTTATTTTCTCTTTTGTATTGTTTCTAGATAACTATTGTCCTTTACACTTGGTTTTAATTTGTATTAGTATTTGTTCTTTTTGAGTTGTTGTCCCTTTTTTTTTAATACCTTGTCTTTCCTTGTCCTATGAGTAGTTATTTTTTTTTTTTTTTTGTTAATGCTTTGTTAGTTCTTGCTGCTTAATTTCTATTTAGTTGGATGATTTTCCTGAAGTTCTAACCTTATATTTTTTCCTTTGTTTTATGTATATATCTTTTAAGTATTGATTGGGCATCTCTTGGGGCATCTATACTTAAAACCTTATCACCTGTTAAGTCTATATTGTGATTTCTATAGTAAGTTTTTAATTCAAGCCTTTGTTGTTCATACTTTTTACAGTGGATCAGGTAGTGGTCTATGTCATTCTCTTCCTGACATTCTTGGCAGTGTGGTTCTTCTACCATGAAGTATGCTGCCCCGAGTCGGAGACGCCACAGTTTTTTGTTCGATGGTATCTTTAATTCTTCTCTGACCTGGCATGTCCTCGTTGGTTCTTTCAGCAGTTTGAACGCGTGTCTGCCTTTTCTACTTTCCTTCCATGTTGTCTTCCATTCCTCGTTTATAGTTTCCTTCACTTGGCTCTTGATCTCTGACCTTCCCAGTCCTGCTTTTATATTGTTTTTACTTGTTCTTCCCTTCTTGGCATTCTGGTCTGCCAACTCGTTGCCAGCTATACCTATGTGTGCTGGAACCCACACTAGCCTCACACTACATCCTCTGTTCTCTAGTGATGTATTAATTGCTAGAATTTCTTCCTTTATGTCTGGCCGGCTACATTTACCTGGGTGTTCTAGTGCTTGTAGTGATGATAGTGAGTCTGTAAATATCGTAACAGCTTCTGGTGGGTTATCTTCGATTATTTCTAGACTTTTAAGAATTGCTACCATCTCTGCAGTAAAAATCGATGCCCCTTCCGTTATACTGTAGCTCTTTTTTATTCCCCATTGTGGTATTACAACTCCGGCACCTAGTTGCCCACTATCACCCTTGGATCCATCAGTGTAGACGGCCAGACTTTGTTTAGTTAGTTGCTCTATGAACTTTCTACTTATCATTTTGGCTTCCTTATCTTCTATGTTTTGTTTGATCTTTTCAGTAAGTGAGTAGTCTATGATTGGTGATTTTAGTTCCCAGGGTGGTATTTTGCTTCTGTATTTATTACTATTTTCAATTGTGTTTGATAGTTCTTTGAACTGCATTAGGTCTTCTATAGTTCTCCATCCTGTTGGATATCTATCTTTATTTAAGGGGACGTCCCATACACTTGGTTGGTTTTTGACAAATGCTTTATGTGCTGGGTGGGTCACTTCTTGTGCTACTTTACTCCAATAATTTAATCTCAGTTCTTTCCGTCTTAGACCAAGGGGAGGTATGCCGAGAGCTACTTCTAGAGCTTCTACTGGTGTCGATATAAATGCACCTGTAATAGTTCTCATGGCTGCATTTTGAATCCTGTCCAGTTTTGCTTTGTTAGAAGCTGCAGCTGAGTCATAGACTATGCTGGCATAATCCAGTTTCCCCCTGATGGCACTTTTTTTTTTTTATTAATGTGTTTGCTACTTCATTTTGTAGCACGCCCCTTTCAACCATCTACCATGTACATGGATTTGTTGGTTATATCAGGACGTGTTTCTTTTATTGTAATATGTTTTTGTTTGTATTTGTTTTATATTATATTATCTCTAGTCGGTATTTTTCCTTTTGTAGTTATAGTTCAACATGGTTTTTAAAAAAAAATTCCAATATATGCTATTTTCTAAGTTAGTATGTTTTTGATTTTTACTGGATGGTTTATTTGGTTAATCTGTATGTTTCTGGGGCGAGTCTTTCACCAGTTTGGACTACTGGTTCAATTCCTTATTTGATTTTTATATGTTAGCTTTAGTTTTTGTAATATAGTGTTTTATTAACTTTTGCATTTCTGAAGGGCTCTTTGTGCCTATGAGATTTTCTACACTCATTTCTACCTTGTGGTTACTACAGTATGTCTTAATGTTTTGCCTCTGTTGGTCATATTTTTTGCAGTCCACTAGAAAGTGCCTAATTGTGTTTGGTTCTTGACACTCTTCACATGTGGGTTCCTCTATCATGAAATATCCAGTTCCCAGCTTGAGTCTCAGCAATTTTTTATTAATTGGTATTTTTAGTTCATCTTTTATTTGACATTTTTTGCTTGGTTTTTTAAGGATTTTATATGAGTGTCTTGCTTTTTTACTTAGGTCCCATGCTGTTATCCATTCTTTAGTTATTTTTTGAGCAATTAAGCTCTTAATTTCAAACTTCCCTAAGCCTACTTCAATTTGGTTATGGCTAGTTCTCCCCCCTTTGGCTTCTTTGTCTGCTAGCTCATTTCCTGCTATCCCCACATGTGATGGTATCCATGTTAGTGTTGCACTGCATCCTATATTTTGTAGATATGTATTAACCTGTAGTATTTCCTCTATAATGTCTGGCCTGCTGCCTTCTGTTCTGTTTCTGATTGCTAGTACTGATGATAGGGAATCTGTGAGAATGGTTACTTTTTTTGGTGGATTTTCTGCAGCTATTTCTAAAGCTTTTAGGATTGCCACTAATTCTGCTGTAAAGATAGATGTATTACTTGTTACTTTGTATCTTTTATAAATTTTTAGTTTTGGTATTGCTATTCCTGCTCCTAATTGTCCTTCTTCATCTTTGGACCCATCTGTATATATAGTTAGGCTATTATTTGTATACCGTTCTATGTACTCTAGTGTTTTACTTTTTGCTGAGATTATGTCGTTAGATTTATTTATGATCTTTGATAAGTGGGAGTCAGTTTCTGGCACTTTTAATTCCCATGGTGGGATCTTTGCTTTATACAGAGCACTACTGTTTATCGCATTAAACAGGTCTGGGTATTGATCCACTTCATCCATTGTTTTCCACCCTGACGGGTATCTATTATGGTTTAATGGAATGTGGCCTATGTACTGGTTACCCCTATCAAAGGTTTTATGTGCCGGGTGAGTTGGATCTTTTGCCACTCTTGCCCAGTAGCTGAATCTCAGTTCTTTTCTCCTTAGCTCCAGGGGTATAATGCCTAGCGCTACTTCTAGTGCTTCTGCTGATGTTCCCTTTGAGGCACCTGCTATTATTGACAGTGCCTGGTTTTGGACTGTGTCTAGTTTCTTCTTATTGCTTGGGGCGGCTGATGCATAGACAACACTGGCATAGTCAAGTTTGCCTCTAATAAATGATTTATAGAATGTTAACATTGTCTTATTGCAGGCGCCCCAACCACTTCCTTTCATATATCTTAGCATATTAATAAGTCCTCTACTGCTTTGCACTAAAAGGTCTATGTGTTTGTTCCAGTTTAGTTGCTGGTCTAGTACCATGCCAAGAAATCTAGTTGATTTTGCTGTGCATACTTTTTGCTTATTAATGCTTATGTCAATTATATTGTTTTTAATTACACGCCCTCTACTGAAAATCATTCCTATGGTTTTTTTAACGTTTAGATTAAATCCCCACTTGTTCATCCAGTCAGATACTTTATCTATTTGTTTTTGTACTGTTTTATAGAGGAATGGGAGATTTCTTCCCGTTCTCCATATCGCAGCATCATCTGCAAACTGAGATAGGTTGTTTTTTAAGTCCTTAAACTCGTCGCCTAGGTCGTTGACCATAATCGTAAAAATTGATGGTGATATTACTGATCCCTGGGGAATTCCATTCTGTTGCTCATATACCTCAGATCTATCATTGTTTATTTGTACCATGAAGTATCTATCCTGCAGGAAGTTTTCTAGGTAATTGTAGGTTCTGCCTACTATACCTAGTTTCCTGATTTTATGTAGTGCACCCTCCCTCCAACACTCATCATATGCTCTTGCTACATCAAGGAATATAGCTACTGTCTTTTCATTCCTTTTGAAGCCTGTTTTAACATCATGTTCCAGCCTCAGCAGTTGCTCTATTGTACTATGTTGGCTTCTAAAGCCTGCCTGGGTTGGACTGTACAAATTATGCTTTTCGAGATGAAATTTTAGTCTGCTGTTGACTATTGTTTCTAGAATTTTTCCTAGATGTGATGTTAACGATATTGGCCTGTATGAGCTGACATCATGTGCTTCCTTATCTGGCTTTAGTATGGGGATGACTACTGCTGTCTTCCATGAACATGGTATTTTTCCCGTGTGCCAGATTTTGTTGTAGAGGGATGCAATCACTCTTAGAGTTGTATTTGGTACCTTTTTGAGGATTTCATAGCTCAGAATGTCTTCCCCAGAGGTAGTATTGGTTTTTTCTGCTAAAGCTCTTTCTATTTCATCTACTGTAATATCTGCATTTAAATACTTAGCATCCTGTGTGGTTTCCATATTTTCTTCTTTTAATTTTTCTAGCAGTGTTTTTCGTCTATTTATTTCTGCCTTATCTAGACTGTCTATTGAACTAACCTGATAAAAGTATTTAGCTAGTATGTTGGCTTTTTCTCTATCTGTTTCAGCTCTCTCTGGTATTTTAATTGTTGGGATTTTAAATTTCTTGCTGTTTCCTCCTTTAATTGCTTTTAGTTTTCTCCAAACTGTAGTTATTTGGGACCTATGGTTTAATGTTTGACAAAATTTTCTCCAACTCTTTTCTTTAGCTCTGAATATTATTTTATTTGTTTCATTTCTTATTTTTTTATAGTTTGTGTAATTCTCTTCAGTTTTGGCTTTTCTATACTTTGTAAGGGCCCTCTCCCTCAATTTCAGTTGTTCTGAACATCTGTCTGTCCACCATGGTACTGGATTTTTATCTTTGTTTCTTTTCCTATTTTTACCTTTTTGTGTTGGTTTTAAGTGCTCAGGCATATTCCTGTTTGGTATATATTTTATTGCTATTTTTAAAATCTCATTTGTTAGTTTTTCTGCAAATATATCTATACTGTTAGATTCAATTTGTTCTATGCTTAGTTTACCTAGCTCTAATTGGAAGGACTCCCAATTTGCCTTTTTTAGGTTGAATGTGGGTTTCGAGCTTTTTGGACTAGTTCTATATTTGTCGTTTAGGTTTATTTCTATGGGTAAGTGGTCTGAGCTGGAGTCATTCAGTACTTCCCATTTAGTAGAGGCTAGGTTTGGTGTTATAATACTTATGTCTATTGCTGTATCTCCTCCACTGTTGCATGGGTTAACCCTTGTCACTGAGCCATCATTTAGTATGATTAGCTCAGCACTTTCAATGTAGTCCAACAGTCTTTTTCCTGCTGGATCATTACTGTTGTTACCCCATGCCTCATGGTGTGCATTAAAGTCACCTACCAATAATGTTCTTTGGTCTATTTGTGTGTTAATAGTGGCAATGTCCCTATCGGTTATATTACCCTTGGGGCTATAAATGTTTATTATTTTTAAGTTATCTGGCTCACTGTCTAATGTTATACTTATTCCTTCAATATTTTCTGTGTTGAATTGTTCCCAATTTAATATTTTGTAGTCTTCATGTATTAAAAAGGCCACGCCCCCTCCTCTTCCCTCAGGTCTATCATTTCTAAGTGTTATATACCCTTGGTAGTTCAGTTTTTGTTTGGGGTTCAGGAGGGTTTCTTGTATTGCAAAGATGGGTTTTGCCTCCTTATACTGTCCCATAAGAGACATCAAGTTCTTCCTGGCACCCCTACAGTTCCACTGGACTACTTTGATAGCTCTAGAGTCTTTGGTCCCCATTTAGTATGGTTAGCTTAGTTATGTTATTGTTTTTATTAGGTTTTTTGATAAGGGATCTACTTTTTTTGGTTTTGCACTTTACCTCTTATGTTCTCTACAAACTCATCATTCCAAGTAACCATTATACTCTGAACTCTTTCTGCGAGGTATGGTAGGTGTAGTTCCACTGTTTCCTTAAATTTTTTTTCCATATTTTCTATAGGCCTAGCTCTTTCTCTCTCTATTTTTTTTAGGATTTCTTCATTAGCTTCTTTTATCTCTGCTATTTTTTTGAGGTCTCTCTCTATTTCCTTTTGTGCTGTTTTCATTTCTTCTAGTACCTGTCTGGCTTGGATGAGGATATGTTCCGTCTCTTCTGTGTTGTCATCTTCTTTACTGTTTATGGGTTCTTTCTGGATTTTTTCCTTTATGTCTTTCACTTCACTGGTTATTTGTTGTATTTGTTTCTTAATGATATTTTCTTGAGAGTTTTGGAGATGGTTGTTGGTTTTCTGTCTTTCTTTTATTTGCCAGAATGGTTTGTTTGTTTCTAGTGATTCTTTTAATATGTGTTTTGTCTCTTGATAGACTGGGCATCCCTGATACCTGGCACTGTGGTTACCCTGGCAGTTTGCACATTTTCTGTTTTTGTTTTCTCGTTTATAATCTTTGTCCTCCTTAGCCATTGGACAGTCCACATGTCTGTGTGCTCCCGCACAGAAACTACACCGTGTCGCTCTTTTACACACATGTTGGGTATGGCTAAAGCCTTGACAGTTTGTGCATTGTATAATGCTAGGTATGAATACCTCTGTCATTTTGGCTCTCTGGTGGAGTTTGACTTGCTTGGGTATTTCTGTGCCCTTTACACTTATCACTACCACTGTCGTATTCTTTTGCTCTTTGGTTTTGATTCTTTCTACTTTTTCTATCTCTGTTTGTGGGTTTTCTTTCGTTATGTTAGTGTGGATCTCCTCTTCTGTTAGGTTTGAGTCGACCCCTTTGATGACGAATCTTCTAATTTCCTTGATCAATTCAATCTTTACCTTTATCCCATGTGCGAGTTGTGCTTCTTTTGGGTTACTTTTTAATTCATGTAACAGTGCTTTGCCTTTTTCTGTGTTGTTTACAGTGATTGTTACTCCATTTCCATGTCTTTGCACTTTGTCAATATATTTTTTTCCTATTATTGCTTCTAGAATGACCAGGATTTTGTCATCCGGGAGAGATCTCAGTGTGGCTTCTGTTCCAGCTATCTGAGTTATTTTGATTCTGTTTTTGGTTTCTTTGTTTTCTCCTCCTCTGGTTTCCTGACTTTTTTTGCTTGTGGTCTCGTGGTTGTCTTCTTTCCTGTGTCCTGTCTGTTTGTTTGCTGTCCGGGTTCCTGCGTCTTCGTTTTTGTTGTTTCTGCTTACTGCAGTTTTAATTGCGCCTCCTTTCAGATTTTCCTTTATTGTTTCTATTTTGGGTCCAATTTCTGTGTTTCTGACTATAGGGCTAGTGATCCTGTTCTTTTCTGTCGGGTTTGGTGTTCTACCCTTTTCAGCTGGTTTGACCCATGCTTTTCCCTCTCCGGATTGCGACCTGAGCATTGGTGGCATTGTGATTTATCCTCTGGTTCACTCTGTCTAATGCTAAATAACACAAATTATGACTAGGCCTATTTATTTTACTAAAAATAAAACAATTTAAAAAATAATTAGTAGATTATTTTCCTTGGCATTATAAGCTGGCTGCACTTCTTTCTCTCTTTTTTTTTTTTTTTTATATATTGGCTAATTACTCTATCTTTATTTTATACCTATCACTGATGACTTACAATTAGTATTTATGCTCTATCTATGCTAAATTAACACAAGACAAGTTCTTAATATTTTTTTAATATATAAATTTTAAATTATGTTTAGATATAAATAGTAAAAAGCTGACTAGTCCTACTACTAAGCTAGTAAATTTGAATTAACTTTAATTTTGTTCACGAGCGTCTCAACGATGAAAGATGCCTGAACAAGATGGCTACGGCACTTTACAAAAGAAGACCCCACGTGGTTGGCCTACCTGGGCTTATTTATTCACTTATATTTTTATTTAAACCAATACTCCAATCAATTATTAACTAACGTTAAAAGCAATTAACCAATACTAGAGGTTATTAATAATATTGAGATTAAGTATGTTAGCGAAGAGAAAAAACTTATCTGAAATTCGTCTTGTGTAGCGTACTGAGAACTTTCACAATCTTGCTGGCTCGTGTTGTTGTTGTTTTGATGAAATGATGGGTGGAGATCGGGCACTCAACCTCTGATCATTGTTGCCTCTTCTCTTTCCATCTTGGTCTACCCTGTTCAACCTGAAAGTTGGTTATAATTGGGGTATTTAGTGTCATTTTCTTTACTAATTTTGTATTCAATTTAAATAACTGTTGTCTTTTGCAGTTGCTGATTTTTATTTATATTAGTATTTGTCAATTTTATTTTCTCTTTTGTATTGTTTCTAGATAACTATTGTCCTTTACACTTGGTTTTAATTTGTATTAGTATTTGTTCTTTTTGAGTTGTTGTCCCTTTTTTTTTAATACCTTGTCTTTCCTTGTCCTATGAGTAGTTATTTTTTTTTGTTTGTTAATGCTTTGTTAGTTCTTGCTGCTTAATTTCTATTTAGTTGGATGATTTTCCTGAAGTTCTAACCTTATATTTTTTCCTTTGTTTTATGTATATATCTTTTAAGTATTGATTGGGCATCTCTTGGGGCATCTATACTTAAAACCTTATCACCTGTTAAGTCTATATTGTGATTTCTATAGTAAGTTTTTAATTCAAGCCTTTGTTGTTCATACTTTTTACAGTGGATCAGGTAGTGGTCTATGTCATTCTCTTCCTGACATTCTTGGCAGTGTGGTTCTTCTACCATGAAGTATGCTGCACCGAGTCGGAGACGCCACAGTTTTTTGTTCGATGGTATCTTTAATTCTTCTCTGACCTGGCATGTCCTCGTTGGTTCTTTCAGCAGTTTGAACGCGTGTCTGCCTTTTCTACTTTCCTTCCATGTTGTCTTCCATTCCTCGTTTATAGTTTCCTTCACTTGGCTCTTGATCTCTGACCTTCCCAGTCCTGCTTTTATATTGTTTTTACTTGTTCTTCCCTTCTTGGCATTCTGGTCTGCCAACTCGTTGCCAGCTATACCTATGTGTGCTGGAACCCACACTAGCCTCACACTACATCCTCTGTTCTCTAGTGATGTATTAATTGCTAGAATTTCTTCCTTTATGTCTGGCCGGCTACATTTACCTGGGTGTTCTAGTGCTTGTAGTGATGATAGTGAGTCTGTAAATATCGTAACAGCTTCTGGTGGGTTATCTTCGATTATTTCTAGACTTTTAAGAATTGCTACCATCTCTGCAGTAAAAATCGATGCCCCTTTCGTTATACTGTAGCTCTTTTTTATTCCCCATTGTGGTATTACAACTCCGGCACCTAGTTGCCCACTATCACCCTTGGATCCATCAGTGTAGACGGCCAGACTTTGTTTAGTTAGTTGCTCTATGAACTTTCTACTTATCATTTTGGCTTCCTTATCTTCTATGTTTTGTTTGATCTTTTCAGTAAGTGAGTAGTCTATGATTGGTGATTTTAGTTCCCAGGGTGGTATTTTGCTTCTGTATTTATTACTATTTTCAATTGTGTTTGATAGTTCTTTGAACTGCATTAGGTCTTCTATAGTTCTCCATCCTGTTGGATATCTATCTTTATTTAAGGGGACGTCCCATACACTTGGTTGGTTTTTGACAAATGCTTTATGTGCTGGGTGGGTCACTTCTTGTGCTACTTTACTCCAATAATTTAATCTCAGTTCTTTCCGTCTTAGACCAAGGGGAGGTATGCCGAGAGCTACTTCTAGAGCTTCTACTGGTGTCGATATAAATGCACCTGTAATAGTTCTCATGGCTGCATTTTGAATCCTGTCCAGTTTTGCTTTGTTAGAAGCTGCAGCTGAGTCATAGACTATGCTGGCATAATCCAGTTTCCCCCTGATGAAGGACTTGTAGAACATAAGCATTATTTTATTGCTGGCCCCCCATCCATTACCTTTTACAATCCTTAGTATATTTAGGGGTCCCCTACAGCTTTCTACCAAATTGTCTATATGTTTATTATAATTTAGTTGTTTATCTAAAGTTATGCCCAGAAATCTAGTTGTTGAGGAGGTACATATTTTCTGTCCTTTAATGGTTATATTGATTTTGTTATTTTTTTTTAAATTTCCTTTGCTGAAAATCATACCTACTGTTTTGTTTACATTAATTTGGAAGCCCCAACTTTTCATCCACTCTGAAACTTTGTCTATTTGATTTTGAAGTTTTTTGTAAACATGGTCCAAGTTTTTTCCAGATCGCCAAATGGCACAGTCATCTGCAAATTGTGATACTGCATTCTTTATGTCATTAAATTCATCTGCTAAATCATTTACAGCTATAGTGAAAATTGAAGGAGAGATCACTGATCCTTGAGGAATCCCATTCTGTTGTTCATATATTTCTGACCTATCATTATTCACCTGTACAGCAAAATACCTGTCCTGTAAAAAGTTTTCTAGATACCTATAGGTTTTACCAGTAATGCCAATCTTTTTCATTTTGTAAAGAGCTCCATCGCGCCAGCATTCATCATATGCTCTAGCTACATCTAGAAAGACTGCCACTGTTTTCTCTTTCCTCTTGAACCCTAGCTTTACATCATGTTCTAATCTTACAAGCTGGTCTACTGTACTTCTGTCTGCTCTAAACCCTGACTGGTTTGGGCTATATAACTGGTTTTTTTCCAGGTAGAATTTAACTCTTTTATTCACAACAGTTTCCAGTATTTTACCTAGTTGTGATGTTAAGGAGATAGGCCTATATGAACTTACTTCATGGGCTTCCTTATTGGGTTTTAGAATGGGTACTATCATAGCTACTTTCCATGCTTTTGGTATCTTTCCTAAGTTCCAGATTTTGTTATAAAGTGAAGTTATTATGTTTATGGTTCTTTTGGGTACTTTCTTAAGGATTTCATAACTAAGTATATCTTGCCCTGAGGCAGTATTAGATTTATCTTTTATTGCATTAGTTACTTCTTCCTCTGTTATATCAGCATCTAAATAGTTTGTTTCATCTATCTGGTCTGGTAGTTCTTTTAAAAACTGTATCCTAAGTCTTTCTCTTCTCTCATTTTCTTCCTGTCCAAGGCTACTTTTTGCACTGACTTTATAGAAATACTCGGCAAGGGCATTAGCTTTTTCTTTATCTGTTTCTGCTCTCTTTGGTAGTTTGATTGTTGGCATTATTGTTTTCTTATTGTTCCCTTTGATTGCCTTAAGCTTTTTCCATACTTCTCTAATTTGAGTGCTAGGTTTAAGTGACTGACAAAACTCCTTCCAGTTAGTTTCTTTGGCTTTGAATATTATTCTGTTAGATTCATTCCTAATAAGTTTATACTTATCATAGTTTTCTTCTGTTCTGTTATTTCTATATTTTTGTAAGGCCCTTTTTCTTCTCTCATGAATTTCTGCACAGCTTTTATTCCACCAGGCAACTGGTTCTTTATTCCATTGAGTTTCTCTTTTCTTATTAATGTTACTTATTGGTTTAAGGTGTTGTGGCATATTTTTATTTGGTATATACTTTATTGCTATTTTCAGAATTTCATTGGTCAGTGTTTCCGCCCACAAGTCAGTATCATCTGATTCCATGTCTTTATATTCCATCACCTCCAGCTCTGATTGGAAAGCTTCCCAGTTTGCTTTTTTATAGTTGAAGGTAGGTTTCTCTGGTTCTGGGTTTGGAATGACATTTTCATGCATGGTTATTACAATGGGCAGATGATCTGAGTTTGTGTCTTGTAACACTTCCCAATTTACATTCGCTAGGTTGTTAGTTGCTATACTTATGTCTATTGCTGAGTCTGCCCTATTAGCTTGTGGATTAATTCTTGTTGCAGATCCATCATTTAGTATTAGTAGTTCATTGTTTTCTATGAAGTCAAGTAGGCATTTTCCTGCATTATCTGCATGTTGTCCACCCCAAGCACAATGATGGGAGTTAAAATCGCCTACTATGATTGTTTTGGGGCCTAGTCTGGTGCTTATGGCTAGTATTTCTTCATCTTTAATTGTGCCATCTTTAGCATATACATTTAGAATTGTTAGATTGTTTGGTTCAGCTGCTATAGTAACCTGGATACCTTCTATATTGGTTGTATTAAATACTTCCCAGTCTATGATTTTAAATTTTTCGCTAACTAAGACTGCGACACCTCCTCCTCTACCTTCTTTCCTATCGTGTCTAAGTATCTTAAAGCCCTTACAACTATATCTATTATTTGGGTTTAAATGGGTCTCTTGAAGAGCATATATATCAGTATTTCCTCCAGTTTCTGATAGTAGGGGTGCAAAATTTTTTTTAATACCCCTACAATTCCACTGGATAATTCTAAATCTTTCTAAATTGAATTTTATCATCATCTAGTATACCTTTTATTTTGGTTAACTATCAATTTTGCTCTTATTCTTTATTTCCTGTACTTGTGGACTCACTATCCATCAAGTTCTCAAGAAAATCCTTATTTAAACTTGTCATTATTTCCCTAACTTCTTCCGCTAAGTGTGGTAACAGTCCCTCAAATCGTTTTTTGATAGTTTCTATGATATTTTCTTCTAGGTTGCTTTTGTTCTTTGTGACCACTTTCCTATTTTCATCCAATGCTACATTCCCTTCTCTCCCTATGTTAATCTCCTGTTTTTCACTTTCCATTCTTTTTAGTATTATTTCACTTTCTTCTTTTTGTTCAGACAGTTTGACTAGTATCATTTCATTTTCTTCTTTCAGTTCAGTCAGTTTAGCTATATCCTGGGAAATTTGGTGCTGTATGGCTTTCACTTCTTGAAGCAATGCCTCTGTACTTTTCAGTGCACTTGTGTCATCCGAGGATGTAGTTGAATCATCTGACTGGTTTTTTGGTACTATTTTATTACTTTCTAACTTGTTCTTACTTTTTTTTGCCATCTGTGACTTAAGCATTTTGACATCTTCTTGCACACTCTTAATTTCTGTTATAACTTTATTGTTCGTATAAGTATCATTTTCTTTTAATTCTTTAATGACCGTTGTGAAAGGGGTTTGGGTTGTTATAGCTACCCTCAATGCTTTTTTGGTCTGCTGATATACTGGGCAGCCCTGGAATCTGGCGCTGTGATTTCCTTTGCAATTAATTATCTTGCTGGCTCAGTTTACCGATCCGCTACTTATACGCAAAGCGCGGACGTATCGGAGAGTACCGACGTCACAGCCTAAACCTAACCTGAAAAATCCTTCCCGAACAGTGATTTCGGCCGATCTGTGCGTCGACTGAAATTTTGCCTTTATCATTCTCGGCATATATAATATCCATATAGTTCCATCTTATCTAGTTTTATACAGCTGATAAAACTCTATCTTCCTATCCATATAAATTCCCAAACTGTTATATGTTGATTTTAATATTTCGAACAGAAGTGGGTTTACCAGCTGTTAGCGTAACTGTGGGCAGCCGAAATACGCATATATCTCCGAAAATGAGAACTTCCTACCGTTCCTTCTTATATGCAGTTATACACCATCCTTCCCTGTACTGAAATGTAAAATCCTTTTCATACGGATTCCCTTCTGTTTTTATTATCGTTGGCGATTTCCTCTGTCCGATACACATTTCGCTGATACGCCGCCATTTTGAAAGCGGTCACTCGATCGTAGATGGGTTTATAAATCTAACTGAACTCATTTGCAATGACTTGAAACCAATTTTGCGACAGTAATTTACCACAACACATTGCATATCAGTACCCTAGACATTTAATGTAGCCACATTCAGTAGTAAAAAAGATATGTGTGAGGTCGTAAGTGGTAGTACGAAGGGCCTTCTGTAATTCACATCTACATTTTATCTCAGGAGCCTTCACAGCTGACCTCATACATCACACTAGGTAACATCAACCATACATTACCATCAAAATCCACTACAACCGACACATGAAAGGAGGGCAGTGACATGAATATCGGAATTACCTGAATGGTCAGGCATATTGAAATGAAGGGCCACCGGTAAATGTTTGCCATGATAGATGTCATTTAAGTGCTCACGAAACCTGTCTGCCAAACGTCTGCCAGTTTCACCAATATAGGTAATGCCACACTTCTTGCAGATGATAGCATAAATCAGGTTTCTGGATTCGCACGTGAAAGACTCTAATGACAAATTTTCCTTTCGGAAAAGTGACTGCCTGAGTTTGGAGTACAAACGGACAGCTCTTACATATACGGCGTTGGCACGGTTTAGTACCAAAGTATGAAGGGCTAGTATGTCTCAAGCGACTGTGTACAAGAATATCCCTAAAATTCCTATCCTTATTTTAACAGGATTGTATGTACCACTTGTCATACTGCAAGACAAACCGTGTACATTTAACACCAGATTTGTTTAAACAAAATCATCTTATTTGTTGGTGACATTAATCGGCCATCAAGGTCGCCCAGCTTAACTGCACCAGATATTTTCCTCTAGGGATATTTAAAGAAAAGGGTCTACATCAATAAACCATGCACAGTTGATTCTTTGACGCAGAACATAACTGATGAAATTCACAGAAACAGTCGAGAGACTTTATGTTTTATTATGGAGTTTATTAATGAGAACACATTCATGTAAGGCTTGCTCAGGGTCAACACTTGAGTGATGTTGTTTTTCATACATAACTACTTAAGTCTCTGTTTGTCAGATATATATTGAAATTAAGTTATCAAATAATTTTTCTTTTTTACTTCATTCAAATCCCTACTCTACTTTTGGGGGAATGCTGTAGAATGCTAAATAAGACTTTCCTCAAGTCTGTCACATGACAACTTCAAAGCCGTATGTTGTCTCCTCCTATCTTAACATTGGATGACATTCATCTTTATTTTTCTTTTGGCAGTTCTGAATGTTGCTGACAGTCTGTCCAACAGCTTCCAGTTCTCCAAGTGCTTTTCTGCACCTCTTTGACAGCAATAGTCATACCTTGTTCTGAGCATGTCCAACACATCCACACAAACAAAGGAATCTTCAACTCAAATGTCAAGTCAGTCCTATATTGTATGAAACATGGAGAACAACACCCAAGAGGTTACAGACTTTCATAAATGGGTGCTCGCTTGTAATAGAATGATTGAAATTATGACAACAGGATCATTAATGTGGAACTGATGACAAGATCCTGACATGTATCAGTGGAACAACAACTGTGAAGACGGTCACTGGCGATGTCTTCTTCTGCAGTCATGCTAAATCTGCAGGCCTGTCAATAGGACGAAGTCCACAGTCTTTTCCAGGTCAGCGCAGCAGCCCCATAGCTTCTGCTTGAGCTCAGCACACTTTGGCCAGTCAGGCTGGCGATGGATTAGACACACACTAAACCTGTTGATAGCATTACCAGGCAGTCCTGGTTGTGGAATCCTCATGGCAAGAAAAGTAGAGATATACCAAAAAAGACAAAAAGAGAATTGAAGATGAATGAATATGATGAGGATGACATGAAAAGTCCTTGAGCTGGTGGCATATGACAGGAGGACTTGGCATCTGTTTGTTGAAGGCCTTTGCTCCTGGGTGGTGCTGAAGGCTATTGTTTGATTATTCTGAGCATATCATGATATCTGCTATGTTCAGTTTCTCCTTTCTTTTTTCTCTTCTTGTATCACACAGTTGTGACATGGTCCCTGGTTCAGCTAGTAGGGACATCTGGGTATAAGAGACTACAGTGACCTGTGGTTTAACTTCAACATCTTAACAATGTCCCAACAACTGACACACAATGTTACAAATGAATCCAAAGTCTTATGATCAATTTTCATGAACAGTCGACTTTAATAGAAGAGTCTTGTTTGTATGCTTTATGCACTAACATTTCAATAAAGACCACATCTCCTTTAACAATACATCTCACTTCTTTGATAGTGGATAAACTTTAGTTGTTGATTATCATAATTTAACATACAGTATAGTAATATAAATACATCGACAGCATGTAGCACACATTATGTATGGACGTTGTATCTTGCTGTAAGAGAAGTTGAGGTACTTTCTCATTTCCTTCGGCGAAGGAGCGAATCCAAATGTTAAATAATCCCGTGAGTACTAACTGTCTTACTAAAACATCTGTAACTAACATTAATGAAAAAATCCCGACAGCTTTTCTGGAAATACGGAAATGGCATGTATTGCACAATGAAAGCTAAATTGGACACCCATTAAAAGAATGTGCATGCACTGCAATCTTTTCGTGGTACATTTTCGGGAAAATATGCAAACGGCACGCATTGCACCATGAAAGCTAAATTTAACACCCAAGCGCACAGGACTTTCAATTTCTGCAAGTTACGATAAGTTTGACTACAAAGATCCAGTTAAATTGAAATGACCACAGGAGAATTAGGGCCATCATCAGGACATGCAGGGAGCCACGGTAGCACAGTGGTTAGTGCACTGGCTTCCTAGCTTGGTGGTCCATGGTCTGATCCCCAGTTGAGGTGGGATTTTTTAGACCACAAAAGGCTCCGGGGTCAACCCAACCTCATGAATTGAGTACCAGAGCAACTCTGGGAAGGTTAAGGCGGCCGGCGTGATGCTGACCACATCACCCCTAGTGTGCCAATGGTCAAGAAAATATAGGCCTAACACCATATTCCCAATATGCCACAATGAGCGTGTAACGGGGCCCTTGACCTTTTATCAGGACATGCAACAGAAAGAACACTAAATAATTATTTCCCCATCATATTTTGGCGGGTTGCTTGCTCACCTAAAGAAACATGACGGAATCTGTTTTCTCCTTGGTCATATTAATGTGCAGCTGTTGAGCAGTTAGTACGTATAGTTTAAAAAAAAAAATTAATATGCAATTAATCACATTCAATTAAAAACTAACTGTTCAAGCTGCAGAATACGATACCAGTTTTTATGTGCTTGTTGAACAATGTTCTTTTGAATTCATTTGGGAAAAAAAAGGGAGAGAAAAATGGGTACAGAATATGATCCACCCTGATTTTCTTTCTGCCGCCAAATTTGCGATTTAAGTTACAACCTGTATAACGTGGATAGTCGGTGCAATTTTGATTGTGAAGCCTGAAATTCAAGCCGGGACTTTACCTGGAACAGAACTCCTTCCATCAGGGGCGGATTATCCATTAAGAACACCGATCATATTGTGGATGGGGTTGGCAACTCATTATGTAAAACAAGTTGCCATAGAAACCACTGCTGCAAGAGCGTGTGACTGCTTGGTGCAGGCTTCCAGCAAGGGAGACAGCTGCAGTGGTGGCTCCATGCTCAGTAAGGAGCACAAAGGAAGATGATGAAGACACCAAGAACGTGCTTAGGGCACCAGTCCTACAGGGACACGAAACAAAATTTTAAGTTAACTGGTGATAAAGCTGATACTCTCTGGGATGCACATCCATCGTCGACAATGGAAGTTATGGAACCACCATTCGAAAATTGTAGATACCTTAGACAACGTAACTGAAGACCAGTCACAAAAGGATATACCAGACAAGAGGCAGAAAGCGTTGCAAACAAGGTGCATGAACTAAGAGTTTTTATTACCTTAGACTACCGTTACGTACGTGCAGAGTATAATAATCCGGGGGGGGGGGGGGGGGGGGGGGGGGGAAGAAATTCAGTGACATTGATCGTCAAGACTTAAGCATGAAAGGTAGAACATTATGTATTTTTACGGGCGGATGCGAGATATTGCGCTGGAGCTGTTCGTTAACTATTTTCATTCAACGCATCTGCTGCGTTTGCCCTGCCTGTGACGTAAGTCAGCTACACGACTTTCTTTTTGCTCCTTAGATTCATAAGCAACGACGCTAAGTGCTACGTTCGCTGATAGTCCAGCCGCGACCAGTGATGCTCAACGCTTCCAAACGAATGATGTTTTGAGATGTTGCTTCTGATTTCTTGCCCATTGCTAAATTTATTATTATTTAAACCAAAAAAAAAATAAAAAATAAGCAATAGTTTGCTGTTTCGTTACCTTTTATTTTGCAAGAACTTGAATTACTTCAGTGTCTGCCGTTACTCCAAACCTCAGAAATGAGGTATCTGAGGAAGGTGGTTGAAGTAACAAGAAGAGAATACGCCATGGCCTTAAAACTCAGACCCAAAGTGGAACAATCCCAACTATGACGGTTTGTCCACGTCAGCAGAATGTGAGAAGATCGGTTACCACAACAAATATCGGAAATCAAGAGCCAGAGATCGTGCGAGGACACCCACCATTAGACAATCTCTGAAGGACCAAGGACTAGACTGCAGCCAGGCCATGAGGAAGACAGCTGATAGGATCGATAGTATGGCTCTCTCTCTCTCTCTCTCTCTCTCTCTCTCTCTCTGCAAACCTCTAGCTACACCCCTGGGTAGAAAAGGAACGACTAAGTAAGTAGTTGTGTGTTTTGTTTTGCTTTGCATTTTTGGCATTTGAATAGTGCATGTAAGTACAGGTAGTTCTTTGTTCTATCGATACTTGCGTTCCCGAGACCCTTACGTAAACAGAAATCGCGTAAATGTAACATGATTTTCTCATTAAAAAACAATTAAAATAAGGGGTGTGTGTTCCACCAATGCGTACACAATAGTAAATGATAAATGCATGCAATAATAAACAGTTTCAGTCCATATATACCATTTACATTAAGTACATGTGCAGAAAACAACATTGACAAATTATTCAACACTGTCAAGGACAGGACCATTACCTTCTTCATTTTCATCAACTTCTATTTCAACGAGAGGTGGGGTGCTGAGCCATCTGAATGAGAAACAGACGATGCAGTAATGAACTGTTTTCTGAAGAAGCTGTCCAGAGCTGAGTTTATGACTTTATCTGCTCACGGGTGATTTCTTGGTATGGAGCAGCACATTCCATCATGTTCCTCCTGGTCATAAAGCTTCTACCCATGCTAGGATCATCTTTTTCAAAGATCATAATGTAGGATTCGAGAAATTAGAAGACCTCCATTAATCGTTTTACTGTAAGTTGTCGGCGTGATGGTTGTTGCTGGCTGGTGCAAGTTGATGTGTCCTCTTCTTCCGTGGTGATCTTCTCCACCGCAAACAACTCCTCATCGCTCAGTTCTACTTTCTGACATTCAAGCAAATTTACAATTTCACTTTCGACAACTCCATGTACACCAGCTCTTGAGGCCACTCGGACACGTCCTTAATAGCTGTGATATTATTGTCAACAACGCAAAAGCCTAAAAAGTCATGACAGAATTGAGGGAACCGTTTATTTTTCTTCCAGTAACCGTTCATTCATTGCCGCAGAACTTAATTCTACGCAGTCTTGATTAGATGCATTTTTAATTGTGAATGCCTTCCGAAAATCTCTCAAAGAAACATTCTTCTTCTTCATTCGCTTAAAGAAGACGCCAAAGAAATATTCAAAGTGGCACCATCTTGCGCGCAGATGAAATAGTACTGTAAAAATGTCTAAATATTGGGTCGCATAACTTCGAGCTTGTCGCGTAAGTAAAACCAAAATACCTTAAAATTGGCGCGCGTAAGTTCGTATTCGCGTAAATGAAACACGCCTAAACAAAGAACTACTAGTACTTGCATATTTTCTGCTTTTGCTTGCTAGGTAACACTGACCAATATATTTGAATAATTTAAATAGAAAAACGATATTCTTCAATAGCTTAAATAACTTTGCGAATGCGAAATGCGATATAACCTTGTTAGCACTTCACACAAATTATCGCTTTTCTAATGTTCTCAAAGTTGCTACGAATAATTTTGTTTTTTTAATTTTAATTTTTCATTGATCCATTTGCTTCCTTGAACTGAAAAACTCAACACGCTTTAACATTCATTTTCGTTATCCGAAATATCAAAGTCGGTTCCTTTATTGTACTCATTGAAATTTAGATGAAAAGTCACAATCGGTGGTCAAAACAATGTACCACGACAGGAAGCTGCGTGCAAAGTTTCAGCTCTCTACAGTGAGTATAACAAAGCGATTTTAAGCGTCAAAGATCTGATACACCACAAATATATTAACATCAGATCGAGTTCTTCTTCTTCTTCTTCTTCTTCTTCTTCTTCTTCTTCCTCGTTCGCCCTGAAAAGGACGGTGGTTGCGTTGTGTCTGTTTACGCCTAAGCTGTGATATCTGCACCTTTCGGTCGACACATCCGACTTCTGCATGGCATTTTTTAGGACCGGGTTTGCCTTCCCATTGCGATCTGCACTCGCTCAGCCAGACTGCACTGCTGCAGACTGTTTCCAGGACCACCACGTGGAGGTGGAGTGCGGTCTTGACCAGCTCTGATTCGCTGGTCCTGACGCAGACAGTCAAGCTATGAGTTGCTGACTGCGGTCTCTATTGCTGCGTCTTTGGGTCCCAGATCGAGTTCAATAAAAGTGGATAAAAATACTGATAACACGGAAGAACATATATTGATTGTGGCGACAGAAGTTGCTGAAAATGCAACAAGTGATAAACTGCTCTTAATAGCCCGTATCAGTTTTACTGGAATATCAGCTTATCTATAGAATTGATAGAAAACTATACTGAGTCTTGCAGCATGAGGTAATCTGACCATCAGGAAAAAAAAAATCCTCCTTCCCCACCCCGACAAATAAGTGTTTCGGCCCTTTTAAGAATCCTATTAGTGCCAAACAAATACGAAAATACATGAGAACGTCTTATAGGATAGATGTCGTCTGGTTCCGTGAGGTGGCGTAAGTTTCCGTGTTTTCGATCGGCATGTAATTAGCAGATTATCCATCAGTTGACAATGGAAGCGGAAGGGAACTGTGAGTTAGCGCTGATAGTGGGAGGCATTGTAAATCGTGTTTTGGTTTCTTGCACATCTCCTAGATTATTAACAATGTGAGGATATCGATGTTCTGAACTTAGAAATTGAAAAACAAAATAAAATGCTTTCATATTCCAGAATAATATTCGTACAGTTAAGTGTGCGCATTCATTTCAGCTATAGAGCGGCGATGTCCTAGGCCCTATTTGCGAATTCTGAATTGTAGGCCTATAGGCTACTTAGCAATCAACATAACTGAGTATAGGTGAAAGGCGCAAGTAGCTACACAGCGATGGTGAGGCGAAATATATCTCCAGTTGATTGTGAATCGTTTAAGAAGTTCTTGACTGCTGTTGAGTTTTAGTGATGTCCGAAAGCGACGGACACAGAGAGAAAGACAACAGCAGTGTTCATGTTGCAATCAGGTACGGCCTTCTAATTATTCAGTTTATTACGTAAGTTCGTTTTAAAATATTAAGCAGTATTAACATTGTTTTAGTAAAATAATAACTATTCTTAATGTGGTCGTGTTAGCATGGCCATATATGTAACTCGCCCCCCAACCCCCATTCCCCATTCCTGTTGATACAACAGCTGGAGTTAAAAATTGTCACTGTGTGAACTCAGCAGTAATAAATATATGGCGACAAATTGTGTCATGTAAAAGTGTTAAAGGAGCGTTAGTAACATTTGATCATATCAAATAGCGTGCAATTGTAGTTTAGAAAATTTTATGCCCTTGAAATGTAGCAGCATTTATTTCTAGGAATAAATGTAGGCCAAAGTACATATTTAGTACTAACTAGTGAGCTGAATAACAATGGTTCCCATCTTTTATCAGTCTAGCGCCCTTTATGAAATAACATTATTAATATCCCCAGGTGCTCTGTTTGCTTTTTTTATATATGAGATTTCTTATTAATTTGGACTTCCCATGCTATATGCAATTTCTCATGATTTAATACTGGTTATTTGTCATTTAGCTTCATCTGGGTTTTATTGGATTGTTTATTACCCTCACAACAATGTTTTATGTTGAAAACCTGCTTGTTCTTCTCTCAGCTGTCTATCTATGGCTTCTTTTAACCATCTGAAGGATGGCCCTGTTTAATATTTTTTCCAGGTACTGATAGTAACATTATTTATGTGTTGTTTTTGCTCTCTTGCAAATCACTCTTCTATGGCAACTCGACCAGGTATCCTTCCTTCCAGTTTGCTGGTATTTCTTCTCTCTCCTAGAATTCTGTATGGACCTGTCTATTCTTTCTTTGATGGCCTCTTCTGGAATGTTATCTAGGCCCTCAGCTTTCCCATTTCTTAAAATTGTTATGGCTTTATTTCTCCCCTGTTTGGGGGAATTCACTAACTTGAAACTTCTATTCTGCCGGTGGGATCTCTGAAGGATCATGTGGAGCTGGACTATTTAGAAGTTCCTTGAAATGTTTCATCCATCTCTTCATTTGCCATTTTAAGTTGCCAAGCACTTTTCCATTATTGTCCTTGATATGGACATTTGACTGCTCTTATTTCCCTGTTAGCTACTTTGTACTGGTGTATAGGCATTTCAGCTTCTGACTGCCCAAGCAGTTGGAATGCTTTCCTCTTGTGACCTAGTTAAAAAAAAAAAAAAAAAAAAAAAAATATGTATGTATGTATGTATGTATGTATGTATGTATGTATGTATGTATGTATGCATGCATGTATGTATGTATGTATGTATGCATGCATGCATGCATGCATGCATGCATACTCTTTAGCTCCCCGAGGAGCATAGGCCTTCAACAAACACATGCCAAGTCTTCCTGTCCTGTGCCATGCGCTCAAGTTCTTTCCATGTCTTCCTCATCATTTTCACCTCTGTTTCCAGTTCTCTTCTCCATGTGTTTTTTGATCTACCTCTGCCTCTCTTTCCCTGTGGATTCCAGAACAAGGACTGCCTTGTAATGCTATCAACAGGTTTCCTCAATGTGTGTCCTATCCATCGCCAGCGTCTTCTTCTCAGCTCTTGTTCCACTGGCACTTGTCTGGTTCTTGTCATCAATTCCACATTTGTGACTTTGTCATACCATTTCAGTCCTTCTATTCTACGCAAGCACCCATTTATAAAAGTCTGCAGCTTTTTAGTTGTTGTTTTTGTTGCTCTCCATGTCTCAGAGCCATACAATAGGACTGACTTGACATTTGAGTTGAAGATTCTTATATTCGTGTTGGACTTTATTTCTCTTGACCTCCATATGTTTCCCAATGCAATGAAAGCGCCTCGTGCTTTTTGTATTCTTATTTTGATATCATTGTCGGTCCCTCCAACTTTGTCTATATTACTACCAAGATATGTGTACGATTCTACATCCTTTAGTGGTGTTTCTTCAAGTTCAATCTTGTTATCATTTCTTGCATTTATTCTCATAATCTTTGTCTTTTCCCTGTGTATTTTCAGGCCCACTTGTAATATATATATATATATATATTAAAGAATCGAAATTAAAACTAAGACGAGAAGTAACTCCAAATAAACTTTTCTCTGATCAGGTTAAGATGCAAATTTGCCTTGCTTTTGTGTTTTGTGTTTTTTTTCAGTTTCATAATTTGGTAATATCGGACGCTGATAGATAGAAATCGCATGTATTTTCGTACCATTTAGATTTAGGGTTAGGGTTACTAAATGGTACGAAAATACATGCGGAGCGTACGGCGACCATCATTCCGGTATTACCCATTATTTGTATTATATTATTATTCAAATTTACACTTCTTACGCACTTTCTACAAGTTTTAGTGAAATCAAGTAATTTGTAGTGGTATCTGCCTTTTTTTTTTTTTTAAGCAGCCATAAATAATAAATTATGCTAAACCTTAGGGGAAAAGAAAGCATAGGCCTAAGTTATCTGACAGTTAAATCTGACTTCATCTAAACAATGTTATTGTAATATAAAATAAAAAAATAAAAAATGAATTACTTACCAATACTAAACTTGAAATTAATACTAAACAATAGGCTCGACTCCAAAAAGAACTCAGTGCTGTGTAATCGTTCAAATAATCAGTAACCTGCCACTAGCATTAGCGAAAAATTGTGAATGAACAACGCCATGCAGACTACTGCAAATCCTGCAGCAATTGAAAAATAGGCAGCTTGATTTTCATTGGTTGATTTTTTTATTCACTTGGCTTAACATCTCGCCGAATCTCAAATTACGGCTATGGTAATGGCGCAAGACGATCGATTTATATATATATATATATTTAATTAGGCGAAAAAACCTGTACAGACGTTATGTACGGGCCGTACACATCTGAAAACGCAAACACCTTGTACAGATTATGGGTAAACCATAGCGTGTGGCATGTATGGCATTCACTGTTTCATGTCGGTTTGCATGTTGGGGTGATTGGTGTCATTAGATGTTGCTGTTTGGCTTTCTGGACTGCCTTTGCATCTTTTCTCATGATCTAAATATGTTGTGTATCTTTCAGTGTTACAATCTCATTGCCTTAGTGAAATTTTGTCGTTCAGTTTGCTCTTTAAATTTCAAGCAGTTTTGATGCACAAAGCAAATCATTTCACATTACAGTACAAATGAATTACTATGGTTGCTGTAGAGTTGCTTGAGCCAGTACCTGCATGTCCTACTTTAATCTTAATGAAGCTAAACTGCTAAACCTTACTATCAGGCATCAAAATGTCAGAATTAAATTTTTGATAAAATATCCGGTTTGTTTGTTTTTAAATGTTCATGCAGTATTATAAAATAGGAATGTTATTAACACCTTTTTATGTAATTTGCATTAAAGCATGCTGAGAACAGTTAGAAAATTTGTATAAATCGCTGCAGCCCTAATAACATTGTTTTTTTGGGCAGCAACAGTAAATCATCATCAAAATTCATAATTTTCATTTCTTTATAATATTATGAAGATAAATCTTGTAAGCACCCGTGTGTTACCGGGGCCCGAAAGGGGAGCAAAGAATAGTAACACTGTCCCCTACCAAGCATGTCATAAAAGGCGACTAAGGAGGGTTGGGCATGGGGCCGGTTACACCATCCTGTAAAAAAATTTAAACCACAAAAAACTTCAACAAATATGGACAAGTCAAATAAAGAAAATAAAACACAGCCATCCAAGACAGGGGAAGGTCCTCTCGCGGGGAGGCGTATGATGCAACACAGAGAAAGCCGAAAGGAGTCTGTGTTGCTGACTAACCTTCTTTCTTCTAGGAGAACTTCCAGATTTGGCACCTGGAATGTTCGGACATTAAACGAACAAGGGAAAGTGGCGCAAGTAGCAGCAGAAATGAGGGAATACAAAATCGAGGTTCTGGGAATGTGTGAAACAAAGTGGAAGGGGGTAGACAGGAAGAAACTCATCACAGGTGAATTGGTGCTGTCCTCAGGACATGAAGACGAAAGTTCACACCACAGTGAAGGGGTAGCTCTTATGTTATCTAAAGAAGCACAGAAAGCACTAATTGAATGGGAAGCTGTTGGACCCAGAATAATAACAGCTTCTTTCAAAACAGCTAAAAAGAAAATTCATGTAAATGTCATCCAATGTTATGCACCAACTAATGACAAAGAAGAGTCTGTGAAAGAAGCATTTTATACTAAACTACAGGAAATTATGGATAAAGTAAAAAGAAGAGACATCACAATTTTGATGGGTGACATGAATGCAAAGATAGGTACAGTCAACACTGGATTCGAAGAAGTCATGGGAAAACATGGGCTAGGAGTAATGAATGAAAATGGAGAGCTATTCGCAAACTTCTGTGCTTCATATCAACTGGCTATAGGAGGAAGCATGTTTCCACATAAGAGAATACACAAGGCAACATGGATATCACCAGACCATAGAACAGAAAATCAGATTGATCATATATGCATAAACAAGAAGTTTAGATCATCATTGCAGGATGTAAAGGTATATAGAGGAGCAGATGTGGCATCAGATCACCATCTTCTGATAGCCAAAGTAAAAATGAAACTCAAGAGATATGCAACAATGCAAAACTATAGACAACAGTTTAATGTAGGACAGCTAAGAAATCAAGAAACAAGAGACAAATTTGCGGTCACAGTATCCAACAAATTCCAAGTGCTCCAACAGCTGGAAGATGTAGAGAATACAGAAGACTATTGGCAGCAGGTCAAAACAGTATGGAAGGAGACATGTGAAGAAATACTGGGGAAAAGGGAAAGACAACAAAAAGCATGGATAACAACAGAAACCATCAATAAGATAAAAGACAGAAAAAACAAGAAAACAGAGTTAAACACAAGCAAAACTAGAAGCTCCAAAGCCAAGGCTCAAGAAGTGTACACAGAAGCAAACAAAGAAGTAAAAAGAAGTATCAAAAGAGACAAGAGGAAGTATATTGAGGAGTTGGCAAGAGAGGCAGAAGATGCTGCAGCCAAAGGAAATATGAGAGAACTGTATAGCAGCACAAAGAAGCTAACAGGGAAATACAAGCAAACAAGTTGCCTCATAAAAGACAAGAATGGGAAACTGCTCAGCAATATACAAGAGCAAATGAAGAGGTGGACAGAATATTTTGGGGACCTTCTCAATAGACCAGCTCCACAAAACCCGCCGGACATCCAGCCAGCAGAAGAAGAGCTACAAATTAATGGTGAAAGACCAACGAAGGAAGAAATAAAGAAAGCCATAAAGCTTCTAAGAGAGGGAAAAGCGTCTGGACCTGAATGCATTCCAGCAGAGGCCATCAAAGCAGATATCGACACGGCTACAGAGATGTTATATAAATTACTTGGTAAAGTCTGGGAAAAGGAAGAGATACCAGCAGAATGGAAGGAAGGATATCTGGTTAAGTTGCCTAAGAAGGGAAATTTACAAGAGTGCACAAATTATAGAGGAATAATGTTACTATCAGTGCCAGGAAAAGTATTAAACAGGATTATCCTCGAGAGAAGAGTCCATAGACAAGAAACTAGAGATGAACAAGCAGGTTTTCGACAAAACAGATCCTGTACAGACCAGATAGCAACTTTGAGAATAATAGTTGAACAAAGTCTGGAATGGAATTCACCACTATACATCAGATTTGTGGACTACGAAAAGGCATTTGACAGCGTGGACAGAGAATCACTTTGGAAATTGATGAGGCATTATGGAGTTCCCCTGAAGATCATTAATTTAATAAAGAAAACATGAAGACATGACATGCAGAGTTCTTCATGAAGGACAGCTTACAGAACCGTTTGGGATAAGAACAGGAGTGCGACAGGGATGCCTCTTGTCTCCATTTCTTTTCTTACTGGCAATAGACTGGGTTATGAGAACATCGACAACACACAACAGAAATGGAATCCAGTGGACTCTGACTAAGCAGTTGGATGATCTGGATTTTGCTGATGACTTGGCTCTTCTGTCCCATAACCGTAATCAGATGCAGGACAAATTGAAAACACTCGATGAGAGGTCACAGCAATTGGGTCTGAAAATACACAGGGAAAAGACAAAAATAATGAGAATAAATGCAGGTAATGATAACAGGGTTGAACTTGAAGAAACACCAATTCAAGATGTAGAATCATACACATATCTTGGCAGTAATATAGACAAAGTTGGAGGGACAGACAGCGATATCAAAATAAGAATACAAAAGGCAAGAGGAGCTTTCATTGCATTGGGAAATATATGGAGATCAAGAGAAATTGGATACCACACGAAAATAAGAATCTTCAACTCAAATGTGAAGTCAGTCCTATTGTATGGCTCTGAGACATGGAGAACAACAAAGACAACAACCAAAAAGCTACAGACTTTCATAAATGGGTGCTTGCGTAGAATAGAGGGATTAAAATGGTATGACAAGGTTACCAACGTGGAACTGATGACAAGAACTAGACAAGTGCCAGTGGAACAAGAGATGAGAAGAAGACGATGGCGATGGATAGGACACACACTGAGGAAACCTGTTGATAGCATTACAAGGCAGTCCTTGTTCTGGAACCCCCAGGGCAAGAGAGGCAGAGGAAGACCAAGAAGTACATGGAGAAGAGAGTTGGAAACAGAGGTGAAAATGATGAGGAGAACATGGAAAGAACTTGAGATGATGGCACGGGACAGGAGGACATGGCATGTGTTTGTTGAAGGCCTATGCTCCTTTGGGAGTGGAGGGTTATGAATGAATGAAAATCTTGTAAGAGTATTGTATAATGTATCTTTATAATTGTTTAAACGTTTTACAGAATCCGGCCTCAGAATGCCAAGGAGAAGATTGACATGTGCCACATATGCACATTCGTTACAGATAAGGACCGCCAAGTCATATTGGGAAAAGACAAGGCCTTTACATTTGACTATGTGTTTGATGGGCATATCCAGCAAGATGCTGTGTACAACACATGTGTTAGTAATTTGGTAGAAGGGTAAGTGCATATAACAAGCTGTTGTCGACAGGTACATATATTGAAAGATGTGCTCTCCCATTCAAATACTTAAATATTGCACAATATTTGTGACAAATAAGTAATCATTTACCTCATTTTCTCACTAATGTGATGTACAGTGCCTTTCCCAAGGAGAATGTCTCAGTTCCGGTAGAGCAATGATTGTAGAACTTTGATTACAGTAGCAACATAGTATTTCAGTTATGTTAACATTCATTTATTTTAAAAAAAAATGTCTTAAAAACCTGAGAGAGAAAGAACAGTGTCATTCTGAGTAATAATAAAAAGTTCACAGTGAATCAACACCTTGTAGTAAATCAAGGTAAAAATATAGTCCACTGGGAAAACTCAATTAAGCTGTAGAATTAAGAAATGTCCAACAACACATATTTATCATTAACTTCAAGAAGTTTATGGATATAGTTCCACCCTGTTTTTTCTTCGTATATATAATTATAATGGTTATTAGATTATATAATTATAAAATTAAAACTGTTCGTAGATTTGTCAATATATAGCAGTTTATTCACAGTTATCTCTGAGATAAAGAATGATATATTTCTTTAGTTATTTCTGTCTTGACGAACGGAGAAAATTAAAAGTTCTTGTTTATTCATTGATGTATGGTAGTTCTGCACAATTTATCCTTCTTAATTTAATACTCACTGTTCTCATAAGTTATTGGTATTCTTCTTCGTACACTCACAGACGTCTGCTTGAATATTTTCAAAGAAAGCAGTGGTTAGCTTCAGGCTATTTGCATCTCGATAGTTTTTTCAAAATGGAACTGGTGATGGCCATATGTGCTTTCTATGGTCCTCATATGTTGAGCATCTTGAAAACAGAATGGACAGACTTTTCAAGTCCTGCTGAAAAACAGTCTATAAAAGTACTCGTCTCGACAATCGTTTTACAATTCATGGGCTCTTGTAAAAATAGATCACAGCTCATTCAAAAACTACACTGTGGATTTGGTAATTCACAACTGTTGACTGCAACTTTTGATAGGTTTCTTACACTATAATACAAATGGACAGCCAAACAGATAGACATTTTCTGTGAAACTACTCTTTTCTGTTTCTCAGAAGTTCTAATTTCGTCACTAACTGAAAAATACTTCAACTTCCTTAAAATATGTGCAAACTATATGTTTTTAACAAATTCCCCAACTAAAAGATCAATTACATTATTTGTTTCCCTTATTCTTCGCCTAGGCATCATGATTTGTATTTGTTAGTTCATCCTCAGTGACTGTGACAAATGTATACCTATTTGAAGTCAGCAGTTAGCCCAGAGTTTTTAAACCTTTTTTTTCATTTTGTGTCAGTAATTGGACCAGTCTATTCACTGGGTGCACTGCTGTTGCGACTCTATAAACAGCCTATCCCTCAGAGTTAGTGTAGATTCTAAAATAAATTTTATATTTAAGAGTTGTAATTGCTAAATTGTTATTATTTGTGTAGAAATTTTCATATAATTTATTAACAGTGAAATTGGAGGCTGTGAAATCAAAGGGTAGGGAACAAACAAGATAACTCAGACATACATTTTGGGGGAAATTTTGAGATATACAAAGTTGCAGGTTGAGAAGTATAGAATATGAAGCTGCAGTAAAAGTTGGAGCATGAAAATGAAAATAAATTAAACCCTCATCCTTGTATACTGTTTATTTGAAAAGTATGCTTGTTGGTTATTGATAGTCACTGTCTTTCGCACGAAGTAGAAGGTCTGGTATGATGCTACTAATGTCAGAATTGCAATTGAGATCGTGTACAGCGTTGAGTAATAATATGCTTATTGATATAGTTTACTACCGGACCCTATCTCAACTAACCTGGCTGAAATTTCATTGGTTATTGATTAATTTGATTGATCAGTTGCAGGAGCAATTTTTAATCTTGATGACATATTACTCTTATAATTTCTTCATGAACATAGATTGCTTTATTCTTCTTCAGGTGTTTTGAGGGCTATAATGCAACAGTTTTTGCCTATGGTCAGGTAAGTTATTTATTTAAGTAGTCCTTATTTATTTAAAACCTTTATTTCATTCACTTTGTTTGGGACCCCAAGATGCAGCAATAGTGAATGCAGTCAGCGACCCATAGCTGTACTGCTTGCATCAGGACCAGCGAACCAGAGCTGGTCAAGACCGCACTCCACCTTCACGTGGTGGTCCTGGAAACAGTCTGCAGCAGTGCAGTCTGGCTGAGCGAGTGCAGATTGCAATGGGAAGGCAAACCCGGTCCCTAAAAAATGCCGTGCTGAAGTCGGATGTGTCGACCGAAAGGTGCAGATATCACAGCTTAGGCGTAAACAGACACAACGCAACCACCGTCCTTTTCAGGGCAAACGAGGAAGAAGGAAGAAGAAGAATTCACTTTGTTTTTCGTATCTGTTTTATCTTTTTAAAAGGTAGAACATTTTGACATGGTACCCACATAGATACAGGAGGGATGGAAGACCAAGGAACTGAAGGAGGGCGTATACACTTGAATGAACAAATGTATGTCATAAATCTATGCACCCAAGGGAAGCAAAACATAATTACCTAGATGTATTTATGGTAAAATACTAAACATACACTAAATATTAAAATTTGTGTAACAGTGTAAGTACAGCATTCATTTTCTGTCTGACTGTCTTGATTTAAAAAACAAATCCTGCCATTTTACCATATTCATTTTCAGCCTAATCTGAAGGGAAAACACTACAGGTCCACCACAGTATTGACAAAATAAATACTTATTTTGTATCCATCACAAATATAAATAATTATCCATGCAAGTAGATAGATGGCATCTGCAAGAACTCTCTGTGTAAATAATTTTTTCTTCAAACACCCTCAGATATTAATTTGCTTGTGTTTAATGAAAGCGGTGGTGAGCCAAATGTTATGCATTATTTTATGTAATAAAGATGCTTTGATGAATGTGATCTGACATTTATTTTAAATAAATGTTTTTATTACCACTATACATGCCTTTATGTGCTTGATTTTATTATGCACTGTGTTAGTACAATAATAAAGTTAAATAAACTCATTTTAAGGCATATTACTAGAAGTTTTATGAGGTTGGAGTGGCTAAGAGGTATGGCCTCCGCCTCTGATTCTAAACTTACTTTCTTTGTTTCCAGTAGATGGAATATAATTGATGATAATATTTTCAGAATCGGTGGTTCCTAATGATGTCATACTCCCCCCTCATCTCCTGGATAGTGGGATCAGATGTCTAGCCTTCTTGGATAAGGTCAAAAACATAAGAGGTCCCATGTGCAAGTTGCACATGTTAAAAATCCCTCAGCAGTTGGAAATTGTAAAGAGTAGGCCATAGGGTCGCTGCCCTGGCAAAATTAAGAAAAACAAAAATAATTATAGAATGTATGATTCCTGTATACACACATCTGGATCATCGCCAGTGCTACAGAGTTTGTGCACTGTGCTAAGATCCTCCTTGTGTGATCTAAGGGAGGAGATTGGAGCTCTGATGGAGTTGCCCATGCGCAATGAAGATGGTCCTTAAAACCAAACCAGACCATATTAAGGCATGTTGATGGTGTCATAATTATCACGGTTGCTTCCAAGCATTTTATCTGGGTTCTTCTTCTTCTTCATACACTCTCAGTCATCCACTTGAATGTTTTCAAAGAAAGCAGTAGTCAGTTTGATTTATTAGAATCTCTGTAGAGTTTTTCCACGAATGGTACTGATGTCGGCCATTTGTGCTTTCTCTGTTCCACATATTTTGGGCAACTTTGAAGCAGATGTTCATCAGTCATTTTATCAGTGCTACAGTTACACTGATCGGTAGTTCATATCTTTAGCTTGTTGAATAGATGGTATCTCAATCTGTTGTGGGCAGTGCAGAGTCTTGAAGATTACCAGTTGTTCTCTTCTGTTGAGATGGTAAAATGCGTCATTTTGTGTGGTACCTGGGTTCTATTCCTAGCAACAGTATTTTTATTTAAATTCAGCCATCTGTCTTTAGTTTGAACAGAAAGTAATGAGAAGCAAAACGTGAAAACTGATATTGTGTGGCTCATATATAAGAAAACTAAATTATTAAATTGAATTCACAGTTTTAATTCCTTTATCACTTCATTTCATAAATGTGTGTTTTCATTTAACATTATATTTCCAGTGTCTATGAAAATTGAAACGTGAAATGGAAGGGAAAGGGAGAAACTAAACACAAGAGAAATGGTGGTAATATGAGGCAAAAATAGCACACTGTAGCTCCCACTATTTCTTGATCGATTACTTGCTAATAACTTTAGTGTTTTAGAGTGCAGAAAGTTACCATTCTTCTGAATGCAGAATGTGACACTTGCAAGACTTCATCTACAATATCTCAATTTGTATTCACTGGTTTGGTTTGGTTTTTGAACCTTGCACTTGAAAACTGGTGTTTGTCATACCCGGTTCAACCCCATGTAGGTTATAATTTGGGTATATTGTGTTCATCATTCTATATAGTGCATTGCATTGTTGTTTTTATTGTGTGTTGGCTCTTCCAGGCTGTAATTTATCTGCCGTTTGTTGTGGCATTGATTAATGTCTATGGTGTTAGTAATGTATCTTCTTCCATGATCTTGTTAAATGTATCTGCTATGCTTTTCTTGGTTTTGGATTGGAAGTTTTTTGGTTGTTTTGTTTTTTACTTTGTTTTTAAAAAATTTAATTCTTGTATTGATATTGTATGGACAATTTGTTTTTTCCTTGTCTTTCTAATTTGTTCTGGTTGTTATATGTTGGTTCTTGTTTTGGTAATATAAAATTTTATTATGTTGTGTAGCTCCCTGGGTAGGTCCATTTTTAGTACAGTTTCTATTGATGGTAATGGCATGTTTTGTGTTCTCAGGTATTCCATGAGTGGTTTTCTGTGCTTTTCATATTTCTTTCATTTTAGCACATAATGTGCTATGGTGTTTTTCTCCAGACGTATTTCACAGTAGGGTTCCTCCACCATGAAATAGCCTGTTCACACTAACAAACCACAAAAACTATTAAAATATAATTTAAAAGAAATATAATTATGTCTACAGTATGTAGGATCCCGTTACACGCCCATTGAGGCATATTGGGAATATGGTATCAGGCCCATATTTTCTTGACCAATGGCACATTAGGGGTGATGTGGTCAGCATCACGGCGGCTGCCTTAACCTTTCCATAGTTGTTCTGATATCCAATTCATGAGGCTGGGTCGACCCCGGAGCCGTTTGCGGTCTAAAAAATCCCACCTCAACTGGGGATCGAACCATGGACCACCGAGCTAGAAAGCCAATGCACTAACCACTGCGCTACCGCGGTTCGCTACACTATGTAGCAGCACTGAAAAGTACTAGGATTCACTTTGTTGTTGTTGTTTAACTAGGGCTGCTGAGCTTCTCGCTCTTTTGCAGCCAGTACCAAGTTGAAGACTCCTTGATATTATCTACACTGTAGATCTAGGCTTTTCCTGTGGCTTTTCTGCCATTCCGAAACATATTGAGTTTATATCATGAGCTCCAGTTTCTCCAGCTTGGCTTGCATTTAAAGGATCATCAGATCTGGTCCCAAGCTAGGAGTAAGAAGTGCATGGCATACTGTGCATTCCCCGCCATCCAAGGAGGCTCTCCAATTATGCAGAGCTAAAATACTGTACTCTGGTTCTGGGCTCTCCCAAGAAATTGTCACGTCCTGCACAGAGCCACTTCTCAGCTTCCCCTGCCTATCACTGGGTCCACAGTGAGATCCTTCTGCATGCAGTCAACCAAGTCAAAGAATTACACCTAGGGCTCAAGTGACTTCTCCAAGCTTAATGTGCAATACTGGGTTCTCAAAAAATTTCGCCACAGGGGGTGTTGCAGACTTTCCGAGTTAGTTGATTGGGCTGATATTTAAGTTTTACTTCATGTATTCTATATTCATCTGTTCTGCCATCACGGAGTAGCTTTTTGCTGCAACTTCGGGTTCAGCTAAATTATTTTTATAATTTCATATCAGTGTTTCTTTCATTCAGCTTTGTATTCGTATTAACTGACTGTTTATTTATTACTGTTATTATCAGCTTGTATTTGAAGTGTTATGTTCTTGAACCAACCTTGAAGGTCAACGGTCATGAAATGTAATTGAAACTTGTAGAACACTTCAAGGAACAAGTCGCGTTTTGACGACTACATATATTGAATACCGTTCATCATAAATACTTAACACTATATTCCACATTAAAGACACTTATAATCACAGTTCTAGGATATTCTAGAGTTAATTTCTTTACAGACATTGTACGTCTATCATATAACCGTTTTCATATAGATTTTGTCTTTGACCAAGTCTATGTTCTTAGAAATTTGGTATAACTATTATATTTCTGATTAATAGTGACATAAAAGGAGTGATATCCACATCCAACAACTGTGTCTGTTATATTAATTCAATTTAGGCATTCATAGCCAGGCTCTATCAGCCTTACATATTCTAACTGCGATAGTACTTCGTAACTTTCGCATTTAAAAATTATTGCGGTTCCGAATACCGACTTATATAATTCCGGTCTCAATGGTCCTTACACATTATAACTTTATTGCTTTATCAGCATTACCTTTACGGTTATACACTTGAGTAAGTGGCCATGCCACACATCTGAAAACACTTTGGATAAGTGGCCATGCCACACAATTTAAACACTGCCATCGGGCTCGAAGGCCACACACAGACTGTAGTAGCGTCATACAACGTTATATGCGAACTATTTCATTTTATTCAGAAGAGGTGTTACATGGTGCAACCATCCGAATCAAGTTCGAACCAAGATGCTTGCAAACCATGCAACAATCCTCAACAGGGGGAATCTCTGGAAGTGTGTGGATGATTTCAAGAGTCAATGAGGATGTAATTAGCCTCACAGGCATAGATTCACTTCCACATACGTATATTGTAGCATTGTGCATAGCTGTTGGCCATATAAGGATGACTCCAGATATGTCTCCATGCATAGGATTCACTTTAAGAAGTGGAACACTGTTCAGTTAACTTAGATTCAAGATTGAGTTTTCCTTTTCGCAGCCTGATGCCAAAATGGCCACCTCCGTGATGTATATAATTGCAACGGTTTTTTTTTTTTTTTTGGTCGTGTTCACTGCATTGCCTTAAAGACCTAGAACCATTGAATATGCACAATAGTGCACAACAGTTATCCTCATGAGGTAATATTACACAGATATTATTTAAAATTATTACATTACAGGAACAGAATCAAGACAAATTTCAGTGAAACAGTGAGGATATGTTAAAGAAAAAGAACTATAAATGTTACTTTGATATGTAGTAATAAAATAACAATAAGTAATAAAATGCTCACTGGAAGTGAATAAAGATCTATACCTGTACTTCATTGATGACAAAAACTTGACAGAGTAAGACATGTAATTAGGATACAAATGCATTCTAACCTTAGGATGGATAAGAAACATTTGACAACAGTCATGAATATGCACTAGGTACAATGCAGCAGTGGGGATAGATAATGAACTTGGAACATATCAGAAAATAAAATGATGAGTTTGAGTTTTATGTTATCCACTGAGTACAATATAAAGAAATCAGCAAAAACAAAATGTATTGAAGAGATGAAGTTTGAAGAGATAGAAAAATCTGTACATAAAAGAATTTAATACCTCACAATAAAAAGAACTTATATATCAACAGGTTGCTTAACAACCAGGAAAGGAGGCAACATCATCGTGGGCAAGGTGAAGATAACGGAAAGATGGTCAGAGTGTAGTTAGACCTTGTGAAATAATAGAAAAGATGAACATTTTACAATTATAACTAAAGTGATAAACCACAAATTATTAAAGAAGTTATCAGGTATTGAGACACATGAAAGCAGGAGAGATTTCAGGTTCAGATAACATAAGTGAAATGATTATAGGCTTATAGAGTGGACAGCTTCTATTCATATGAATGCAATCTGTGACACAGGAAAGATTCATTGTGTATTATTTCTGTCAGCATTTCTTGCATTTCCTCAAAAGCCTGAAGCCATTGAATATGCACAACATTGAACATTTAGCATGATAAGTCAAATTACAAAAATATTATTTTGGATGTGAAGACAGAAATTTCAGATGGACGGTGTGGATTTGCTTAAGGAAAAAGGAACTAAAATGCAATAACAAAAGTAGATGTGGCTTTCTTATATGTTTTTTTTTTTATTTTTTAAGTTGAGTCAGTAGTCGATAGATTCCCAAAATTCTACATATATGGTGTCTTTCAGACTGGCTCAGGCAAAACTTACACTATGGGCACGGGGTTTGACACTTCCATTACAACTGTTACAGAAGAAATTGGTATAGTTCCTCGGGCAGTAGATCATCTCTTTAGTGGCATTGAAAAGAGGCTCAGCCTAGCCTTCAAGAACCAAGAGCCTGCACCCGATTTTAAGGTTACAGCACAGTTTATGGAGGTAAGATGGCTACCCAGTGGGTTTTTAACACATTATTTCTATGAATTTAATGTAATGAAAATGTATCTCTTGACATAATGTGTGTGAAATGCTGTGTTAAATAGTTACTTGATATTGCCAGTGTGAAGATGACATGTCTGGAAATATAAAACTTAATACGGTGGATATCATCATCATCATCAACACCCTTCAGTTCCCCAAGAAGCATAGGCCCTCAACAAATTCATGCCAATCCTTCCTCTCCTATTCTGTTCGTTCAGGTCTTTCTGTCTTGTAATCCCTTTCTTGCTCTCCCTCTATCTCTCCCTATTCTGGGGAATTCAGATCCGGGACTGCCTTGTAATGCTGTCAAAAGGTTTCCTCAATGTATGTCCTATCCAACATCAGAAAATGTAACTTTGATGAATGCCAAGAAAGATGGTTTCAATAGACCCTGCCAGTCAGGCATTTAATGCTTTATCTGCAACAGAAAGTCATGCTGCCATCTCTCTTCCAACTGCTAAGGCACTTCTGCCTGTACTTAGGTTTAGTAAATTGTTACAGTCTCTTCTATTTGTAGACGTTAAACATGTAACCTAAATACTCTAGTATTAAAATGTATTCTTACTTGTTATTTATTAAACTTATTTTTGACTGTATAGGTCTTTGACAATGGAGTGCTACATAAATTCTCTTTTTTCTGTGTGAGATATTTAAAAATATTAGTACCAATTTTGTTTCAGTTGTATAATGAAGAAATAATTGACCTGTTGGAATCCTCAAAGGACCCTCGGTTAAAAGTAAGTACTTTCATTGCAAATGAGAAGCGTGTTTTACAGAGTTGTGAGAAAAACAAATGTTTTTTTTTCCTGGATGAAAGATACCCAGTTCATGACTTTGTTTAAAAGTACGTACATAGTTAGAGTATACATTATATATTATTGCATTTACATGTTAAATTTAGCAGGGATTTGTTTCCTGGAAATATTTTGTATTAACTTGTACTCGTATTTCTGATTGTGTACTATACATTTTAAAATGGTGTCATCTTTATGTCTTTAATTACAGTCTCTCGTGTTTGTTGTCTGTACAATTTCTGTTGTTAGTACTTTGTGCAGGAGCAACTAAATTTATTATTATGATAGATAATTGCAATTGTGAGTGACTGATTTGTTCAGTATATCATCTGATTAAATATTTATTTTGTTGTAATCAGCATATTTACTTTTGTTTTATTTTCACAATTATTAATTTATAATGAGCTGAAACTGCCTATCCGGTTTCCTCCCTTTATCACAGTTGTTGTGTCTCACTAATCATCTGCCATACCTCTGTCAGCTATTATGTTTAATTTAAAAAAAAAAATTATATACTGCATAAATATAATTAGCTTTACAAATGAGACCAACATTCAGTTCACAAAGAAAGGCATGATGTTTTATTTATGAGCTGCCTTAAATTATTTTGTTCATTGTCATTCCTGTGGATCTCTGATGAGACAAAGGAAGAACAGGACTACTGCACACTCAGGCATGTCAATCAAGGCAACTGATATGAGGCAACCTCATCATGTAAAACATATTGCCACAGAAACCACTGCTGCAAGAGCATGTGACTCATTGGTGCAGACTTAACCCCTGACTGACAAAGCAGTCAGTGGCCATCATTCTAGTGGCGTGTTGTAGGCATCCTTCGTGCAGTGCCCCAGCTCTGATTCATGCTTTGCATGTTTGCCTCAACAGTTCTGTGCCAGGTTGTCTTTGGTCTGCCTCTCTTTCGCCATCCTTCTGGAGTACATAGCATAGCAGTTCTCATCTTTTTGGCTGCATCGTATAAGCAGTTCCTGGTTGGAGATGGTATTCGGCCAAAAAATGTGAAAAATTTTCCTTACGCAGGTTGTGTGGAAAGAGGATAATTTGGTCATTACTGTTACTCTCCAGCACTCTGCACCATACAGAAGTACAGAAATTACGGAACTCTCGTATAATCTTAATGTGGTGTTTGTGCTGTACTGAGAAGATTATATGACTGTTACCTCTTATTATTTCTGGAAAAAAAACAGTTCATAAATTATTTCTCATGAGAACACAAAACTCATTTACACATGTATTGGCAGTGTGTCTAGTTGACTTCCTTCAAAGGGCATATTATTTATCAACTGAAGTTTGCTGATTCAAATTTCTGGGATACCTGTGCAAGTTGTCTTGCATTTCTGTCCTTTTGTATTGCCTGTCATTCAAGAGTGACAGTCTTTCTATATAAATAATGTGTTCTTGCTGTTAAATGCTGTGAAGATATCAGGTGGTTGGAGAAGCCTTACATTTTTCTTACAGTACATTCTTTTAGTTCTGTTTTTATTATTAAAATCATGCATTTAGCATTTTTATTTGTCGATACTGAGAGCCTATACTGCACAGGAAGCTCAAGAGTAATAAATAGTTTATTCTTTGGAATCGTTTTGAACATTTATATAAAATGGTTACCTGAAGAAAGTTTTAATCATCTCTGTATTAATAAGAGCATTATAAAACAGTGTAAAGCTCACATTTGAATGTGTATTATGTGGTTATTATATGTTTTGATGTCAGTTAAAATTATCTTTTATGCCTTTGCATATTTGTTGAAACATAATTTCATGTCAATTACTATTGTTTGCTTTCACAGGGGAAAAAATCACAAAACAGAATTCATGAAGATGCCAGAGGTGACATATTTGTAGTTGGTGTAACGATAAAGCCAGTGTCATCTCTGGATGATGTAAGCCTGTCCTTTGTAGTTGTCACAAAGTGTATTTATGTTTAGAGTTTGTCTGAGTATATAGACAAGACACTAGTATGAAGAAGTCTGAGAAGATAGAATTAGTATGAGAAAATGACAGTGACTGTGGAAAGATGAGACTTTTAGCTTCGAGGGTGAGAACCTAGATTGACTCTCCCTCGCCACTTGTGACGTAAGTACTAACTACTGTCCCACCACCTCTGACTACCATATAGGAGATAAGGTTTCACTAAAGTCCACAGACACACTATACAGACAAGCATATAGGTACAGTATAGTTATAGAGAAAGTCCACAGACACACTATACAGACAAGCATATAGGTACAGTATAGTTATAGAGAAACTGATCCAGTGTACATTTTATAGTTTATTGAACAACAACATCAATAACACAGCAAAATAAATAACATGCGAGGTCGCACAAAACCTGAAACAGAACAATTAAAAATGACAGACACTTATAAACAACAATTTCACCCTCTCTTTCAACCTGCTTGGAAGAAAATTAAGGATTAAACAAAATCTACTTGGTGGGGTCTCTAACTTAAGAGCCGCCTCTCCTAACTATCCTAGTATTATTATTAACTCTAACACACTGTTCTGCTGCAGACGTATAACTAAATGTCTACACAAATATGAAGTGCACTCTGATGTTCTACACAGCTAACCACTGTACCACAAGCACTGATCCCCTAACGGACCTTTTCAGTGCTAACTCAGAGGCTGTCCTAACAAAACTTTCTATCTGACTCTAACTTCACTCTCCCCTCTGCTTCTGCTCAGTGTCTCTTTGACACTACCGTCTTCTGCTGAGTGGTGTCTCCGTTACGCCCCTCCTCTCATTAGCATTCGGAAAGGAATGATTTCCCTTTCTCCTTTCCAGACTACTGCAGCTGATGACTTTGGTATTAAGAACGAGGTACTTGACTCAGGATGTAGATGCTTCACTGCTGATGAAACTTCTTTCAACTGCCCAGTTACCCCTCTTCGGGTTTAGGACCAACGGCTTTATTATGGCCATGTAAAACAGACACCAGGCCACGCGCCTATTTGGTGTGTTATAATGAGTTAAGAGCTCCGGATTTTAAGAAAACCCGTTCCCGCTGAAGAATGTGCTTCACTGCATGAGAACTTCTTTCTTTTACTGGTGCAGATGTGCTGGGCGCCGGTATTACAGCGTCACCAGTTCTCTTCACCTTATGGCGATGTCTCGAGCCCTCGGCTCCTGATAAGACAAATTACTGTGGTAAGTTGTAGGGCAGTTTACACCCTCCCTATGTGCCGTGAAAATGCTGTAAAACGAAAAAATAACAACAAATAACGTCAAAATATTCTCAACCCTAACACATAAACACTTTAAATTCCTCTACTCCCCTCTGTCACCCTAAATCAATACATCTCCCCTACACAACTACGCACTAGCGCTAAACAAATATTCCTACCCAAGGGTCCACGAATTTACAGTCCCTCCTATCTCTTCCCCCGCTCCCACTTAATATCTGTCTGGTAGAAAAACCCCAGACACGGGCTGACCTAAATCTTTTGTGCTAGGCTTGCCTCCGGCGTCACAACAATTGCATTCACCGCAAGCTAAAAGAAAATCCCTGTATAAGTTCCCCGGCCCTACTTTCTTACGGACTGACCCGGGAAGGCTATCAATTAACACAATATTAAACACACTGCTACTACACCATCTATGTAATATAAAATTCACTTCACCCTTGTCTCCTGACTACAAGCTTAATTAACACACAATTAAATACCCAACCATACCTGCATATATACACTACACATTATCATAATCAAAATGCGGGTTTCCCAGATCTATTACATATTACCGAGCACCCGTTTATCTTAGCACTTATCCTCACACAGTTAATATCTCAAAACGGTTACACAAATCATAGATACTGCTACTTATTCACAGAAAGTTATAGGCACAACTTCTAGTTTTATTATGATAGCAATTGATGGCACTTCTGTCTAATAAATTTAATTTAACTCCCAGAAGAAAACTTTACTTTAACGTGCTAAGATCTATTATAAACGAACTATCTACGACGCTAATAAAGTTATCCACATACCCAATTATCGATTTTCTCACGTAGAGCAGACGATATGACTTAGATTTCACGGCAGCAAAATTTTGAGACCAGAGAGAGCACTAAAAGATTTTGATGCTACATATATAGTAAAATATTATGATGAAATAAGACGCGATGAGTCATCGCGTGGCATCTCTCTGGGCCGACCTTAGACCAATATTATTGCTGCAAATAAATTAACTCTGACCTCCGCCAATGATATCGTAAACAACCCGATGACTCAGTATATATTTTGCTCACACGCTACTTATTGCGTCACCTTAGATAATCCTACTGATCGTTCTAGTTACCAGTATAAATTTGATTGGTTATAGCGTTAAACCTGGGTCGTGCTTCTGCCCCCACCACTCGATTAAACCGGGTAGGTATCGGGGTTTCGGATTTACTCCTAACTTCAGAAAAATAAACCCAGCCTAATAATTAAGAACTCACGCCTAATGAAATAAATGAACGCAATTATTTTACAGAGAAAAGAAGACTGGGCGAATTTGAAATTAAAACCCACAGTAACTCCTCATACATAAATGCAATTAATTACATGGAGAAGAAGAATGGGGCCTGTTGAAAATAAAATACAGTTCTCCATCACAGTAGTCCTGCCATCAGTTATTACTTTATCTTTTGGTCTTCTTTTCCCCTTCTGTTATAAAAATATGAAGAAGTTGAAATTACAATATTGGAAGTAATTATTACGTCTGGCATATATTACTTTTACTTAAATTGCATGCTGACGAAAAGATCAGAGAAGAACAAGCGGGTTTCAGGCCGAAACGATCATGTATTGATCAAATATTCACACTAAGAACAATTATAGAAGAATCAGTGGAAAGGCAATCGCCACTTATTATCACCTTCGTCGATTTTCAAAAAGCCTTTGATAGTCTACACCGCCCATCATTGTGGAAGATACTTACAATCTATGGTTTTCCAACAAAATATGTGAATATAATCAAAGCGCTATATGACAATGCAAGATGTTGTGTTAGAACAAATAAAGGGAATACAGAATGGTTTACAGTAGAAACAGGGGTGAAACAAGGCTGTATTATGTCACCACTACTTTTTGGAATAGCTATTGATTGGGTTATGAGAAACTATACCCACAATGAACAATTGGGTATAAAATGGACAAATGGAAAATTCCTGGGGGACCTGGATTTCGCAGATGATGTAGCATTCTTAAGTTCAACACCAAGACAATCCCAAGAAGCAATAAATAATTTGTGTCATCTCTCGGTTAAAATTGGTCTCCAAATAAATGCCTCTAAAACTAAAGCTATGAACTTTTCTAACGAGACCTTTGATATCATCTTGAACGGGGAAAAACTACAGAAAGTTGAAAGTTTCAATTATTTAGGCAGTAAAATGACTCAGGATGGTGACACAACAAGAGAAATCCATACTAGAATTGCTTTGGCAGCTAGCGCCTTCAATAGATTATCTAACATTTGGAAATTACGATCATTGAATATACATACCAAGCTTCGTCTGTTTAATTCAAATGTTATCTCAGTGTTAACATACGGCTGTGAGAGTTGGAAAATAACAAAATCATTGGAGAACAAGCTGAATACATTCGAGAACAAATGTCTTAGAAAACTCATGAACATCAGTTGGAAAGAATTCAAGACTAATCGACAAATAAGAGAAGACTCTAGGCAGAAATATGTCTCCGACTATATAAGGAAAAGACGATGGTCATATATCGGTCATGTCCTACGAATGCAAAACAACAGAATACCACTACAGGCGCTCACTTGGGTTCCTGAGGGTAAGCGGAAAAAAGGAAGACCAAAAGAAACACTCAGAAGAACAATAATAAGAGAAGGAAGAACGTTGGGCCTAAATAATGTGCAAGAGCTAAGAGGAGTGGCGTCACAACGAACAACCTGGAGAGCACTGGTTTCTGCCTTATGCGCCGTGTTTGGCGCTTAAAGAATTTATTATTTATTATTATATATTACTTTTAGAAAGACTTCATAGTTTTTTTTTTAGCTGCAGATTTCGGCAGCTTAGCGCTAGCATTTTAAAAAAAAACTTCTCTGCATGTGTTTATAAAAAATGTCTGTTGTTAAATAGGTGGAGTATGGTTAACATTCCTAATTTATTTCAGACTCTCCAGTGTCTCAAATTTGGTGCTTTGTCTCGGGCAACAGCTTCAACCAACATGAATATCTCGTCTTCAAGATCTCATGCTATCTTCACACTTCACATACGACAGCATCGAGTGGTGAAAGATGAGGTATATAATCTACATATGTGGTATAATTTTTAAAAAATTGGAAGTATACATAATACTTTATAATTGTATAAGATAAAAATAAAGATATACAGTATTAGAATTACTAGACAGTGTCACAGAAATGCTACACCCTCACAGGCTCACACCAGCCAGTTCCACACACTTGGCTCAAGAATGAAAACTTCAGCTCCCCACAGCTCTTCATGGTCAAGGTGGGCCGAAAAGTAAAGTAAATAGTATTAGAACGTTTGATAGCTGTTCTTAACATGCAACAGAAGCAAAGGACATGCAGAACACAACAAATGGAAAATAATAACTGATCATTATTTCTGGCAGGAAAAGCTAAAAAAAATGCATCAAACAATATAAGCAGGGAATTAAAAGGTTGGAAAATGAAAGTCACAGTCTGACCTCTACCACTGGAGATATTTGCTACCATTATGCCAGACAGGCTGGCATAGTTTAAAGAAACTGCTGTAGCATTTGGTATAAACTCTTTGTACATTGACAAAAAAAAAAAAACTTTAGCACGCTTGTTGTACATAATGTTATCCTTAACTTTGGCAAGCTTGTTGTACATAATATTGTCCTTAACTTTGGCAAGCTTGTTGTTCATAATATTGTCCTTAACTTTGAGAAGCAGCTTAAAAAGATAGAGAAATAAGTTTTATTATATATATTTTATATTTTCTTGAACTAGACCTTGTTAGTGGAAGGAAAGGACACAGACTCTACTCAGACGGAGTTTGAGACTCTCACAGCAAAATTTCACTTTGTGGACCTTGCTGGTTCAGAGAGATTAAAGAGAACAGGAGCAACAGGCGACAGGGCTAAAGAGAGCATCTCCATCAACTGTGGTTTGGTAATATGTTACTTTTGTATTGTTACAATTAGCTGTTTGATGCATACTAAAAGTCCTTTTGGCATAGAGACTGCCTGTGAAAAAAAAAACTTTTCTAAAGCCTGTGGAAAAAAACCCCTTTTATAACAAAGTGAATACTAGACAGATGCCCAAGGCAGTGGTCACTGAATAAATTAGCTGAAACATAAAAAAAATGGGTAAAAAATCAAACTTGCAACAGCAAAAAAAAAACAGTGACACAGACTGCACAATTTGCCCTTGAACAGAATTTAAGCTCCAAGTGATCCTTAATTGACAGAAGCAGCTGAAAAGAAGAGATGGCAAGAAATAAATATTTAAACTCCACCATAGTTATCTTTTGCTTTTTCTTCTTTCAGTCTTTGGAGCATAGGCCTCCAGTTAGTTATTCTTTCTTGCACCATTTGCTTCAGTTCTTATGTCTTTGCTGATGATGTTACGTGATTGTAATATTTTAAATTTAAATAAAACTTGAGCTAAACTTGTGAACACTTTCATTTTCAGTGTTTTTACTCTTTTTAATTTCATCAGATTGAACAAAAAAAATATTGTGACTTTCTTGCTATGCAGGCACTTCATCTGACATACATGGTAGGACACCATTCAGTTAACAAATTTGATGCCTTTCATGTTTATAAAATAAATTAAAATATAATCATTCCAGCTTGCACTGGGTAACGTGATATCTGCACTTGGAGATAATACAAAAAGAGGAAGCCATGTGCCTTACAGAGACTCAAAACTTACTAGGATATTACAAGATTCATTAGGTGGGAACAGGTGAGGTTCATACTCAGTGTTGATCATGTGGTTTGCTGGGCCGAAGATAACAGGTGAGGTGATTTAGAACCTGACATAAAAAAAACAGGACTACTGCACACTCAGGCATGTTAATCAAGACAACTGATATGAGGCAACCTCATCATGTCAAACATATTGCCACAGAAACCACTGCTGTAAGAGCATGGGACTCATTGGTGCAGACTTAACCCCTGACTGACAAAGCAGTCAGTGGCCATCATGTCTAGTGGCGTGTTGTCATCAAAACTTATGAGTTATTACATTTTTTAACTGCTTACCTCAGTGTACCCATGTGAAATAGTTGTCTCTGTTTTAAAAAAAACTAATCTTATGAACAGTTAAACATTTCCACCAGAAACTAGCTTTTACTACATATTTCATTATACATAAGTTTGAAATTGGCATTTGCCAAAAATGTTGGAAAAATTTCCCAGTGCCTGACAACAGATAATGACACTGTCAAGAATAGTTTGTGTAGCATTATACAGTTTATATGTGACAAACACCTGTGCTCCACAGGAAGCTTAGTTGATGTAATGTATGTACGTTTTGCGAGAATCGGATGGAATGTTATATCTGATACAATTGGCTGGTTTGATTGTTGTAACTAGATTGTGAATGTGAATTCACTTTGTCTTGATAGCGCCCGTGAAAGAGTGAAACTCTGGTGATTTTGGCAGTGAAAAAGTGTGAGGACTTGGTGAGAATGTCAGTTGATAGCTAGCGTTTTCAGACAGAAGGATGTCTCAAGTTTGTGAAGCAAGGAAGAAGTGGACAGTGTATTATTGGACAAAAAGGACTTTAATTTAAATTTATCAAATATGAGTTGTATGAGTCTGAAAATAATTATTCATCGTGGGATCATTATTTGGTTTAAAGTGACTGTCCTAACCATATGTTTGATAGATGTGAGTTCTCAGGTTGTGAGTTGAGTGGTATTTCTGAATGTAATGCACGTATCTAGCAAGAGGAATAACTAGTTATAAGTCAGAGAATTGGTGCATTAAACAGTGTGTAGAGATCGATTCGAATTAAGGGTTATATATACTCATGAACTTTTAAGAAAGAGAAAAAGTACATTATTTCTGGCGATCACTAATACACACGCACGTGCACACATGTGGACTGCTGCACTCTGTTCCCTAGACTTAGCTGAAAATGTAGGATTGCCACCACCCGAATGAATACATAACAGCGCATGTCAACTGATGTGTAGCAATTTCTTGTCAGACACTAATACTGTAGTATGTAACAACAAATAAGACTCTGGAAATCCTAAAGTTTGACAACAAATAAGGACATCTGGCAAACAATTTAGTTTGGTATCATAATAAATATTTGTTAGTAGTCTTGTTATTCGGTTTAATTTAGTCTTTCTGTATCAGTATCATGTTTAACTCTTTCTTCCTTCTTTTCTCCAGACACTAAAAAAGAAAAAAAATTCAAGTGTCCTCCACATTTTCCCACCAAATGTGGAGATATACTCCATTTAACTTTAGCAGTATTAAATGGTCAACTGGCTGGGTCTGTCACAGCTTAGTACACACCATTGTATTTACCATATTAAACTGCTGACTGTCCAGGTCTGTCACTGCTTGGGTCCTCAGAATAATTTTATTTGGTCTCTGAAGTCAAAGGCCAGTTTATAAACAACTATACTACTAAGGCACCCTCTCCTTTTCTCCTGGCTCTATTTGGAGCAAGGGGTACAAATACTCTGTTGCTGTGGTTTTTTTTCCTTGTTTCCCATGTTTACCCCTGTCCTCTTTTCCCTGTCTATGGGCCATCTGTTTTTATGCATTCTTAAGTTTGCATTAATGTTAACTCAGGTTCCAAAGGTTGTTATTGCCGGGAGTTGTAGTGAGGATAAGCTCTCACTGCAGATAAAATACTTCTATGGCACGCGCCTCAAACAGCCTCTGACAACCAAGTCCAGCTCCCGGCCTTCACGTGTGGCTCAATTTGAGCCCGGCGGAACTGTTTCCACTGACGGGAGAAGGGGCAAAGGCGAGCGACTGGCGCCTTAAAACCAGCAGCTTCGGGCAGATAGGGCTCGTGATCCTTGGTTGGTAGCTTATCTAAGAGAAGGAACTCTGAATTCAAACCACCGCTGCCTTGCGGGAATATCCATTTATGGAATTGGCTTCGGGAGTAAACCCTGAGGATAAATCCGGAGTCGGAGTCCCTAAGGCAGTCTAATGTCGATTCGACATTATTCTGGCAACTCCTGCGACATGGCTGGTACCAAACTGTATCGGCTACTGCCGTTCCTTTGGATCTACCGGCTGTGTGGAGAGGGGGAACATGCTGCATGGGCAACAGCTTGATCTCCATATAACTGTGCCCAAGCTCGCGCCCTGGAGAGGACACTCCAGCTTCACCCTATAGGTGTCGGCAAAACACGGGAAGTAGCAGTTACCGGTTATAAGCATTTGCCCAATTGGCGTAGGGCATGGCGCCAGGGGCTACTTCCGACAGTGGGAGAGGTTCTAGGATCTCACTGGACAGCTACCGCCCGCTTCAAGCTGGGCAGCCCCCAGTCAATAAGGTGTTGTCCCGCCACTGTCTGCTTTCCCCATTGGGTGCATGGGGATTAGGGTCAAACCCGAACTGTGGACAGAAAATTTTGCACCAAGCAATTATCGAAAAAATAGAAATAAGCAAACTCTCAGATTGGGATGCTGGAACGTCCGGACTATGTTGACTGGACTATCCGAAAACCTACAGGATGTAAACGATGTAAGGAAGACAGCCATAATTAATGATGAGCTTAAACGACTTCAGGTGGATATAGCTGCACTTCAGGAAACGCGCCTGGCGGGCTCTGGAACGGTGAGCGAGAAGGACTACACATTTTATTGGCAAGGGAAAGATCTTAATAAAGCTAGAGAACACGGAGTAGGTTTTGCGGTCAAAAAATCGCTAACTAAAATGGTTGAACCAGGCGAGAATGGATCAGAACGCCTGTTAACGCTCCGCCTGCAAACTAGCACAGGTCCCATCACCCTTGTCAGTGTGTATGCTCCTACTCTGTACTCTGCCTCAGAAGCTAAAGATGAGTTCTACGAGAATCTAACAGCAATTATCAAAAGCATACCTAGGCAAGAACAGCTTGTTCTCCTTGGTGACTTTAACGCTAGAGTGGGTGCCGATAATGTTTCATGGCCTTCATGTCTGGGCAGGTTTGATATTGGCAAGATAAATGAAAATGGACAACGGCTCTTAGAGTTGTGCGTCCACCATGACCTCTGCGTGACCAACACCTACTTTCAGACAAAACCCCAGCATAAGGTGTCATGGAGACACCCACGATCCAAGCACTGGCACCAACTTGACCTGATTCTCGTCAGAAGGCCACTCCTCAGGTCTGTGCTCTCCACGCGCTCGTACCATAGTGCAGACTGTGATACAGATCACTCCTTGGTTTGCTGCAAAATCAGAGCACAACCAAGAAAACTCTATCGTGTCAGACATGAAGGGAAACCACGCATTGATACCAGCAAGATGTCAGACCCTTTCATGATCGCTCAATTCACTGCGACCTTCGAGAAAGTGCTCAGTAGCCCTCAGCATGGTGATACTATTACAGAGAACTGGGAGCATCTACGGAACACCATTCAAAGTACTGCACTTGCCACCTTTGGTAAGAAAACAGCAAAGTCAAATGACTGGTTTGATGGTTCATCGGATGTGATGGCACCTGTCATTGAAGCTAAGCGCAGTGCTATGAATGAATACAAACGTTCACCGAGTGCCAGAACCCTACAGATCCTGAGGGCTACGAGAAGCAAAGTTCAACAAACTGCTCGACGCTGTGCAAATGACTACTGGCTCCAGCTCAGTGAGAGCATCCAGATCGCAGCGCAAACAGGCAACATTAGACAAATGTATGACGGTATAAAGAAAGCACTTGGCCCCCATAAAAGTAAGACGGCACCGCTAAAAACCATCAGCGGAGAGAAGCTAACCGATAAGGGTAAGCAGATGGAGAGGTGGGTCGAGCACTACTCTGAGCTTTACGCTAGAGACAATACCGTTACGCCTGCAGCCCTTGATGGTGTCAACAGTCTGCCAACTATGGAGGAGCTGGATGCCGAACCAACATTAGAGGAACTCAGCAAGGCCATTGATAGCTTGGCCTCTGGCAAAGCACCAGGCAGTGATGGGATTCCTCCTGATTTAATCAAATGCTGTAAGAGCACGCTATTACATCCCCTGCATAGGATGCTGTGCCAGTGCTGGGAAGAGACAACTATTCCTCAAGACATGCGAGATGCCAAGATTGTAACACTGTATAAAAATAAAGGAGACAGAAGTGATTGCAATAACTACAGAGGCATCTCTCTTCTTAGTATTGTTGGTAAGGTTTTTGCCAAAGTCATCTTAATGCGACTACACAAGTTAGCTGAGCGCATATATCCAGAGTCACAGTGTGGATTCCGAGCTGGCAGATCAACAACAGACATGATCTTCTCTCTCCGCCAGCTTCAGGAAAAATCAAGAGAGCAGAAAAGACCATTATATATCGCCTTTATAGACCTCACAAAAGCATTCGACCTGGTTAGTAGGGATGGACTCTTTAAAATCCTCCTGAAAATAGGCTGCCCTTCTAAAATGCTGGAAATGATAAAGTCATTCCATGACGGCATGAAGGGAACAGTCCAATATGCTGGAAGCACGTCACAGCCCTTTGATATACGAAGTGGCGTTAAACAAGGCTGTGTTCTGGCTCCGACCCTCTTCGGAATCTTCTTTGCCTTACTCTTGAAACATGCATTCAGAGATGCAACTGAAGGAATATGCCTTCACACTAGGTCAGATGGCCGTCTGTTTAATCTTTCAAGGCTGAAGGCAAAAACAAAAATCACAAGGGTCACTATAAGAGACTTGTTGTTCGCTGATGATGCTGCAGTCGTCACTCAAAGCCAACAGGAGCTTCAGAGCTTGATGAATCGCTTCACTAAAGCATGCAAGGACTTTGGCTTCACAATAAGTCTAAAGAAAACGAATGTGCTGAGTCAGGATGTGGGTGCTGCACCAGTTATCACTATCGATAACTATGAATTGGCAGTGGTGCACCACTTCACATACCTAGGGTCTACCGTCAATGACAAACTCTCACTGGATACAGAAATCGGCAGCCGCATTGGCAAAGCTGCAGCTACCTTTGCCCGCCTCACATCGCGTGTTTGGGGAAACTCTAAACTCACAATGAAGACCAAAGCTGCGGTATATAATGCCTGCGTCACCAGCACACTCCTATATGGCAGCGAGACCTGGACGACCTATGCTAAGCAAGAAAGAAGGCTCAATACCTTCCATTTGCGGTGTCTACGCCGCATCCTCGGCATCTCGTGGAAAGATAAAGTGACAAATGTCGAGGTGTTGTCATGTGCTGGCCTTCAAAGTATGTATACGCTTCTTAGACAGCGCAGACTTCGCTGGCTTGGCCATGTTCGCCGCATGGATGATGGTCGCATCCCAAAAGATATCTTCTACGGACAGTTAGCAGATGGCAAGAGAACAGTTGGGCGACCACAGCTGAGGTTCAAAGATGTGTGCAAGAGAGATATGAGGGCACTGGACATAGATCCAGCAACATGGGAGGATGAAGCTGCCGATCGCACTAAGTGGCGATGCTATTTACGGCGCCACCTCAGATTAGGCGAAGAGAGGCTCACACAAGAAGCAGAGGTGAGGAGAAAACGTCGAAAGGAGCACCAGGAAAATAAGCAGCTGAGGGCTGTCACCTCAGGGGCGCATTCCCATAGTCAGTTATGACTGAAGGGGCTATTATTATTATAATGTTAACTCATGTTTATCTGGATGACTTATGTAGCAGTCTCCAGTGTAAAACTGTCTTGTATGATTAATTACTGTGATAAATATCATGACAAAATAACTGGTTTATCAAATACAAATTGTTTCTTTTCCACAGTCATACTCTTATGATTGCTTGCATATCACCCTCTGACCGAGACTTCATGGAAACTCTTAACACTTTGAAGTATGCAAACCGTGCCCGTAATATAAAAAATAAGGTTATTGCCAACCAGGATAAAGCTAGTAAGCAACTGGCTTTACTAAGGGCAGAGATTATATCATTGCAACAGGAATTGATGGAGTTTAAGATGGTAAGACATTTATGCATTTATAAGGTTGTATAAGTGTGACAGAATATTATGGAAAGTCATTTATGCCTTCATAAGTAGGGCTAAGAAAAACTTCCATCATGTTTACAGAGATACTCGTCGCCATTAATATGAGCATTATTGTCTCTGATATGTAGTGTTAATAATACTCAGTAAAAAAACAGGTTAAGTTTGCATGAAGCAACACTATTTTAATGGCCCTATATTTGGGCCAAATAATTTCTGTACACTTTTGAAGAACATTCAAAGGAAAAATAAAACACAATAACAATTAGATTTAAGGTTCCCCATGCCCTAAATTTCCTTTAACCGTATCTGCTTTTTGTAGCTGCACACTTCTGGCATGTAGCAAACAGAGTAGACAGGATACATTTCATTAACAGCTGGATGACCTGCTTATTAATGAACTTCGTCAAAGTACTCTACTAACTGATGCAATTTTGCATTGAAGTAATTTTGAAAATGTAATCAGGCTCTAGATTTGGCTTTTTATAAATTCATCAATGATGGTGGAACTTTTTTGGCTTGCAGTCATGTACTTACACAACAGTAATTTTCCAGTTAGTTTCAATTTCATCTGATTTTCTAAACTTTTGTGCTTTTTTGAAACAGAAATGGAAATACTGGATATGCTGTTAACATCATTTCCTTTATTATCCACATCCATAAGATGCAATCTAAGGGAAAAGTTACAAATAGTTCTGGTGTTTCCTCCTTCAGCTGACTTGCATGATTGACACAGTTCATATTTAGCACTGTTTTCATTTATCCATCTAACATTAACTCTTTGACTCCACAGCAACGCTCTGAGCGTTGCAAAATTCAACACGCCGTGCCCCAGCAACGCTCAGAGCGTGGTTTTTAGTTTATCACGAATAAACCCTAAAAATCGTCCGCTTAATGCAGTTCATATATTAAAACTCGTAGAATGACTTCCGCTACTATTTAAACAACTAATTTGACTTTAGTTAATCAGCACATGTGCGTGTTTTGATGTTATTATCACAATTTTTGTGAAGATTCGTGTGTTTACGTTTTTCGTTGTTTTTGCTAGAGAAATATGTCACGCTTTATATTTACATTTTCTAAGTCTCCTAAGCAAATAATTGTGTCAAACTACTTTGAAACATTGCTGACATTGATGATGATTGTTTGGTAGTCACAGTTTGTTGTCAAAATACGGAATATATGCAGAAAAGCTAGACACACTAGATTTAGTTGATGAGTGGGCGTAGTCATATTCTGGCCGATCAAAAAGCAACAAAACTAGACCTACCGTAACATCTAATCACTAGTTCTTGGTAGAAGATGAAGCTAGGGATACTATTAAAACATTAAACAAGAATAAAAAAGTATTTATATGACGTTATTCTTATTTATTTGTTTGAAAATTACGTAATGCACGATTGCATAATTTATTTTTTTCTTACAAAGAACCACGGACAAACTGGTGCGAATAACACTAAATCTACTAATTTTGGCCATAAGCATGTTTTTTTTACTTTGTACATGGATTAACTTGACGTTTGAAGACTAAAAAGAAAGTTTTATTGTCTACGACAGTAATTTGTCTTTGGTAAGATCGTATTCTCCAGTCAACTTTTTAGCGTTTTTCAATTTTACATGCAAAATGATTAAATTATACCGAACATACTTGTGTTAATACTACCACAGACATTATATATTTGAATTCTCTATCCATTTCCCTACAGTTTGGTATATAATAAGTACATGTTCAAAGGAAAATTCACAAACAAATTTAGACTGAAAGATGAACACTTCACTCTATAAAATTCTGCCCACAAAAAAAGTCTGGCACAGCGTGCAAAATAACTCTGGAATGAATGAGTTAAGCCCACACCTTGGAAGTTTTTCCAGTTTCCTGAAAGTTAAAGTTACTTGCTTATCCTTTACAGGACGTGGCAATCAACCCCGGCTTTTATTGGCTGTTTGTGATTTTTCTAGGCAATTTTTTTTCATTCAGTAGTTTGCCATTGCTTTCTGAACGGTACGGCGCTTATACCATTGATAAAAATCCACACAAAGCGATCTGCTACCAAACCGCCTGCAGCAGGTTACGAACCTGAAAGAATAAGCAAAATCACAATAAAATTAAAACATGTGGCTTATCTGAAACATAGTTTCTTAAGTGATGCATGTTCAAAGATTAAACAACTCAGAATGAACAAGTGGATTTTGTCAAACAAATTTTTGGAATATGGTATTGGCAGACCAAATAAATTCTGACAAAACAACTTAGTCTAGACTTTGCTGACAGCCAGATGCAAGACAGAATTAGAATACTTAACACATTAACTACTGAATTGAAAAACACACTGTGGCCAAATAAAATTGTTTTCCCATTTTCATCCTGTAGGTGTTTGCACAAAGTAAACTGTAGTTTTCGTAATTGTTTACATATTTTTAAAGATAAATGAATGTACTATTGTGATGCCGCACTGTAATTCTGTCCTTCAACCGGCCCGATTCTGTCGTCTATTTTGTATTTCCGGGCCGATCCTGTTCTTTTATTTTGAATTTTCACCATTTTATTTCTTCTCATTTGAATATATATCGTGTTTGGTATTTTTGAGGAGATAAATTAAATGGGTTCGTTTTATGACGGTAGATTTATTTTACACTCGACCAGTTTTATTTTCTTCTGATCACGCGATTTTCCATTGTTTACGGAAATCGCTATTTTCGGGCACGCCTGTAATGACGCGACAGAAACGCACGTGGACGTGATGTCATTTTTGGACACGCGGTCGCGTTGTTTTCAAATCTGATTGGCGTAGCTCATAGTTATGTTTATTTTTCTGAGCGTTTCCATTGGTCGAGGGAACACTTAGGTTATGCGTAGGAGAGAACACGCGGGGGTGGCTCCGGTGTGTATAAATAGCCAGTTAAACGGCGGCCAAGTTCTCTATCGTAAGAAATATTGTCAGCCGTCAGACTTCGTATTATCGTCTCCATTGCGGGGAACAACAGCGATAATTGGTATGTAGGATTTTATTATCGTTTTATTCATTAGAGGGTTCTTTGAGAAATTCGTCCGTAGTTAATTTCTTCGGGGACATTAACTTTTTGGTTTTAAAAACGATAGTGCCATCCATTATCATTTTTGAAGAACGACGTAAATGTAACAGTGTGCTTATTCTTTCTATCTTCTTCTTCTTGCGATCGCATCTTTGATGATTACACCGTCAGACGAGTTCTCATGATGAATTCGACTGTTGTTTGAAGTTCCTCTTTAACTCCATATAGCTTTGAGTTTAGTGTTGAGTCATTCGGCCAGTATATCTTTCTTAACTGGTCATACAGAGGACAGTCCTGTAGAACATGCTCAGCAGTTTGTTCGTTTAATCCACATGTGCACAGTGGTGAAGCAGACAATCGTAGCTTGTGCATGTGTTTATTCAGTTTGTTATGCCCTGTCCTGAGTCGAAAAATAGTTATCTGTCCCTGCCGGTCGAGAGTGTGATAGTCGTCTTTGGGTTGGTTCTGTTCTCTTCTGATAGTCTGGATAGCTCTCTTTTTCTCAAAGTATGTGACTTCATTATCTTCTTGTTCACATTCTCCTCCCTTTTTTGCAAGTTTATCTGCCTTTTCATTTCCGGGTACACCACAATGAGATGGTACCCACTGAAGTATGGTTCTCTTTTTGGCAGCTACCTTGTTTAGTTCATTTCTCAGATGCGGGAGTTTACCACCCTTGAGAGCTTGCAGGACAGACAGTGCATCTGTGAGGATGACTACCTGGTGGCAGTCAGAGTTGGTGTTATAAATCATATTTGCAGCTTGCTCTAGAGCTTGAACCTCAGCTGTATAGTTGGAACAGAATTTACCAGTGGGAATGTGCCTAGTCTCATAGTGGTTGTCAGGATATGAGATAAAGATACCGGCACCTCCATTCCTAACAGCATTTGTTGCTGATCCATCTGTATAGGCATGTATCCATGATTGATCGGGATAGCTTTCTTGGATCATACTCAATGTAGCAGTTCGTTTTTGCAGATCATTATACTCACATCCACTTGTGAGACCACTGACTGATGTATTAATTTGGAGGGCACTGCTGGCCTGCTCCCATGGTACAGGGTATAGGGTGGGCTTCAGTGGTGTTGTCTTCATGGATAGGTCTTCTTGATGCTGTCTTTTAAGTCTTTTCCCCCGATGCACAAAGCTGCTACGCTTTAGACGTCCCAATGCCAGATCATCTAGTCTTGCCTTCATTGGGTGCATTGGCATACTGTTGTACTTTTCCATCTGGATCATGGTTTTTGTGTCTCTTCTATGGGACAATGTCTGTAATCCAGCAACCTTCTGCATCTCTGTTATTGGTGTAGTTTTCATGGCTCCTGTAATGAGCCTGAGAGCTTGATTTTGCACCTTGTCCAAAGACTGCAGATGTGAGTTCTTTCTATGATTTTGGCAGTAGATAGAAACGTGGGAAGTTATAAGCTACACGTGTGCTCATAGTTGTAGAATGTTATGTAAAACCACCATTTATTCCTGTGTATTTACAAATATAATTTTAGTGGGAATCGATTGTGTGTACTAATTTTATTTTTTTGCCTTAATGTAAGAAATGCAGTCAGAGAGTAAAGATGTATGTTATAAGTGGATTATACCGCTTAGAGGAGTAAACTATTCCTATAGCGAGATTTCATTTAAAGTGGGGCTTAAGTAGGAAACCTCATGTGTAAATGTTAAAAGGAGGCCACGGGATTTCGACAAAGGATTCCCTAGTTTGAACATGTGGGTAGCCACGCATAACAAATAAATAAGAGGCAGACAGGTCGGGAGGTTTCTGGTTACTTACCTGGCAGATTATAGTTGAGGGAGAGAGGGGGAAGGAGTGAGAATGAAGAGACACGTGAGTAGGAATATTTTATGTATCGGTTTTTTCAGAACGAGAGAAGAGGAGAGGGAGGAGAGAGATTTAAGTGCCACGTGGGTAATATTATTTTTTTGTATTGTTGTACATGACGAGTGAAGGACTGAGTAAGGGAGTTATAAAGATTAATGGGTTAGAGATGCGTTATGTTGGAGTTGTATTCAATAGACGCATTTCCTTTTAATTTCAGCGAGTCACGGCGAAACAGTGGGGAGCATAATTTTGTCAAATAAAATTATCCATGGCAAAAAGGCATATCTCAGGGTCAGAGTACTCGAGTTATCGTCAGGAGCAAAAGAAGATAACCTAGATGGTCTATTGCAGTGAAGTTCAATTCTTCAGCTAGACTGGTTTCAATTGCGTACAGCCGGAAATCAAGGCTGTGGTTTTTTTTTCCTCTAACTCCGGAGCGGGTTAAAGAGAGGGAAGCTATTCAGCAGCAGAGAAGTTTGTCGACAGTTTATCAAGTACCTCATGCTTGACGCCAGAACTTCATCATCATCCCAGAATTCAGGAACAGGTGACAGGGTTAAAATACCTGGGTCTTGAAAGTAATGAGAGAAGAGCGTAACGGAGATGCCGCATCATCAGTCGTCGAGTGTTAGAGAGACACTGAGACCAAGGGAGAGATAGAGAGAAGGAGGGAGAAAATAGACAGGACCAGTAGGGTCTGTTCAGTATCCATTCGACGGATAGACACTGAGCCATTGTGTTACTCCAAGTCTATTATTTTAGCATTTCCAGTGGTGTTAGATAGTGGCGCATATCGCCTAACAAGAGGAAAGCGGTGTAGACGTTCGTTGAGGAAGAGTCAACAGGACTGAGACGGTAGAATCTTAAGTGTATTAGAGAGTGGAGGCTAAAGTTGACAGCCCCACCAAAGTAGAGTTGTTTATAATCACTAATCATTTTATTGTTCCTCAGCAGGGTGACAGAAAAAGTGAATGTGATTTGGGGTTTTTTTTTTTTTTTTTGGTGTCTATCAATTTAATCGTTACTTGTTTTCAGGCCGTGCAACAGTGCAGGCCATTTCTTGACTGATGTTTGGTGGTATTTTAATGTTTTTTTTTCCATTCTGTAAATAAAATTATATATTTACTGTACACTGGATCAGCTTCTACTCCTTACTATACTTACTTTATGTTGTCTGTATAGTGGTGTCTGTGGTCGTTTTATACACCTTATCTCCTTGTATTTAAAGGAAGTCAGAGGAGGGTGAGATTATAGCCTTTCTGAAGTCACGAAGCGGCAAGGGCGAGTCAAAACCTGGTTCTATCCCTTGAGCCAATAGTCTCATCTGTCCACAGGCATGTCATTTTCCATCTAAATTCTATCTTCTCAGACTTTCTCATACTAGGGTCTTGTTTTCATTCAGGCAAACTCTATAAACTTTAAAACCACTTCGTGACAACTATTATAATAAGCACCACTTGTAACTCTAATATAGGTTGTTGCTATTTAACGGCTGTCCGATGTTTTACAATTATCTGCTTGCGCACCATCTCTATGAAAATCACGATTTCAATCAATGTGTACACCGTTTTCACTCTTGTCCTCGTCGCTAGATCTATCTGTCAATTGTTAAAACAAGTTTCTAGCCTATTCAGCCGTTAGACGAGATGTATATGCATTTTTTGTGGTCCTATCACTAGTTGCCACGGTAAACAGTTTTACACGATATGAACATAATATCAATTTTCCAGTGTTCTACAACAACTATGCTTTGGGAATTTGTTTTCCGGTGGCAACTTAAAATCTCGAACCAGATCAGATAGTGTTTCAGTACATTTTTGATTCGTTTTATTACTAAAATTAGATTGACGCTCTGAGCGGCTCGCGGTCCAAATAATAGGATTTCAAAAGCCGGTCCCACCGGCTCGAGGTAGTTAATGTGTTAATGAGAGGTCACAACAGTTGGAGTTTAAAATACACAGTGAAAAAGACAATGATTATGAGAATAAATGCAGGAAACGATAACCTAATTGCACTGGGAGATACATCCCTATAAGATGTTGAATTGTACATATATCTAGGTAGCAATTATAGAAAAAGTTGGAGGAACAGATGATATCAAAATAAGAATACAAGAGGCAAGAAAATCTTTCATTGCATTGTAAAATATATGGACATCAGAAATGATGCCCAACACACAAAAATAATCTTCAACTCACATGTCAAGTCAATCCTATTGTTTGACTCTGAAACATGTACAACAAAAATGACAACGAGAAAAATACAGACTTTTATTAAATGGGTGCCTGTGCAGAATAGAAGGACTCAAATGGTACGACCAGACCAAACAGGATGCAGGAATGCTGACATTGAATATGACTTACATTGAGAAAACAAGCTTATAGAATTACAAGGTAGTCCCTGTTCTGGGATCCCCAGGGTAAGAGAAATATAAATAAAAAAACACACGGAGAAGAGAACTGAAGACACAAGAAAGAGATGAAGATTTAAACAGACCTGGAATGGATGGCACAGGACAATAAGGTTTGCTGATATTTTTGTAGTGGGGGAGATTCAGAAAATGGTGCAGGAGATGGGGATGTCAGTAAGCAGGATATGTCACTTAGTACCAACGATATGACTACGTGGATTAGCAATTGAATTACCAAATAGAAAATATTGACAGAGAATGCCTGGCCACCAGGGAGGATATTTCAAAGAGTGTTAAGTTTAGGTGTCCAATTATACATGCTCGCTTGCTCACAGGACTGAAACTGACTGACTGAAGAGCTTAAAGTAGGGTGGGTAGTCAACAGATTTTTGTTCATTGTTGTAGTTATTAATGTGCAGGCTATGTCTTTACATTAATTAGGAGTATTACATGATGGTTAACTGGCAAATAATTTTATTATTCCAATGTGATGTGAATGAAGGGTTAATCGTTACGGGAAGACTAATAAAATATGTAGTGGTTCGTTAATGGCATGTCTGTTGAATAAGACAAATAAGAAAGAAAATATTTCATAACTATTTTTGTAGTTAGTTTATCAAAATTACTTTTATTGTTTGTACTTGATGTGTTTCTCAATTTCTGAGTTTGACTTGTGCAGCTTTACTATAAATTTGTAAGTCAGCTTTATTATAAATTTGTAAGTCAGCTTTATAATAAATTTGTAAGTCAGCTTTATTATAAATTTGTAAGTCTGTTAATGTAGTAGAAGTTGACCATTTTATTAAAAACTGTTTATTATTATTTATTTTACACCTTGTTGACTTCAGATAAATACATTTATGGTTGAAAATTAAGTGTATATAACAATCTTTTTACTTTTTTTAAAATTTATTTTTTTACTTTATATGTTTGAAAATTAAGTGGTGTGTAGAAATGTGGAAGACTAACAAGACCACAGGTAATGAATAGTCTTAACTGAAAATCCTTAATGACACAGGCTGAAACTGTTGACTAGACATTTTAATCATTGAATGGAACACACTTACAAAATAGCAAATAAAGAGATCTATAGCTCAAAGAACTTGATAGTACATGAATAAGTCCAAGGATGGCCTGTGTTGATACAGACAGTTCTCTGTGTTTGCTACATTTTTCTTCCCTATAGTCTGGTATGTGCTGCTTGTCTTTAGAGTGCTGATAATATACCTGTCTTAGCATATTTTATTTGAACATTTGTTCCATTATGATAGGAAACATAACTTTGTTGCTGAGGATATGTAACTTTTTCAGGGCAAGAGGACTGTTGATGCAGATGGCTTGGAGTCTGTCAGTGACATGCTTATTGAGAAAAGCCTTTTACAATCAGAGAATGATAAATTACGACAACGCATCAAAGCTTTGCAGGACACTGTAGAGGTCGTGAAAACTAGAAATGCAAAGTTACTTGCTGATGCTGCCTTGTTTTCAGTTGTAGGAAGTGATGGTAAAAATATATTGTATAAATCCATATATCTGTTTCTGACATTAAGACTTATATTGATAATGAACTGTTCACATGTTTCTTAAACTCATAGGTTCCACAGAGTACAGTTAGTTTTGAAAAAATCTTAAGATATTGCCTTGCTAGAAATATGTGCAGTACTAAATGAGTGTAATGACAAAATGACTTCATCTGTTGATGAGCAAAACCATAACGCACAAACCAAAGAAAGCATGAATAGGCAAATGTCATATAGCTAAGCATCCAAGTAATGTACAATAATCCCCTAAATGGACAGATGGACAAACCATGACATACGTGGTTTGAAGAATGCCCTAAAGTTGGAAGTGTTTGAAAGAAAGAAAAAATAGAAAATAGCATGTGTTGTAATTGTCAGTTAATGAGTGCATTACACTGATACAACTGGACTTCATATGGTGTCACGAAATGGATTTAGGACTAGAGACTGTCTACATACAGTGACAAGACACTAGTGAGAAGAAAGACTGAAAAGATAGATCTAGAAGAAAATGATAGTGAAATGTGAACAGTTGACACTATTGGCTCCGAGGCTAAGAACCGAGGTTGATTCTTTCCTCGCCACTTCGGACGTATTATGTGCTATAGTTGTCAACGACCTCTAGCTACCCTAAGGGGATAAGGTTATATCAAGCTTCACAAACACCAAGATACAGACAACATATAGCTACTGTACTTAAATGAAATGACTGATGCCAGCTACAATTTATACAAGTTTATTATACACCTATAAACAAACAAACATATGCATGTCCCATACATAAAGTGCGAGGATGCACACCTGAAAACAACAATCAAGCACAGTTAAAATGCATCAACCCCAACCCTTCTCCCACAATTGCAACCTGTATGGGGACAGAAGTTTGGATTAGACAAAAATAAATCGCACTGCACTTGTCGAGCCTCCACTTCCACAAACTATTCTAAATTAAATGTTAAGTGCACAGTCAGCTGGAACAACTACAAAGTGTCTACACCAACTCTGCGCAGACTCTGGTTCTACACAGCCTATCCTGAAATCTCTTGCACACTGCTACACAATTAACTCGTCAAAAAAACCCTTCAGCAGCTGTCATCTGCTATACTTGGGACAACACTGCGATGACTTCTGTGGAGAGTATGGTCACCCTCTCTCTCTCCACCATTCTGGAACTGATGACTAAGGTTTACAAAAAAGAACCCCACTGGATTCTGGAAATTGGAATAGGTAGCTGGTTTTTCCAAACACCTCTGGAGTTACCTGCCCTCTCCCTCCTATGGGTTCAGGCCTTCGGCGTTATTATGGCCGGGACGAAGTGAAATAATTACAACAACGCTGGCAGCATGCCAATTTTGCGTGGGTAACAGAACTAGCTTAGTGCTCATGGATTTTCCCACGAATGCTATTTCCACTAGAGAAGGGTCTTCCCCTGCCTGGAAAAACGGGTTTGTTCTCTTTTCTTCGTCCTCCTCTGGCAAGATCTCAAACCCTGCATCTGAGATGCCAATCTTTTTGCCGGGAGGAAGTTATTGCAACTTCCGCTCTGCCCCCTCAAAAAAGCCGCGCTACCTGCTGTTAGACAAAAAAAACACAACAGCTAAACAACACGTAAATACTACATTTCTAATAACATATAACTCCCTGACTCTTCAACACGTTATGCACCTCCATACAAAAATCATGCCAACACGGTCCGCTCCTCTCCTGTTCCCTTCTCTACCTGAGCCCACAAGGTAAACATTGGCTAACCCAGGTCGCCTGTTCTGCCTGACTAACTCCGAGCAACAACAATATTTTCACTGGCCCGGTCTGGGCAGTCGTACTGTGGCCTACTTCTTACGCTGACACTAATGCCGTAATGATTAATACAAAATAAAACTAGCCCTCTCTAGGAATTCCTAAAATTCCCGTCAGTATGATTAATCACCTCAAAATTGAAATAAAGTATTATTCCCTTAACAGAAATAAATTTCATCTCCATCTTCTGAATACACAGAATAACAATGCACAATCAATAACATATAACCCTGTTTACGCTAGCATCTACATGCCGTCAAAAGTTATACATAACCCCAGATTATCAAATTGAAAACCCCGTAGTTCAACCACGTGTTTATAATTTTATGACCACGTGCTTCTCTCCCCCTCGTCCCTCTGAACATCGTATCAAATAAATATACCGTAATGAACGCACCCACTTGCTCTAATTAATACCTCTATCACTCCCGTGCTTACAGATAGATGGGTAACTATATAATATAAATAACTTGTAGCATTACATTCACAATAAAACCACAAATACACACGCTCCCGTCATTCTGTAAATTAATAAAATTCGCCGATGCGGGTTTCTCTACAGACCTGCTTTGCAATAATACAAGCACGCCCGCGGCAACTCAACTTTCAAACCATCTTAAATAACGTTATTCCTGCAGTAAGGAAGTAAATGGACCTCTTAAGTTTCTCAAGTCTATCACTAAGATAGTATTTGATGGCTCTGGCGATAAGAATTAAATTAAACTAAAACTTCCCAAGAAACTTTACTGATCGGCCTAGGCTTAGACAAAATTAAATAAAGTTACCACGAAAATTCTGCTTACCAAATTTCGAATTCTCCCACTGAAGGCAATCAATAATTTGAATCAGGAACGCGGCTTGGCAATTAATTTTTTAGAGACCGAACTTATGAAATTCGGGTGTATTTATTATCAAGACCCCCACGCGCCGACTTCATGACGTCATATGCGCAGCGTGGTTCTAAAGCCAATGGGAGCTCTGCATTTCAACTGCAGTTAGCTCTCAGCCAATCAGAACCTTAGATCATGCTGATGCAACCAGTTTCTGCTAGACAAAGAAACGGGAATTAGTCCTAGCCCTATACTGCGGAAATGAAGCAAAAATGGCCGCAAATAATTTAACTCCCGAAAAATGCGTCTATGGCCACGCAATATCTTTAAAAAAAGGACACTGGTGCAAATCCTGATCTAGCCTCTATAATCTTTCGTCTAGAATAATAATGCAACAGTTCCTACACACCAACACTAAACAAGACTACTAGTCATAATGAAGAAACATAAAGCAGATGAGATACAACTCCATCATGATCTCATCTTGAAAAACGTAAATAATAGAAGGAGAAGAAACATGGCGAAGGATTACCTGTAATCCCTCCTAAAATAGTAAACAAATTGCAAGGAGAAAAAGACATGGGCCATTTGAAAGACAGAATCTCAGTACTTTCGTAACATCACTCCCCCCTTTCAAAGATTGAGCAACGATCTCCTTACTGAAATCTCTGTGTTTCACACTGGCCCTTAACTCTGTCTACAAGGCTGTCTGTCCTTACCCTTCCTATTCAGTGTTCTTCGACCTTCCTCTTTTGCGTTTCCTCCTTCTTCCTCTCCTAGAATGAGCTCCTATGCTCCGTTGGGAGAGTTGATCTCTCTTCGGACCTGTGCTGTCTAATGGCGGGTCTGAACTTTCCCTTGCTATGACCGTCAAAAGGCTGTCCGGGTCAGCTGCTGTGACCGGCGGGCGCTGTGGTGACCTGGCGATGGCGACTTCCTCGCTGCGCGTCAGCAGGGTTGTGACTGCTGGTACTGTGCGAGAACGATGCAGCATCTCGGGTTCCTCTGGTGTAGAGCCTCCGATTGCTTGCTGGGCGTCTATTGGATCACGATCAATCTCAATAGCTTCTACCTTTGGGAAAAGGTAGGTAATATCTGCCCCTGGCAGTGGTTCTGGACTCGCTCTTCCCCTACCAACATGAAGCGGGACAGAGCTCTCCAATATAGCTCCTTGCAAATGCGTAAGGTCACTTTTCTCACTCTTTTCTGGCCTGAAAAGTTGGCGAGATGAAACTGTAGACCACGGGAGCTCTCCGTCTAACACCCTAGTTCTACCTTCAACCTTGCCCTCCCCTGTGAGAGTTACTGGCGTCAGTTGGAATGTGTCCTGCAGTGACACTTGACGGTTTAAGATCCCGTTAGATCGCGGAGAATCTGAGATAAAGCTCTCAGTGACTGGTTCCGATGTTCCGTGAAACGAATTGGAAAAGATAGCCCATTTTTCAGGCTCCTCGTTACAAGAGTCGTTTCCTGTAAACGAGATACTAGAGTTGTGGGGCCCACCTCCGTCTATAGGCAAACGAATACTCAGATCACTGTCCTCCTCCGTTTGAGTAAAGTGCTGGTCGGATGGGGCTCCAGGGCTGGTTGGAACTATATGCTCGCTCAGACCGCTATCTTGTGCCCTATGAAGATGGCGCTGGTTGTTGACATATGTAATACCGCTCTTGTCAGTATGTCCCTCACTTGAAGGAGCTAATACCATCGGGGGCCTAATTCCCGACAACAAAGAGTGTACTTCCGGAATCAGAGGCATCGTCACCACTGTTTGGCCGGTTGGCTGAACAGGGCTGGCAGGCGAATTTGCCTCTGCAATTAACATATCACTGTCATCAGAGGCGTTGCACCTCTCATTGGCACAACAGCTATGTTTGAGCTCGCTCGGGGCTCCGTGAATTAGGGCTTCTCCTTTTTCACTTATCTGGCCTGCAGTAGGTCCCCTTGCATCAGCAAGGATCGGTGTGGTCGGGTTCCCCAAAACTAAATATGGGTTGCCGAGAATGAAGTCATAGGCGGGCTGTGTCATCACAGCTGCCTTGATCGTGCCAGACACAAACTTACATTTCACTTCAATGTTGGCGACCGGAAAGCACTGTGAGGTCCCTTTCCTTAAAACTCCACCAATATTCACTTTTTCTCTGGTCATCTGCCAGGGCTTCACCAGATGTCGGGCGACTATGCTGGGGTATGTAAGCCCGCTGTCAAATAAACATGTTGTCTCAGTCCCGTTCACTTTGGCTGGTCCACTGTTGGAGAACAACTTCTCTGACTGGAAGGGTTTCCACTTCTTCCCTTGTTTCACCCTCACAGGCCTTAAACAAGCCACCTGATGAGCGGGTTGTTTGTTTGGGCACCGTGTTGTCCAATGAGAAGTAGTCCGACAGAACCTACAATATCTCTCATTATCTCCCCGGTTCCTGACGGGTTCATGAGAAGTCGGCCCCTGTGTTCTGTTAGGTGGCTGGGAGCGCATGTTATGACTGGGAGGGGGCTCCTTGCGAGACGGCCCTTGCTGTTGGTGAGCTGAAGAGGAAGGCGAATGCGATGAAGATGCTCCTTTGTCCGGGGCTGGCAGGTCAGGGTGTTTTCTTTTCTGGCCCAGTACTTCGGCCTGTGCCGACTGGAACCTTTCAGCAAATAGAATAATCTGGTCCAGTTGCTGGGCGCCCTGCTCCGCCAGGTACTTCCTTAAGTCTGGGGACATGTTGGCCTTTATCTGTTCGCACATGATGAGCTCTTCGAGTCCTTCAAACGATTTAGCCAAACCCGACAACTCTCTCCAGCGAGTGAGGTAATTCCTCAGCCTCTCCGTGAACTGGGGAAAACTTTCTCCTTTCTCCAGACGACTTTCCCGAAACATCATTTGGCACTTCCAGGGAGTCCATTGGAATCGCTGTAACAGGGCGTTCCGCAGTGCCTCAAAGTTATTCTGGTCATCCACTAGCATCTTGCTATAGACATCATACGCATGTCCTCTTAGTGATTGAGATAATTTGAGGCACCAAAGACTATCATCCAGCCCGTATGCCTTTGCCATCCTTTCAAATTTTTCCAAAAACACCTCAATTTTCTCATTCCCGTTAGGAAAAGAGTCCATCGGAAAATTCATGGCTGCCATCCGGGGCCCTCTGTTTCCTGAGGTGTCTGTCGCCCCTGCTCCGGGAGAATCTCCGTTAGCCGAACTGCCTTCCGAAGATCGGTACTGCAGTTCCAGTGAACGCAGGGCAAGTTCATGCTGTCTCTCTGCTGCCTTCTCTGCTGCTTCCCTTTCTGCTTTTCTCTCCTCTGCCTGTCGGGCCTTCTCTTCTTTCTCCGCTTCCAATTTACGCAGGTCCATCTCTGCCAGTCGGGCCCTCTCTTCTTTCTCCGCTTCCAATTTACGCAGGTCCATCTCTGCCAGTCGGGCCCTCTCTTCTTTCTCCGCTTCCAATTTACGCAGGTCCATCTCTGCCAGTCGGGCCCTCTCTTCTTTCTCCGCTTCCCTTTTCTCTCTCTCCGTCTGCCGGTCCTGTTCCCTCATAATGTAAGCCCTAGTCTCGGCCTCATTCATCCCCATGCTTTTAGCTGCGTCCTTCCATGCAGTAAGTAGCTTGACCAATTCAGCCATCTTACCTGACAAATCAGCAGTAACTCACCACGAGGGGAAATGACAAAAAAGGAACAAGAAAAATTTACTGTTACCTACTAGGAATATGCTGTCGCAAAAACCCGCACTCAGACTAGCACCAAGTCTGACTAATAACTACCTGAAAAAAATTCAAGTTATCCAGCTACCCAAAACCCGAATTACTTTCCTGTTAAGAAAAAAATTTGATTAGCCATCAATTACTTCTAAGTCATAAACAACCTTACTACAACTAACATTTAAACTGACTACAACCTGTGGAAAAACTTATAGCTGGATCAGTCTTAATATAGCTCAAGTCTAGGGGATTTTTAAGAAATCTATTTCCAGAACTTTCTACAGAGACAATCTATGAATCTAGAATTGATCCCAACAAAGATGATCCCAAGGACGACGCCACCCACTTTTTCACGAAATGGATTTAGGACTAGAGACTGTCTACATACAGTGACAAGACACTAGTGAGAAGAAAGACTGAAAAGATAGATCTAGAAGAAAATGATAGTGAAATGTGAACAGTTGACACTATTGGCTCCGAGGCTAAGAACCGAGGTTGATTCTTTCCTCGCCACTTCGGACGTATTATGTGCTATAGTTGTCAACGACCTCTAGCTACCCTAAGGGGATAAGGTTATATCAAGCTTCACAAACACCAAGATACAGACAACATATAGCTACTGTACTTAAATGAAATGACTGATGCCAGCTACAATTTATACAAGTTTATTATACACCTATAAACAAACAAACATATGCATGTCCCATACATAAAGTGCGAGGATGCACACCTGAAAACAACAATCAAGCACAGTTAAAATGCATCAACCCCAACCCTTCTCCCACAATTGCAACCTGTATGGGGACAGAAGTTTGGATTAGACAAAAATAAATCGCACTGCACTTGTCGAGCCTCCACTTCCACAAACTATTCTAAATTAAATGTTAAGTGCACAGTCAGCTGGAACAACTACAAAGTGTCTACACCAAATCTGCGCAGACTCTGGTTCTATACAGCCTATCCTGAAATCTCTTGCACACTGCTACACAATTAATTCGTCAAAAAAACCCTTCAGCAGCTGTCATCTGCTATACTTGGGACAACACTGCGATGACTTCTGTGGAGAGTATGGTCACCCTCTCTCTCTCCACCATTCTGGAACTGATGACTAAGGTTTACAAAAAAAGAACCCCACTGGATTCTGGAAATTGGAATAGGTAGCTGGTTTTTCTAAACACCTCTGGAGTTACCTGCCCTCTCCCTCCTATGGGTTCAGGCCTTCGGCGTTATTATGGCCGGGACGAAGTGAAATAATTACGACAACGCTGGCAGCATGCCAATTTTGCGTGGGTAACAGAACTAGCTTAGCGCTCATGGATTTTCCCACGAATGCTATTTCCACTAGAGAAGGGTCTTCCCCTGCCTGGAAAAACGGGTTTGTTCTCTTTTCTTCGTCCTCCTCTGGCAAGATCTCAAACCCTGCGTCTGAGATGCCAATCCTTTTGCCGGGAGGAAGTTATTGCAACTTCCGCTCTGCCCCCTCAAAAAAGCCGCGCTACCTGCTGTTAGAAAAAAAAAACACAACAGTTAAACAACACGTAAATACTACATTTCTAATAACATATAACTCCCTGTCACGAGTTGGATTTAAGTTAGAGTTATGCCCAAGTGTAGGACAAAACCCTAGTGTGAGAAAAGACTAAGATAATAGATTTATTTTGAGAAATGACAGTGAATGTAGTAAGGTGAGTCTATTGGCCCGAGGAGGATAACCGAAATTAAATCTTCCTCGCCAAATCGTGACGTCAAGAAATGCTATAAACTCACCACCTCTGGCTACCTTTAACAGACTAAAGGAGATAAGGTTAAACTAACACTACAGACACCACTGTACAGAGAACAGTTAAGGACTATACAGTGACGAAGCTGATCCAGTGAACATTAAATAAGTTTATTATACAAATCAACAGAATTTTCATAACATAGTAACAAACAAAGAAAAGCATATATCGTGCCAGGTTGCACCGACCTGGAAAAACAGAAAATCAATTTGATTATAAGCACATCAAATTAAAACTCCAACCACTTTCACTCCTTCATACACCCTGCTGGGGACAAAATTTAAAAAATGATAAGTGATCTTAACTACAGTCTAATTTGGTGGGGCGTCAACTAAAGCCACGCTCTATAATTTACTAGTTCTAATGTCAAGGTTCTGCTGGTACTGCCGAAGACTATCTGCACAGTAGCTAACTCTGTCAGCGCTATACGCCACTAAGTCACACTCTGCACTGCTAATTAATAGACTTTTTCTAACTCTAAGGCTCAGAGGCTACCCTCTAAGAATAATATGAGACTCTGCAGGTCCCTGATCTATTTTTCACCATCTCTCTCTCCCCTTCTCCTGCCTTGCTGCTCTCGTTTCATTTCAGCAACCGGGAAATGATATCCCTTTCTTCCTGGTTCTGACTCGTACTTCTGATGACTAGGCACTTGCCGTAGACTGTAGAGGCTTCTCTATTTGGCGAAAAGAAAGCTGATTCTCCCTTGCTATGTTACCCCTCATTTGGGTTTAGGCCCTTCGGTATTGTGACCGAGGCTAAAAAAAAAAGACACACCAACCCGCTTGCTTGGGTTCGATGGGTGTGTATGAGCTTAGAGCTCCGGGTCTTAAGAAAACCCTTTTCACTGAAGACTGCGTCGCTGTCTCGACCTGCTCTTCCTCGCTCCCTCTCTCTGGGGCCCACAATACTCAGAGCTGATACCCACCGCGGTACAAGCTCTTACGCCTCTGGCGCTTCCTCGACTTTTTCTCTCTTGAGAAGACTGGCTACCTTTGCCAGCTGTCAGGAACAAGATTTATTGGCAACCCCCGCTCTTCGGGCCATGACCACTGCTGTGGACACAAAAGAAATGCCACTCTGTACTACAATACTAAAATACTCTCATAAAATAACTTATCTATTAAAACATATACAGTTGCTGCTTCAGTCACGCTCACATCTTAGCACAAACATGTACACACCCGAAACGCAGACTGCTCCACCATTTCCCCTCTCCCCTTTCATCTTGTGCACGACGATACAGAAATATTTCCTGACCCTGGGTCAGCTATTCCCGACAACCCCCTGCTTGTCTAGTAAACCCGACTCACTGATCAATACTAATTATACACAGCTTGCTCAGTCCTTAAAACATTAAAAACAGGTAGGGAAACCTCCCGTACTTAGGCCTACTTTAACTCTGTAAGCGGTCTCAGGACCTTATCATCGTTCCCCCCAAACACAAACAGAATACATAACATTTAATGCGCACCCGTGTTTAAAATTCCTCAGTACATTTATATATTACATCTCTATACACAGAAATATATATATCTCTATAGACTATATTTCCTAGAACTCTTTAAATCCCATAACACAAAAATCAAATACTATTCCGCATAATATTTAATTACACAACCACTTAAGGCACCCTCTCTACCTCACGTGGTTTCCCTGCAATTATTATACTTTCACAGATAGAAAAATATTTTAATTATCTTCTCTATCCATCTAGAATTTCTATCCAAATAAATTCCGGTAACCACGTGATTAAATTTCCCGAAAAATCCGTTCCCGTATTTTATGTTTTATGAGACTTATCAGAATTAAACTCTCAAGGAAATAAAATACACGCGCTTCAGAATATTCTGTAAAGTAATATAAATCTAGGATGCGTGTATTTCTACAGACTTTCTTTTAAATCTAAAGAGCACACCTACGTAATATCTCTTTATCACTCATAGACACTGCTATCACTGTAGAAATAAATGATGGCGTTACAAGTTATAAAGTTCAAAAATAAATTAAATTAGAACGGACTAAGGCTCTATTTGAGAAACTAAATTTAATTACCACGCTACTTTAAATTACTGACATACCAATACTGCGTTCAGCGTTAGAAGCCGACAATATGCTTGGATACACGGCCCAGGATTTCTGCAGGAAGAGACCGCTAAATCGAAAAGCGCTACTTTATCTTAGATTTTCCCGCTCTGACCCCCGACCTACTTGAGGCAAGGCGTCTCACTACAACCAATAGAATTAAAGATACTCTAAAATTTTCCATGCGCTCATCTCTAAATTTAGAACCAGTGTATTCTTGCTTCCTTTAAATGCGCGCGTATTTCCGGCTGCGTAACGTTACCTAACGTCGTCCGCTAGCGTGAGCAGAACCGAATGTGATTCGCTCCAACTTACGTTGGACGTTACCTGGGTAGGGGTCATCTCCCCTTTCCCACGATAAAATGACCGCGATAAATTTAACAACGCAAAAAATGGAATTCCAAGATCGCGATTATTTAGAAACGGGAAGACTGGTGCCCTTCAATACTAACTTACATTAATCCCTAAAGAAACAACTCCGCAATTACTTTACCTACAGAACAAATCTAAACACCCCTATTATTCAGAGAGAAAAAGAATACTTCCCAATCTTTAATAGAGGGAAGACAAAAAATGGCAAACTCAATAGTTACGAAGAGAAAATGAAATGGGGCCTATTGAAGACTAAATCACAGTAACTCCATCACATTACCCCACCCTTCGAGGTCGGAGCCTGCCGATCTAATTTACTGTGGTCTTGGTGTTCAGATTGGTCCCTATCTATGTCTCCCGAGCTTTCTGAAATCGCTGAAGTTTCAGAGTCACTACTGGGGTTTTCCCTGGCAGCCGCACTTCCAAGTTCTTTCTTCACCTTTCCTCTCCTGCGAGTTCTCCCACGTAATTTCCTAACGGTGTGCGGTAATGTATTACTGGTATCCGGCTGACTGACTGGGTCAGAAATCACCGTAACCGTGCATAACTGTTCACCGTTGTCCAAAGACCCATGCACAATTCTCTCCTTCTTTCTCTCCTTATCTACTCCCATGCTCCTGTTGAAGGGCTGTTCTCTTTCTAGACCTGTGCCGTCCCATGGTGGGTCTAAAACTTCCCTGGCTAGGTTTCTCAACAGACTGACCTGATCAGCCGACCTGACCGACTGGCTCTGTAGAGGCCTGGCGATGGCGACTATGGAGCTGCTCGCCAGCGGGGTTGTGACCGCTGGTACCTTGCAATGAACCTGAGAAATCTCGTGTACTTCTGACACTGGGTTTCCGTTCATTTTCTGGGTGTCTACTGAATCCTTACTGATCCCAGTAGCTTCTATCTTTGGAACAAGATAGGTAGTATCTGCCCCTGGCAGTGGTTCTGTGATCGCTCTTCCCCTACCAACATGAAGAGGGACAGAGCTCTCTAACATAGCCCCTTGCAAATTCGTAAGGCCGCTTTCCTCCCTCTTTTCTGGCCTGAAAAGTTCGTGAGAGGTAACTGTAGACCACGGGAGTCCTCCGTCTAACACCCTGGTTCTACCCTCAACCTTGCCCTCCCCTGTGAGAGTTACTGGCGTCAGTTGGAATGTGTCCTGCAGTGACACTTGATGGTTTAAGATCCCGTTAGATCGCGGAGTATCTGAGATAAAGTACTCAGGGACTGGTTCCAATGTTCCTTGAAACAAATTGGAAGATCTAGCCAATTTTTCAGGCTCCTCGTTACGCGGGTTGTTTCCTGTAAACGAGATACGAGAGTTGTGGGGCCCATCTCCGTTTATAGGCAAACGGACACTCAGATCACTGTCCTCCTCCGTCTGAGTAAAGTGCTGGTCGGATGGGGCTCCAGGGCTGGTTGGAAACATATGTTCGCTCGATTCGCCGTCTTGTGCCCTTTTAAGAGTGCGCTGGTCGTTGACATATGTGATACAGTTCTTGTCAGTATGTCCCTCTCCTGAAGGAGCTAATACCATCGGGGGCCTAATTCCCGACAACAAAGAATGTATTTCCGAAATCAGAGGCGTCACCTCTGTTTGGCCATTAGGCTGAACAGGGCTGACAGGCGAATACGCCTCTGCAGTTAACATACCGCTGTCCTTAGAGGCTCCTAACCTCTCCTTAACAAGACATGGATGTTCGAGCTCGCTCGGGGCTCCGTGAATTAGGGGTTCTCCCTTTTCACTTATCTGGCCTGCAGTAGGCCCCCTTGCATCAGCAAGGATCGGGGTGGTCGGGTTCCCCAAAACTAAATGTGGGGCCCCTAGGATGAAGTCGTAAGCTGGCTGTGCCATTACAGCAGCTTTAATCGTGCCACGCACATACTTGCACTTCACCTGAATATTGGCTACCGGAAAGCACTGGGAGGTCCCTTTCCTTAAAATGCCACCAATGTCAACTTTCTCCCCTGTCATTTGCCCGGGCTTCACCAGATGTCGGGCAACTATGCTGGGGTAGGTAAGCCCGCTGTCGAATAAACACGTAGTCGCAGTCCCGTTCACTTCAGCTGGCCCACTATTAGAGAACAACTTCGCTGAAGGAATGGGTTCCCACTTATTCCCTTTTGTCAGTCTCACTGGCCTTAAACAAGCTGCATGATGAGCGGGTGGTTTATTCATGCACCGGGATGTCCAATGGGAGGTGGTCCGACAGTTTCGACAGTATCTCTCATTATCTCCTCGGTTTCTGGCAGGGTCCTGAGAGTTTGGCCCCTGTGATCTGTTGTGAGGCTGGGGGCGCAGGTTATGACCGGAATGTGGCTCCTTGCGTGAAGGCCCCTGCTGCTGGTGAGCATGAGAAGACTGTTACACGGGGGTCGTCGTGTTTATAGTAGTGTTACAAATCCAGTGTTACCAAAGGGTTCTTCAGTGATTACCATTACTTTCATTTTTATCCCTTGTCTTTCTCAGTCAGTTATGGTATCGTGCTATTGATGGTAAATTACGCGAAGGTGGGATAGAATATTTGTCAACATCATTATATATTCAACTTCCAACGTTCAGAGACTTGATAAGTCATTCCTTGAATCCATATAAATTTAATATATCAATTCCATACACGAACAGTTCACACATGGTCATCATGAAGAGTTATACATAATAATTGCAGTTCATACTTCATCTATGATTCCTTTACAAATCAGTCCTTGTCTCATACATCTGTATTACTGTAGACAGAACGACATAACTGTATGCACGCGTGGTTGGTAAATTCAACGACCGACAGTGAGATTATGCGTCTGGCACTAGTATCACTAAAAAAAGGACTGTTAATTCATCCCGACAAGGTTTAGTCAATTACTAACCTGTAACTTCATCTTTCTTCATCACAACAGTGGACTGACCCATGTCCATGAGAAAATACAATATAACCGTGTGGCTTTCTATGCCCGACACTATAAGAATATAAAGACACGTCTTCTCCGTTTGACGGTCATTTGAAAAAGGGTCCCGTTACTTGGTCACCGTGCGTGACTACCAACGCTGAAACGTCACAGCGTTCACTAGGCTAATAATACTTTTTACATTACATTAAACGTTGTAACCCCTAAAATCGCGTGCTGCTAACCTCTAGCAGACAATGCCAATTAATCTACCGTAACAATTTCCTGTCCACCGGGGGAAAAAAAATCTATTAGATAGATTTTTTTTTTCAAAAACCTATCTGAATGAATATCAAAAAATTTAACAATATCAAAAAATTTAACAAAAATGCGGCATATGGCCTACGACGTTCTGTCTAGAACCAATGTCCCGTGGTCATGTCGACTAACTAACAGTCATCTAATACATTAATGATCATATTATACCTAAATGTTATACATAAATTTTATATAAACTAAAAGAGAATGGCTAATGTTGATATCTAATTAAATAATTAATTAACTTAAAATATGTCGCAATGAAATGTCACGTCAGACTAATCTAAAGAGTTAAAATTAAACTAATTAAACTATTGTCGGATATTGAGTGTGGAATAAGAATAAAGTTGTTGAAAATCTAATGTAAGAAAAATGAAAGGATATGTTAAAGAGAGAAATAAATAAATAAAGAATAAAGTAGAGAAAAAAGTAATGTTTAAATTTAACTTAGTTATGTGTGTTCGACATTAATTAAGTTTAGTATTAAGTTGTTAATACCTATCTAAATTAACCAATTTAAACAATAATGTAGTATGTAATGTACCCACATAATTATTAACTATATAATATAATAGTTACATACAATAACATTATCTAAAAATCATGTGAGATTTTATTTTTTTCTTTCTTTCATTTTTTTTTTTTTCAAATTTCATTTCATTTTTTTCATATTTATCTCACTTTCATTTTAATTTCCATTATTTAAAGGACTTAATTAAAATTAATTAAAGTTGGATAAGATGATCCATACGTATGCTTGATCCTTGTGAATTCCAATTAACAAACAAATGTTTAAGTGTTTCAGTTCATAAGTATCGGCGTTATTATCAATAGTTCATGTCGCATACTGAGTTACTTTGATAGTGTTTTCTATTATGTTCACTTGATGCACGGAAATGTGTCCAATAGTTTTATCAGTAAAGGATATCAAGCAAAGTTCTGGCGTAAATACGAAAATAGAGTCAGTTGATTCCATTCATTTCGTATCTAAAGTCTTTAGTACGCAGATACTTGTATTGTAGGCAATAGTTTATGTCTATATAGAACAGCCATTATAGTGCTATTTATTTTGAGTAAGTATCTACGACGTTAATATAGTTCAGGACTCGACGTCAGTAGGGTTTCGAGATAGAGTATCTGCCAGGACGTTATCTGCTCCTGTGATGTACTCGATTGAGAAGTCAAAAGGTTGAAGGAGAATAGCGAATCTGATGAGCTTTGGACTTTTATGATTCGCCCGTCGTAGTGATGCTACGGCTTGTTGGTCAGTCTGGACCACGAATGGGGCCCCTAACAGGAACTTCTCCAGTTTCGTTATCGCCCACACCACTGCTAAAAGTTCGCGGTCGACAGTGGAGTATTTGACTTCTGGTGGTTTCAGTTTCCGTGAGACGTACAAGTTTGGATGGAGGATGTCGTCATGATATTGAAGCAAACATGCGCCAATTCCGTAGTTACTCGCATCTGTGCGGAGAATAAACTTTTTGGGAGCATCAGGTAGTCTCAAAATTGGTTGGGTTTGAAAAAAATGTAAATAATTCACCGAAATATTCTATTAAACTTACCAGTCCATGTCACCTTCACTGGCATGTCTTATTTTAACCAAGATGACAAATGAACTTATGCTGCATTGGGTTGAGCATAGTTAAAACATTTAACCACCTTACTGTCTCTTGTAGGCATGGTAAAAACAAATAAGACAGAAAACGTGTACAAATTTCAAGATGTTGAGAATAAAAAATGTTTTTCAAGAAGAAAAAATCAATAAATCAATCTATATTAGGATAGATGATTAAGAAATGATGACTGACAATGCTGAGTCATCAAGAAAATAAAACACAAGTATGAAAGTAATCTATTATCTGCGTAACGCAGAATCAGGTACTAATTGTAACTTTAGATAACGGTGATGAAAATAAACACCATTATCACGCTCGATAACCCAACGAGCGTCTCGATTGTTACGAAATGTAACCATCGCCTGTCTATTCTGCCCATTGCATGATGGCAGAAGATGAACAAACTTAACGTTTGCTGTATAATCAAAAAAATTTCTAAGTGCCTGCCAGGTAGTATCCTGTGGCAGATTTCGCACTAACACTGTGCGAGAATACGCACTTTTCCCAATATATGTAGTATCATTGTCACGAAATAGTGGACAATGATGATATGTATTCTTTGTCAAAGAATTAACCTTCCCTTTCAACACCGACACTGTCTTTTTATTAGATGATGTATCATCCTGACTGGACTGAGGATGACACCTATTATTACCAAAGGTATTAAGTTTCCTACATGTCGTAGACATGTCTTTGCTGGGCAAAGTAAAAACTTTTTCATCATAATTATTTGTGTTAACTTTATGTTTCCTTTTAAGTCCAGCATTATTCTTTAACCTATTATTCTTCCTCGTAATGTTTTTGTCAATGTTGACAACGTCAACAGTTTTATTAGGATCAGTTATATCCTTAGTATGTTGTCCAATAGATCTATCATCTTCATCAATTTCCAGGATAGTACTCAGAGTGAAGTTGGAAACTGCTGTGCCACATGTATTTATGTTGTTGGCACGAAGTGTAGCCATATCAACAACAGCGTTAGCGTTGCTAAAAGAATGCAAATTTTTTTTCTCCCAATCATTAATTTCTTTAGGAGTGCAATCTTTACTCCCATGTATGCGTCCTAATGTAAGATCAGCTGATGGATTCTGTAGCATGCACACCTTGACATTACCTGAAAAAAATGGTGTATTAACATGTACTATGGCAGTGGGGTAGTACTCAATAGTACCCCTGAAGGTCATGCAACGGACATAGTCCCCTGTTGCACAGCTAGGATGTACCAGAGACTGCCGAACTCCAATGGTTGTTGATCCAGAGTCTTTTAAAACTGAGACCACCGTACCATTGACTAATCCTCTATGGAACATCAAGGTGCCCTTGCCATCGTTCGCTGAAAGACCAACTGCTGTATGAAGGTGTCCACAATTCAGCACCGTTTCTTTGGCCTTCTGAAAAATAGTATTACAATCTTGGCAACTATTTGCCACATTAAAGTTAACAGCACAACATGCAGACGAAGATTGTGACTGATTATTATTATCAGAAACACTAGGGGTCGTACCATCCGTGAGTGCCGCCCCTGCATTGTGATCAAACTGTGATGGTCTTCGTGACTGAGACCGATGACGAGAATAATCATTTGAATTATCTCGTTGTCCTCTATTGTAACTGTTATCTCGATGTCTCGAGTTATAATTATTGCTGTTGTTCCAATTGTTACCGTTATTATCATTATATGAACGATTATAACTTGAGTTACGTGGATTACTGTTGTATCTGGACTGAGGTGAATAATTTCTGTTTTGTGGTCTTCCTCTATTAAAGTTATTGTTAAAGCTATTACGTCCCTTATGAAAATTAATGTCATAGTTTCCCTTGAACCTACCTCTGTCCACACTGTGTGTTCTAGGTTTGTTATTACTATGATATGCCATATTGGAGGCTACAGGAAGTGGTTCTCTTATTAACAAGCCAGAAATGTTAGCATTCGGATGAGCGGTGCAGTAATTTAAAGAAATTTTTTCTAACTCATCAATAGTTTCTGGTTTCCGTTCTTGCAGATAAGCAAAGAATGGTGGGCTGACAGAAGATAACACTTTATCCCTCAATAACAAATCGACTAACTTGTCGTAAGATTTGTTGACACCTGCTAGTTCAACCCATCTGTTAAAAGTATTGCGTATGTTAGCAATAAAACCTGTGAAATCTTTATTATTATCTGGCAACAAACTTTTGAAACGTAATCTACATGCCTCTTCGTTCAAATGGAACCGACGTAATAACAAAGTCTTAATGGCCTCATAGTCTGTGGCTAATGTCGGATCAATATTTTGTGCTGCACTTGCAGGTTCTCCATCCAGAAATTCCTTGAGTTTAAGTGCCCATGCTGTTTTGTCAAGGTTATTGACCTTACATATATCCTCAAAGCGCGCCAGCCATGATGATAGGTCGTCCACGTGTAATTTGAACGGTGGTAGCTTAAAGTAATAATTGCCCTTAAGTCGGTTGGAAGAAGATCCCGATTGAACATTATCATTTTGGCTTGCTGCAGCACCCTGCGAATTAAGTTTTGCTGTTTCCAATTTAAGCCGTTGCAATTCCATTTCTTGCTGCAGTATGATTTCCTGTCGTTTCAATTTATTCTCTTCTTCAATCCGTAGGATTTCATCTCTTGCCACCTTTCTTTCTTCCTCTTCCTTAGCAATAGCTTTCTTTTCAGCCTCTTTTCTTTCAAGTTCTTCCATCTCTGCCTTAGCAATAGCTTTCTTTTGAGCCTCTTTTCTTTCGAGTTCTTCCATATCTGCCTTATATTTTGCAAGTTGTTGTTCTGCAAATTCCAGGAGTGCATCTCCCTTTTTGTTACAATCTTTTCCAATTTTAATGAAATGATCCAAGGTAAGCATTCTTGAAGTTGATTTATTTAAGTATTCAATTACTTATGTTTAGTAATCACCAATAGAATCTATGTCGATAATTCTAATTACTCAAAGAATGAATAATCAATATAAGAAATTGCAATATTCCTGTACTGTTATTTATAAGTTCCACAAATCTATAATATTTTGTAAAAATATTATATCTATCAACTAATATCTATCATAAATAGTTATGATAGTTAGTTATATAAGGTGCTGAAATTATATCATGCACTTAATATTAGTATTCAATAATTATGGGTATTAACCTAAACAGTTAGGTTATTTAATCTTAATAGTTATTAAGTTTACACTTTAGTAATGAAAAAATGTACTAATCAACATTTAATATGTATTAATATGTTATAAAGTTATAATAATTAATCATGGTATATTATGCCATAGTCATGAGCTATAAAGTGCATTGCCCATTTCTTGGACCACTACTGCAAATATGTGCAAAGTCCCTAATTCCTCCTTAAAACGCATAAAAATTTAATCATATTCATCTACACTATTATTAATGAATACATTATAGCATTAATATTAAATTATAAAAGGATGAAATGAAGACAAACAATACAATGTGTTAACCAAGGATTACAGAACAGTATTACCATACGACAAGACACTTTCACAATAAAAAATGCATTTATAACTAAGTGGTATAAAACGGAAGTGAGAGATTAAGAATGAACTGAATAGAAAACTAACCTGCGTACACAAAAATTAGTGACGTATACATGGACTCATTGACGATTGTACAAAAAATATGAACTGAATGATAGTAAGGTCAGAAAAAACACGATAGGTTACAAACATTGTTACAAAACTGAATAAAAATTAGAACTAAATACACTAGAATACCCCAATTATAACTAGACTGGACATCTAACATGCAAGGTCAATTAATTGCAATTACGAACGAACGAAAATCATTGGAAGGTCGTCGATGGGTTCTTCGTTAAAAGCAATTAACTAACGGCCTTAAGGAACATTCAGAATGAATATCGGCATCCTCAGAGCCATGTTATTCATTCCAAACCGCCGCCCATCCATACCCACAAATAAGGGACAACATCAACGGAAAAAACAGATATGACATAGATATATAATGAATAGCAAGGACATGCCTGCACAGCGAAATGGACTTTGTATTGTGTTTTATGACGGACAATCGTCCTAAGTCTAAACTTATCTTTAAAAGGCTCCGGCGATGTCAAGTTCATCAACGGCCTAGATCAATGCCTAGTACTGTTTGCTCTCGATTGGTTGATAACCGTATTCAATCGTTTGGTCTTCTTGATAAGGTAAATCTTCATCAACTTGGAAGGCGTTGACGGTTGTACTTTCAGAGCGTGGCATCTACGCATGATGTTGTGACGTCAGATTTAACCTTCGTAGTCATGTGTTGAACGTCGTTTTTATTCATCATGTGACTTTCTTGTAATGGTAAACAGTCTGTAAAAGCATGTAAACAAGAAAAAAATTTTCCTTTTTTTTCTTTCGTTCAGCGATGGCCAACTAATTCTTTCTATCGTTCCCCACATTGGCCACCAGTGTTACACGGGGGTCGTCGTGTTTATAGTAGTGTTACAAATCCAGTGTTACCAAAGGGTTCTTCAGTGATTACCATTACTTTCATTTTTATCCCTTGTCTTTCTCAGTCAGTTATGGTATCGTGCTATTGATGGTAAATTACGCGAAGGTGGGATAGAATATTTGTCAACATCATTATATATTCAACTTCCAACGTTCAGAGACTTGATAAGTCATTCCTTGAGTCCATATAAATTTAATATATCAATTCCATACACGAACAGTTCACACATGGTCATCATGAAGAGTTATACATAATAATTGCAGTTCATACTTCATCTATGATTCCTTTACAAATCAGTCCTTGTCTCATACATCTGTATTACTGTAGACAGAACGACATAACTGTATGCACGCGTGGTTGGTAAATTCAACGACCGACAGTGAGATTATGCGTCTGGCACTAGTATCACTAAAAAAAGGACTGTTAATTCATCCCGACAAGGTTTAGTCAATTACTAACCTGTAACTTCATCTTTCTTCATCACAACAGTGGACTGACCCATGTCCATGAGAAAATACAATATAACCGTGTGGCTTTCTATGCCCGACACTATAAGAATATAAAGACACGTCTTCTCCGTTTGACGGTCATTTGAAAAAGGGTCCCGTTACTTGGTCACCGTGCGTGACTACCAACGCTGAAACGTCACAGCGTTCACTAGGCTAATAATACTTTTTACATTACATTAAACGTTGTAACCCCTAAAATCGCGTGCTGCTAACCTCTAGCAGACAATGCCAATTAATCTACCGTAACAAAGACGACTGTGACGATGAAGCTCCTTTGTCCTGGACTGGCGGGTCTGGGTGTTTTCGTTTCTGGCCCAGTACTTCGGCCTGTGCCGTCTGGAACCTTTCAGCAAACAGAATGATCTGGTCCAGTTGCTGGGCGCCCTGCTCCGCCAGGTACCTCCTCAAATCAGGAGACATGTTTGCCTTGATTTGTTCCACCATTATTAACTCTTCTAATCCTTCAAAGGATTTAGCCAGTCCCGACAACTCTCTCCAGCGAGTGAGGTAATTCCGCAGCCTTTCAGCAAACTGAGGAAAGCTTTCTCCCTTCTCCAGACGACTTTCCCTGAACATGGTTTGGCATTTACGGGGGGTCCACTGGAATCTTTGCAACAACGCGTTCCGTAGTGCCTCGAAGTTGTTCTGGTCGTCTATGAGCAACTTGTGGTAGACGTCATACGCATGACCTCTGAGGGACTGCGATAATTTTAGACACCAAAGACTTTCATCCAACCCGTATGCCTTTGCCATCCGTTCAAATTTTTCCAGGAATATGTCAATTTTCTCATTCCCGTTAGGGAAAGAGTCCATCGGAAAATTCATGGCTGCCATCCGGGGCCTCCATTTCCTGAGATGTCTATCGCCACTGCTCCGGGGGAATCTCCATTAGCCGAACTGCCCTCCGAAGACCTGAGCTGCAGTTCCAGAGAACGCATGGCAAGTTCGTGCTGTCTTTCTGCTGCCTTTTCCCTTTCCTCGACTTCTGCTGCCCTTTTTCTTTCCTCAACTTCTGCTGCCCTTTTTCTTTCCTCAACTTCTGCTGCCCTTTTTCTTTCCTCAACTTCTGCTGCCCTTTTTCTTTCCTCAACTTCTGCTGCCCTTTCCCTTTCCTCTTTCTGATTATGCCTATCATTTTCTCTGATCATGTAGGCCTTAGTTTCCTCCTTGTCCATTCCCATGTCCTGAGCAGCGTCACGCCAGGCAGCTCGTAACTTGGCCATATCTGCCATCTTACCTGTAACCGCTGTAGCTTACCAAAGACCAGAAATGACAGAAAGAAAAAAAAAAAAAAGAAGGAATTACCTGTTACCTACTGAGGAATGCTATCTCTATAACCTCGGTCCCAAAACCCGAACTCATACTAGCACCAGTCTGACTAATAACTACCTGAAAAATATTGTTATGCAGCTACTAAAAATTCTACCTTCCTGTTAAGCAAAAAAAAATCAGTTAGCCATCAATTACCTCTAAGTTCTATAACTAACCTATCACTACAATCCAACTGCCTGCAACCTGTGGAAAAACTTTCTGTGGAAAAACTTATAACTGGATCAGTTCTAATAGCTCAGTCTAGGGGATATTGAAAGAATCTATTCTCAGACTTTCCTATAGATGACAATCTAGATAAGATCCCAGAATGATCCTACAAAGCTGATCCCAAGGACGATCGCCACCCACTTTGTCACGAGTTGGATTTAAGTTAGAGTTATGCCCAAGTGTAGGACAAAACCCTAGTGTGAGAAAAGACTAAGATAATAGATTTATTTTGAGAAATGACAGTGAATGTAGTAAGGTGAGTCTATTGGCCCGAGGAGGATAACCGAAATTAAATCTTCCTCGCCAAATCGTGACGTCAAGAAATGCTATAAACTCACCACCTCTGGCTACCTTTAACAGACTAAAGGAGATAAGGTTAAACTAACACTACAGACACCACTGTACAGAGAACAGTTAAGGACTATACAGTGACGAAGCTGATCCAGTGAACATTAAATAAGTTTATTATACAAATCAACAGAATTTTCATAACATAGTAACAAACAAAGAAAAGCATATATCGTGCCAGGTTGCACCGACCTGGAAAAACAGAAAATCAATTTGATTATAAGCACACCAAATTAAAACTCCAACCACTTTCACTCCTTCATACACCCTGCTGGGGACAAAATTTAAAAAATGATAAGTGATCTTAACTACAGTCTAATTTGGTGGGGCGTCAACTAAAGCCACGCTCTATAATTTACTAGTTCTAATGTCAAGGTTCTGCTGGTACTGCCGAAGACTATCTGCACAGTAGCTAACTCTGTCAGCGCTATACGCCACTAAGTCACACTCTGCACTGCTAATTAATAGACTTTTTCTAACTCTAAGGCTCAGAGGCTACCCTCTAAGAATAATATGAGACTCTGCAGGTCCCTGATCTATTTTTCACCATCTCTCTCTCCCCTTCTCCTGCCTTGCTGCTCTCGTTTCATTTCAGCAACCGGGAAATGATATCCCTTTCTTCCTGGTTCTGACTCGTACTTCTGATGACTAGGCACTTGCCGTAGACTGTAGAGGCTTCTCTATTTGGCGAAAAGAAAGCTGATTCTCCCTTGCTATGTTACCCCTCATTTGGGTTTAGGCCCTTCGGTATTGTGACCGAGGCTAAAAAAAAAAAGACACACCAACCCGCTTGCTTGGGTTCGATGGGTGTGTATGAGCTTAGAGCTCCGGGTCTTAAGAAAACCCTTTTCACTGAAGACTGCGTCGCTGTCTCGACCTGCTCTTCCTCGCTCCCTCTCTCTGGGGCCCACAATACTCAGAGCTGATACCCACCGCGGTACAAGCTCTTACGCCTCTGGCGCTTCCTCGACTTTTTCTCTCTTGAGAAGACTGGCTACCTTTGCCAGCTGTCAGGAACAAGATTTATTGGCAACCCCCGCTCTTCGGGCCATGACCACTGCTGTGGACACAAAAGAAATGCCACTCTGTACTACAATACTAAAATACTCTCATAAAATAACTTATCTATTAAAACATATACAGTTGCTGCTTCAGTCACGCTCACATCTTAGCACAAACATGTACACACCCGAAACGCAGACTGCTCCACCATTTCCCCTCTCCCCTTTCATCTTGTGCACGACGATACAGAAATATTTCCTGACCCTGGGTCAGCTATTCCCGACAACCCCCTGCTTGTCTAGTAAACCCGACTCACTGATCAATACTAATTATACACAGCTTGCTCAGTCCTTAAAACATTAAAAACAGGTAGGGAAACCTCCCGTACTTAGGCCTACTTTAACTCTGTAAGCGGTCTCAGGACCTTATCATCGTTCCCCCCAAACACAAACAGAATACATAACATTTAATGCGCACCCGTGTTTAAAATTCCTCAGTACATTTATATATTACATCTCTATACACAGAAATATATATATCTCTATAGATTATATTTCCTAGAACTCATTAAATCCCATAACACAAAAATCAAATACTACTCCGCATAATATTTAATTACACAACCACTTAAGGCACCCTCTCTACCTCACGTGGCTTCCCTGCAATTATTATACTTTCACAGATAGAAAAATATTTTAATTATCTTCTCTATCCATCTAGAATTTCTATCCAAATAAATTCCGGTAACCACGTGATTAAATTTCCCGAAAAATCCGTTCCCGTATTTTATGTTTTATGAGACTTATCAGAATTAAACTCTCAAGGAAATAAAATACACGCGCTTCAGAATATTCTGTAAATTAATATAAATCTAGGATGCGTGTATTTCTACAGACTTTCTTTTAAATCTAAAGAGCACACCTACGTAATATCTCTTTATCACTCATAGACACTGCTATCACTGTAGAAATAAATGATGGCGTTACAAGTTATAAAGTTCAAAAATAAATTAAATTAGAACGGACTAAGGCTCTATTTGAGAAACTAAATTTAATTACCACGCTACTTTAAATTACTGACATACCAATACTGCGTTCAGCGTTAGAAGCCGACAATATGCTTGGATACACGGCCCAGGATTTCTGCAGGAAGAGACCGCTAAATCGAAAAGCTCTACTTTATCTTAGATTTTCCCGCTCTGACCCCCGACCTACTTGAGGCAAGGCGTCTCACTACAACCAATAGAATTAAAGATACTCTAAAATTTTCCATGCGCTCATCTCTAAATTTAGAACCAGTGTATTCTTGCTTCCTTTAAATGCGCGCGTATTTCCGGCTGCGTAACGTTACCTAACGTCGTCCGCTAGCGTGAGCAGAACCGAATGTGATTCGCTCCAACTTACGTTGGACGTTACCTGGGTAGGGGTCATCTCCCCTTTCCCACGATAAAATGACCGCGATAAATTTAACAATGCAAAAAATGGAATTCCAAGATCGCGATTATTTAGAAACGGGAAGACTGGTGTCCTTCAATACTAACTTACATTAATCCCTAAAGAAACAACCCCGCAATTACTTTACCTACAGAACAAATCTAAACACCCCTATTATTCAGAGAGAAAAAGAATACTTCCCAATCTTTAATAGAGGGAAGACAAAAAATGGCAAACTCAATAGTTACGAAGAGAAAACGAAATGGGGCCTATTGAAGACTAAATCACAGTAACTCCATCACACTCCCTGACTCTTCAACACGTTATGCACCTCCATACAAAAATCATGCCAACACCGTCCGCTCCTCTCCTGTTCCCTTCTCTACCTGAGCCCACAAGGTAAACATTGGCTAACCCAGATCGCCTGTTCTGCCTGACTAACTCCGAGCAACAACAATATTTTCACTGGCCCAGTCTGGGCAGTCGTACTGTGGCCTACTTCTTACGCTGACACTAATGCCGTAATGATTAATACAAAATAAAACTAGCCCTCTCTAGGAATTCCTAAAATTCCCGTCAGTATGATTAATCACCTCAAAATTGAAATAAAGTATTATTCCCTTAACAGAAATAAATTTCATCTCCATCTTCTGAATACACAGAATAACAATGCACAATCAATAACATATAACCCTGTTTACGCTAGCATCTACATGCCGTCAAAAGTTATACATAACCCCAGATTATCAAATTGAAAACCCCGTAGTTCAACCATGTGTTTATAATTTTATGACCACGTGCTTCTCTCCCCCTCGTCCCTCTGAACATCGTATCAAATAAATATACCGTAATGAACGCACCCACTTGCTCCAATTAATACCTCTATCACTCCCGTGCTTACAGATAGATGGGTAACTATATAATATAAATAACTTGTAGCATTACATTCACAATAAAACCACAAATACACACGCTCCCGTCATTCTGTAAATTAATAAAATTCGCCGATGCGGGTTTCTCTACAGACCTGCTTTGCAATAATACAAGCACGCCCGCGGCAACTCAACTTTCAAACCATCTTAAATAACGTTATTCCTGCAGTAAGGAAGTAAATGGACCTCTTAAGTTTCTCAAGTCTATCACTAAGATAGTATTTGATGGCTCTGGCGATAAGAATTAAATTAAACTAAAACTTCCCAAGAAACTTTACTGATCGGCCTAGGCTTAGACAAAATTAAATAAAGTTACCACGAAAATTCTGCTTACCAAATTTCGAATTCTCCCACTGAAGGCAATCGATAATTTGAATCAGGAACGCGGCTTGGCAATTAATTTTTTACAGACCGAACTTATGAAATTCGGGTGTATTTATTATCAAGACCCCCACGCGCCGACTTCATGACGTCATATGCGCGGCGTGGTTCTAAAGCCAATGGGAGCTCTGCATTTCAACTGCAGTTAGCTCTCAGCTAATCAGAACCTTAGATCATGCTGATGCAACCAGTTTCTGCTAGACAAAGAAACGGGAATTAGTCCTAGCCCTATACTGCGGAAATGAAGCAAAAATGGCCGCAAATAATTTAACTCCCGAAAAATGCGTCTATGGCCACACAATATCTTTAAAAAAAGGACACTGGTGCAAATCCTGATCTAGCCTCTATAATCTTTCGTCTAGAATAATAATGCAACAGTTCCCTACACACCAACACTAAACAAGACTACTAGTCATAATGAAGAAACATAAAGCAGATGAGATACAACTCCATCGTGATCTCATCTTGAAAAACGTAAATAATAGAAGGAGAAGAAACATGGCGAAGGATTACCTGTAATCCCTCCTAAAATAGTAAACAAATTGCAAGGAGAAAAAGACATGGGCCATTTGAGAGACAGAATCTCAGTACTTTCGTCACACATGGTAAATGGTTACCACCATTTGTTACCACTGAAAATAATTATAATAAATCCATTAGATTTCACTTCAGCAGCAGTGACCAAGATCATTATAATTATTTTCCTTTGCACTGCCTATGGAGCAGGGGCCACTGTCGCGAGTATGGAAATAGAGGATGTCTGAGTTTAGACAGACTATGAATGAGTAATGCGAAAGTAGAGAAAATTAAAGTCACTAATGAAAATATGGAGAGATATGACTTCTGAAGAGAAGAGAGATATAATCAAATATCTAAGGTCTTCTTCCCAGCCATACTCGAGACTATGTTTTAATATGTCATACCCTTCTCCGTCCTCTCATGAAAAATAGGAAAATCTATTACAGTAAGGACTACAACAGCAAACATCAAGTGACAGTTAGAATAGAATGAATTCTGACCGCTTAGAACTTATAAATATATTTATTAAAGAAACTACGATACCAACAAAAAAATAATTCCACTAGCTTTGATGGGCTAGTGCTTATATGTCACAATCACAGAAAAATACTTCACTCAATCTGTCAGGCAAAATGTCTCACTTCCAAACCACCAACACCCGTACACTTTCTCACTGCTAAGATAATCTAACTAAAGGGGTTAGGCCCCCAGTTTCGCGAGGAAACGGCCACCCCTGTATTGTAAATGATCCTGGTAGGTAAGTTACTTCCTCCGCTAGGAAAAACACACACTGTTTCACCTAAGTTGATATTCAAAAGCTATGGAGATAAGCCCTCTCTGTAACAACATTGTAATAAATCCTATGCGTTCACAATTTCCTGTGGCTGGTGGCCACACTAGCAGGTGAAGGAGATTAAAACGAGTGCAGAAATACTTGCACTCACTGATCTATATATATATCTATCCAAACAACGAGGACTTTTGCTGGCGAGCGAGTATCCAGTAGGCGCGCTGGGGCGCCTCTTATACTGGATAGTGAAGATTTGAACTATAAGACAGGTGACGAGTACTGGCAACTGACTACTACTCTCGGTCGTGATGTCAGTATACTCAGAGGTAACCGGCTATAAATGGGTTGGACAGTGTTGCTGAAAATGACTGGATGGCAACGGTGACAGCCTGTATGTGCTGAGATGATGGTTAACTGCAAATGGCGGCAATATGTGCTGTAGGTAAATAATCCAGGATGAAAGACTACTGCTTACGTGTAGGTAACAGAAATCGATGTAGTGTGTTATACTCCAAACAGCACGAGTAATGTTTGCTTTACAACTATTGGCTATCGATGAATCCTTTCTGTCGGCATGCCCGTATACTCTGAGTTAACTGGCTGTTAATGGGTTGGACAGTGTTGCCAAAAATGACTGGATGGCAAAGGCAACAGCCCATATATGCTGGAGCGATAGACACTTTCAACAATAGGCTGTGGTTAATTAATCCACGCAGCAGCCTTATATCTGAAACCTGGCAATATGACGTAGACTGCCGTGTAATATTTATTATGTGGAAGTTGTAATCCACTGACAGCAGCAATCACATCAGAAAGCACAGAACAAATGTTCTGACCAAGGCTCAATTAAAGAATAATTCCTGCACTACAACTGCTATTTAGCTCTGGCGCAGAATATCATTTTGTCCAGTGGCAGAATTTTCTTGAGACAATGGTATTGAGTGATAAAGACACCTCGCTTAAATAGTAAGATAAAGTCTGCAGGTGGCTAAGCGTGGCTTCTGCATGTGCAAGGGTCTAACATAACAAGACATAAGGGTCTAGGGAAAAGTTTCCCTGGCAACTTAAGATACAGGAAAAAGACGTAATATGAAGCAACACTAGGCAGTCTTACGATCGACCTGAGTTCGAGATTCTAGACGCAGGCGGAAGGATGAAAAGAGTTTCTCCCCCATGTCCATGAGTTCTCTGTAAATCAAAGTAAAGGAAACTAGCCGCCATCTACAAGAAAGGCAGAATAAAAGGACCTTAAGCTAGATGCCAATGTCCATGTGTAAAGGGGTGGAATTTAGCCTGTCCAACGTAAGATTGATATGACTATGGGAAGTTACTATGTTTTTATTTTTCCACAGGCCCCATTTTTCTTCTCCACGAAAGTATTTGTGTTTGGTCTTTTTATCTAGGTAATTAATAGCGTTTTCATGAGGGATTACTGTAGGATTTAAGTGCATATCCGCACCAGGCTTCTTCTCCCTGTAGTAATTACGTTCACGTAGGCTTTTCTTTCTTAAAATAATCACGATCAGTTTATTGTAGTAGGCGCTTGTATTATTAGGAAGGGAGGTGAACCTCTACCCAGGTACATAGAAACGGGCGCTACAACGAATCAAATTAATTTGGCTCACGCGAACCGGCAGATTATTAGATAACATGACACAAGAAAAATGCGCGGCAGTAACAAATATGACTCACGAGTTGCTTGCAAATCTAATTGGCGGAGGTCACCGTTATTAATTTTTGTAGTGATTCCATTGGTTTAAGAGCGACGCCAAGCGATGACGTAGGGCGTAGGTCAGCGTGGGTTTTTTTTTTTTTGTATATACTCGCGTATATTCATAAGCGGGTCTCTTTGTCTGCAGAATTTTCAGCCATTGAAATTGAAGTCATATCGCTTGCTAAAAGTTTAGATATTGGGTATGTAAAGCAATTTAATTAGCTTAGCAGATAGCTCCTTAAGATCTCTACACGTTAAAGTATAGTTTCTTCTGAGAAATTAAAGTTAATTTAATGACAGTGCCATCCATTGCTATCTTTGTAGAAATAATAAAACTGTAAAGTTGTGCTTATAAACTTCTGGGAACAGTAGATATAGCTAACAGGCATGTAACGGGTTTGGTGAATTCATTGTATAAGGTTAAGTCCTTAGACTATATCCATACGGTAATTGTGAGGGTCCGAGAGATGTATATATGTAACCTCGATTTGTTTATAATTTTTGCAGCATAAATATGCTAGCATAATTTGTGTACGTTATTGTATTGTGTATTTTATTGTTGTGAAGTCAGAAGACAAGAGATGTAATTTATATTTCCGATAAGGGAATTTTTTTTTATTACATAGAGATGTAATTAATATTATGGAGAGGGAATTTAATTATTCCTAGAGAGTTCTAATTAAATTGTGTGATGTGATGAACATCAAAGGTCAGCCTGAAAAATTAAAGTAGGCCTAGTATTAAGTACAGGAGGTTTTCCTCTAGTGAAATGTTTTGATACCCGTGGCTAGACGTGCATAACAAAAGATTTAGGCCAGCGCGTCTGGATTTTCCTAGACAGACAGCGTTGAAATGCGGGGTAGTTTGACCCGGGGTTAGGAAATACTTATGTATCGTTGTGCATAGCGGGTGAAGGGGAGAGGTAATGATTTAGGGGATAGACGGGAGATGTATTTAAGGGAGTTAGGTGTTAGAGATGTGTAAATTTTGATGTGTGGTATATCGGTTGTTATTATTTGTTTCACAGCAAATTTTCATGGCACGCAGATAGGTTTGCCATTTTGCCTTACAGCTGGCCAAGGTAGTCGTTCTTCTCAGGAGAAGAAGAGTCGAGGCAGCGCCAGAGGCGAAAGAGCATTGGTGACACGGTGTTACCGGCGCCAAGTACATTGGCTCCAGAGAGAGAGAGAGAGAGCAGTTCGCTGGCAGCGACCTATAACGGATTTCTTAAAAGTCCTGAGCTCTACGCTCATATTCCCACACCGAAACAAAGGCGATTGGCCTGGTGTCGTCGTTTTAAGTCGGTCATAATAAAACCGACAGCCCTAAACCCAATGAGGGGTAACCGGGCAGGTGAAATCAGTTTCGCCAACAGTGAAGCCTCTACAGCCTAAGTCAAGTACCTAGTCATTTTTTCAGAAGTCATCAGTGCAGTAGTCAGAACCAGGAGAAAGGGTCAACATTCCTTGTTCTGAAAAGCAAACAAGAGAAGGGGCGTAATGGAGACGCCACCTCAGCAGATGTCAAGAGTGTCAGAGAGACACTGGAGCAGAACTGGAGGGGAGAGAGAGGTTATAGAGGCAGATAGAAAGTTGTGTTAGGACAGCCTCTGAGATAGCACTGAAAAAGGTCATTTAGTGCATCAGTGCTTGTGACGCAACGGTTAGCGGTTTAGGACTTTAGAAAGTTCTTTTCCAGATTTTGGTGTAGACAGTGAGTTAGGTCTACAATCCGGACTGTGGAGTTAAATTTGGTTAATAATATATATTAGGTTAGTTAGTAGTGGTGGATCTGATGTTAGAGACCCCACCAAGCAGGTTGTTGTAATCCTCGATTTTCTTCCATACAGGTTGAACGGGAGGGGTTATATTATATGTCATGTTTAATCATTTTCTTCTTTTCAGGTGTGCGACCATCGCACGTTATTTATTTTTTTGATGTGCAATTTATTTGATTTTGTAAAATAAACTATAAACTTTGAACTGGATCAGTGTCACGAAGTGGATTTAAGTTAGAGTGTGTCCAGTGTATAGACAAGACCCTAGTATGAGATAGACTGAGAAGATAGATTTAGATGTGAAAATTATAGTGAATGTGGACAGATGAGCCTATTGGCCCGAGAGATGAGAACCGAGATTGACTCTCCCTCGCCACTTGTGACTACTATAGTAGCTATAGACTCACCACCTCTTACTGCCAATAAAGGAGATAAGTTATAAATCAGGACCACAGACACCACTATACAGACAACATATAGATACAGTATAGTTAGCTATAAATTAGAGAACCTGATCCAGTGGACATTTATATAGTTTTATTTTTTTTAAAATATAATCAACGTAATCAAATCACATAGAAACATAATCAGTAATATGCAATGTTGCACAGACCTGAAAACAAGAAAAACAATTAAATTGGTAGATACTAGAAAACAACCACTTTCACTCCTTCTTTCACCCTGCTGGGGAAAAATAGAATGATTACTGAGTTAACCACAATTAATGGGTGGGGCCATCAACTTTAGCCACCACTCCTTACTACAATCTATTACCTACTGTCACTGTTCTGCTAACACTGCCTAAACTATTGTCTACACAGACACAGCTTTCAGCCTCTTTAGGCGATGGACACGCCGCTAATTTAACACCACTGGACTGCTACCCTAGTAGACTTAGATTACAACTATGGCTTAGATGCTATCCATCTAATGGATAATAAAAGACCCTACTGGTCCTGTCTATTTTCTCCCTCCTTCTCTCTCTCTCTCCACCTGGTCTCAGTGTCTCTCTAACACTCGACGTCTGCTGATGTGGCGTCTCCGTTACGCCTCTTCTCTTGATAACGTTCAGAACCAGGAATGATATCCCTGTCTCCTGCTTCTGATTTCTGCACTGATGACTTTGGTTTCAAGCTCGAGGTACTTGAGTCACTTGTTGAAGCTTCACGGCTGCTGACCAACTTCTTACTTGCCCTGTTAACCCTCTCAAGGTTTAGGGACAAACAGCTTTATTATGGCTGTATAACTTTAGACCAATTTCCCAGCTGTTGTCGGAGTGGTATAATGAGCTAAGAGCTCTGGATTAAGAGACAAATCCTGTTCCCAGCTGAAGATTGTCTTCGCTACCTGGGAACATATGGTATTTCTTGCACTTTTTCCGATCTCTCGAGCTATATGCTCCTGAGATGACAACTTGCTGTTGTAAAGGACAGAGGCTGGTTGCCCCTCCTACAGACCGTAAAAAATCACTGTGGAACAAACAACACAACAGCTATATAACACGTCAAAAGTTACACATCTCAAACACTAAACTCCCTTCTTCCTTTAAATCAATTACAGCTCTCCTTCTCTATTCCTGCTATGCACAACGATACAAAATATTTATGCCCCAAAAGGTCAACCTCCCAGGCAATCCCCTCTCTCTCCCGTTTCCAAAGTAAACATCGGCTGACCCAGATCGTTTTGTTCTGCATGACTAGCCACGTGTCACAACAATTTTTCACTGAGGACATACCTGTCCGTAAATTCTTGGGCTACTTTTCTCACTGACCCTTGGTGTACATTTATCAATACAAAATTTATTCTAGGCAGGCTGAAACCCGTCTCAGAAAACACTTCCCTTATCAAAATAAAATCTACATCTCTTGAAAATAAAAGGAAAATCCCATAACAGAAATATAGATTACATCTCGTGTCTTCTGACTATACAACAGTAAAAATGCACAATAAATAACGTACACCAAAATTATGCTAGCATATTTAAACTGCAATTAAACTACAAACAATCGAGGTTATCAATGTATCCACCTGTAGTTAAATACACGGGTTCCTGTGTTCAACATAATGTTAACTTCACCCTTCTCTGGGTAACATTCCTGAATTAAAACTCAATACAATAACCATGCCCACGTGCTTAAAATTTACAAAATCCCGCTCCCGTTTATATACAGAAGTTTATCATAAATCAAAGATGCGGATTTTTCCTACCAACCTTCTTTAAAAAATTTAGACCTTCTTTTAAATATTACGGAGCTCACATTAAATGTCTCAAAATCTTTACACACTCCTAGCTACGGCTATTATCATATAAAGATTTCTCTGCACCTCTTACATTAAATACTTTCTCTGAGATCGTAATTGATGGCCCTTCGGTTTAAGAACTAAATTAAAACCTCCTGAGGAAAGCTTATACTTTAACCGGCTAGTCTCTATTAGAAGCGATTTACAAGTACCACGCTAAATAGTTATGGCTTACCCAATAGATCAAATTTCTCACTGAAGAGCAAGTGCTATGACGTAGATTCTCACGGCTGAATATTCTTCGGACAAAAGGGACCCGCAATTAATTTCCTCTAGTATTTATTACAGACGAGGCCAGATACGTCATCGATGGCGTTCCTCTCCGACCAATGAAATCCCTACAAAATTAAACAACCAAGCCTCCGCCAATAGATTTGAAAGCAACGCGTGAGTCATAAGATACAGACCGAGTGTCCAAAAAAATTGCGTCACGTTACATGATGACTGCGATTCTTTTTAACAAAGAAACTGAGATTCCCTTATCGCGATTATCTAGCGAAAAGAACTGGTGAAAATCTACTATTCTCCCCTGTAGTCTCTATTAAAACCGCAATTATTAACCCTACAGAAAAAGACCAAACTCGATATATTACAAAGAGAAAAGCATGGGAAACACATATAGTTTTCAGAGAGAAGAAGACTGAATCCAACTCATATAGTTACAGAGAAAAGAAGGCTGGGACCTGTTGAAAATAAAAGTCACAGTAACTCTATCACATTACTCCCCCCTTTGAAGTGTGGGAATCCGTGCTAAATTTACTGAATCTTTATATTTACAAACTGGTCCCTATCTATCTCTGTCTAACGAGCTGTCTGTGAGCACTTCTTCCTCTTCCGTATTCTCTTCGATTTCTTCTTCTTTGTACAAACTCCCATTCTCCGTGGAAGAGTTGATCTCTCTTCAGACCTGTGCCATCTAATGGCGGGTCTGAATCGTCCCTTGCTATGTCCGTCAAAAGGCTGTGTTGGTCAGCTGACATGACCGACTGGCTCTGGCGGCCTGGCGATGGCGACTACCTTGTCAGCGGGTTTGTGACCGCTGGTATATGGCGGTGCAGATGAGAACTGTCTTGTGCTTCCAGCATACAGTCTCCGATCGCTTGCTGATTTTCTACAGAATCCTCACTGATCCCAGTAGCTTCTATCTTGGAATAAAGATAGGTAATATCTGCCCCTGGCAGTGGTTCTGTGTTCGCTCTTCCCCTACCAACATGCAGCAGGACAGAGCTCTCCACTATAGCTCCTTGTGAAGTTGTAGGGCAGGTTTTCTCACTATTTTCTGGCCTGAAAAGTTCGTGAGATGCCCGTATAGTCCCAGAGAGTCCTCCGTCTGAAACCCTGGTTCTAAAAAATTCTCAACCTTGCCCTCCCCGTCGAGAGTTAATGGCATCAGTTGGAAAGTGTCCTGAATTGACACTGGACGGTTTAAGATCCTGTTTGATTGCGGAGTTTCTGAGATAAAGCTCTCAGTGACTTTCTCCAAAGTTCCTTGAAACAAAGTGGAATTTTTATCCCTAGTTGCAGGCTCCTCATTGCAGGAGTGATGTCCTGTTAGCGAGATATTAGGGTGGTGGGGCCCATCTCCGTTGTTAGGCAAACGGTCGCTCAGATCACTGTCCTCCTCCATCTGAGTACGTGCTGGTCGTATGGGGCTCTAGGGCTGGCTAGAAACATGTTCGCTCAGGCCGCTATCTTCTGCCCTATGAAGTATGCGCTGGTCAGGTGCATACGTCGTATCAATCTTGTCAGTATTCCCCTCACTTGAGGGAGGTAATACCATCGGAGGACTACTTCCCGACAACGAAGAAGGTACTTCCATATCAGAGGCGTCACCACTGTTTGGCCATTAAGCTGAACAGGGCTGTCAGGCGAATTCACCTGTGTAAAAACCATTCCACTGTCTTCAGAGGTCTTCACCCTCTCCTTCGCAAGACATGGCTGGTTGAGCTCTCTTGGGGCTCCGTGAATTAGGGGGCTCTCTCTTCTCACTTATCTGGCCTGCAGTAGGCCCCCCCTTGCGTTAGCAAGGATCAGTGCGGGTGGGGTTCCCAAAACTAAATATGGGCTCCCGAGAATGAAGTCATAGGCTGGCTGTGCCATTACAGCTGCCTTGATTGTGCCACACACAAACTTACACTTCACCTCAATATTGGCTACGGGCAGACGCTGTGAGGTACCTCTTCTCAAAATGCCACCAATATCAACTATTTCCCCTGTCCACTGCCCCGGTTTCACCAGATGACGAGCGACGATACTGGGGTATGTGAGCCTGCTGTCAAACAAACAAGTAGTGGCCGTTCCATTCACCTCAGATGGTCCCCTATTAGAGAACAATGCCTCTGAGTGAATGGGCTCCCAAGTGTTCCCTTTTGTCGCCCTCACCGGCCTTAAACAAGCTGCATGATGAGCTGGTGGTTTATTTATACACCGGGATGTCCAGTGAGAAGTAGTGCAACAGTACCGACAATACCTCTCATTATCTCCCCTGTTTCTGGCGGGTTCGTGAGAGGACGCTCCTTGTGATCTGTTATGAGGCTGGGGGCACATGTTATGACCGGGCTGGGGCTCCTTGCGAGAAGGCCCCTGCTGCTGGTGAGCAGGAGAAGAAGCCGACTGCGATGATGAAGCTCCTTTGTCCGGGGCTGGCAGGTCTGGGTGTTTCCATTTCTGGCCCAGTACTTCGGCCTGTGCCGTTTGGAACCTTTCAGCAAACAGAATTATCTGGTCCATTTGCTGGGCGTCCTGCTCTGCCAGATACCTCCTCAAGTCGGGAGACATGTTTGCCTTTACTTGTTCACACATTACAAGCTCTTCGAGTCCTTCGAACGTTTTTGCTAGACCCGACAACTCTCTCCACCAAGTGAGGTAATTCCTCAGCCTTTCAGCGAACTGAGGAAAACTTTCTCCCTTCTCCGGATGGCTTTCCCAGAACATTGTTTGGCATTTACGGGGGGTCCACTGGAATCTTTGCAACAAAGCATTCCTTAGTGCCTCAAAGTTGTTCTGGTCGTCTACGAGCATCTTGCTGTAGATGTCATACACATGCCCTTTCAGTGACTGTGATAATTTGAGGCACCACAGACTTTCATCCAACCCGTATGCCTTTGCCATCCGTTCGAACTTCTCCAAAACTACGTCAATTTTCTCATTCCCATTAGGGAAAGAGTCCATTGGAAAGTTCATGGCTGCCATCCGGGGGCCTCTGTTTCCTGAGGTGTCTGCCGCCCCTGCTTTGGGAGAATCTTCATTTGCCGAACTGCCTTCCGAAGCTCTATTCTGCAGTTCCAGAGAACACATGGCAAGTTCGTGCTGTCTCTCCGCTGCCTTTTCCTCTTTCTCTGTGGCGACTACTCTTTGCCTTTCCTCAACTTCTGTGGCGGCTGCCCTGTCCTCTTTCTCCTTCTCTTGCTGATGATGTCTATCATTTTCCCTTATCATGTAGGCCTTAGTCTCCTCCTTATCCATTCCCATGTCCTGGGCGGCCTCACGCCAGGCAGCTCGTAACTTGGCCATATCCGCCATCTTACCTGTAAACTGCTGTAAGTTCACAACTACAGAAAATGACAAAAAGGAAAAGAGAAGGAACTACCTGTTACCTACTTAGCGATACTCCCTCTATAACTGCTGTCTCAAAAACCCGAACTCAGGCTAGCACCCAGTCTGAATAATAGCTACCTGAAAAAATTGATTATGCAGCTACCTACAACTGAATTTACCTTCCTATTAGAGAAAGAAAATCAGTTAGCTATCAATTACCTCTAAGTCATCAAAAACTAACTACAACTACAATCTAACTTGATCTCACTGTAAGTTAACGGATGTGAAGGAAGCGCAGAAAAAAATTCATTCCTTCGGAATCAGATTTTTATTTCTAAAATCCTTTGTATTCAGATATGTGAACAGAAATAGCCAGTAATGCAGTAAACAGCATAATACAGACATTAATATCCAAGCCAGTAGCATTGTTGCTGGGGGTAGGAGGGAGGCCTGCTTTAACTTGATAATTAAGGACTCCTTCCCCTATAATTTTTGTAAATGTTATGTCACAGACCTCTGCACTGTGAGGTTTGCAGGATATCAGCACCATTAATCTATACTAACAACAGAGATAAATCATCTCATATTGTGTTTCATTAGCTTATGGTCCAGAAGCATGAACAATTGAAATTGAGGCCTTCATTGTCAATGGCATTTTAACACAAATGTTAAAATGACTAGTAGCAGAATAGAGATTTGTAATATTGAATAAAGGCTTCATTATATCACTCCTTGTAGTATTGAATAAAGGCTTCATTATATCACTCCTGGAGCTTCTTAAAAATTCATGTCTTCACCATCATATATGTAGAAGCCTTTGTGTGGGTAACCACAAGCAAAATACACCCCCTGCATGGGAACATAGGTGACATAAGGGAGCAAGAATAAAGAGGGGGAATGTCATGGATGGCACAAGCAGAGGCTACAGTTGGGCAGGTGACCACAGTTGAAAATATATCCAAGGGGGAAGAGTGGAGTCAGTCAGGTGAAAACTGGACAAACTACCAGCAAGTCATCATCAGCCTTGGCAGGGAGTGCAGAGAATGGGTCAGTGAGAAAGCAGAGCTGTAAATTAATAAACTGATATGCCGGAATGATCGGGCTTCTTCGATAAAGTAAAGGCTAGGATCGTTGCTGAACAGAGCAGAATAAATTCAGAAGATCCAAAATATGGCTACGGCATGAATGGAAAATATCTATAGAAGCCTCAAATCTTGTATGGATCTAATGTTCTCGTCATACAGGCGAATGCGGCAATGAGAGATAGAGAGCTGACAGACTAGCCTAGAGAGCAGCCATAGTGGGAACATTGGATATGCTTAAGGAAGAAATACTAAGGAGAATTCATGTTTGCCTATTAGAGAACAACACTGCAATCATTCAATCAACAAGGCTTAGATTGCATGAATTTGGCATCAGACGTAAGACTAGCAGGGAAGGACATATGAGAGGATGCATCCGGCATTTAAACAACCAGTGCGCAACAGGAACAGTTAGCATTCATACCCTTCGACATTTGTGGAAGGAGAGTGAGCACATTTGGGTTTTCCTGGAGTGCAGTGATGACAGTTATGATCAACAATAGCAATATCAGGTTATTTGAGCTGAGTTGCAAAAAGCAGTCATGAGCTGTTTTAGTTATTTTTCCCTGCTGATGTGTATCTGATAATCTCCACTCCTAATCTCTACAGAGGTCCTTATTTTAGTTTTAAAAGGCTAATTATAAATAATAATACTCAATAAGAATACATACTATAACCATGTCTATTCATCATCAATATGGAGAGCATTAGCAAAGATGCAACAACCATAACATAAAAATGAATCTTGCGGTCAGGGCACAGCGGCATAAACATACAAATCTTCTTGATACTATTTGCCTGGAGCATTATAAGATCAGCAATCAGCACTGATAAAACTTACTTACTTAATTATTCGTTCCCCTTCTACCGTGAGGTGTAGAGATTTGGAAGAGAGAGCGTCAGACTATCCTATCGGCTGTCTTCCTCCTGGCCTGGTTCCATTCTAGTCCTCGGTCCTTCAAAGATTGTCTAATGTTGTCCTCCCAGCGAACTCTGGGGGTCTGGATCCCTGGCTCTTTGTTTTCCATGCTTGTCGTGGTAGCCGATCTTCTCCCATTCTGCAGACATGGCCAAACCATCTTAGTTGGGACTGTTCTACTTGGGTCTGTGTCACGAAGTGGATTTAAGTTTAGAGTATGTCCAGTGTATAGACAAGACCCTAGTATAAGAGAGACTGAGAAGATAGATGAGAAATGATAGTGAATGTGGACGGATGGCCCTATTGGCTTCGAGGGATGAGAACCGAGATTAACTCTCCCCCGCCACTCGTGACTTCAAGAATAGCTATAGACTCACCCCCCTCTGGCTACCTTTACAAAAAAAAAGGAGATAAGGGTGTACTAAGAGCAGACCACAGACACACTATACAGACAAATATATATGCACAGTATAGTTAGATATATATATTTGAGAGACTGATCCAGTATAAAGTTTATATATATATATATATAGTTTTTATTTACACCATAAAATAAATCACATATCAAAATTAAACACCGTGCGAGGTCGCACACCTGAAAAAAAAACAACAATTAAATGTACTGATATTATAATCCCACCCCGTTCATCCCTTCATTCAACCTGTAGGGAAAAGAAGTCTGGATTAAACACACATAGTAAGTTTGGTGGGGCCTCTAAGTACTAGCCTCTACTCCTATCTTATTATTAATTATTACTCTAATACTACTGTCCAGCTGTAGACCCTACAAACTGTCTACGAAACCTCTGCGTGAACTTTCAAGTCCCACACTGCACATCACTAACACTGCTCTCCTAACTTCTTCATGTGCCACCTCAGAAACTGTCCTCTGCTCTGACTGTCTGCTTCTATAACTGCGTAACTTCTGTCTCTCCTCTCTAACAACAAGCATTCGGGAGGAATCGTGACCCTTTCTCCTCCCGAGAATATTGCAACTGATGACTTGGGCTTTTTGACTCAGGTACTTTACTTGAAATGAAATTGCTTTACTGCTGATGACTTTATTTAATCGACTTAACCTGCTCAGGGTTTAGGGAAAACAGCATTATTATGGCTGTATATTAAACAAAGACCAATCTCCCAGCCATGCGCTGTTTGTTGGAGTGGTATAATGAGCTAAGAGCTCCGGATTTTTCCGAAGATGAACCAGTTCCTGCTGAAGCATGGGGCTTCACTGCATGAGAACGGCTATCTTTTGCTGGTGCAGAAGTGCTTGGCGCCAGTAAGACCATGTCTTACTTACTTAGTCGTTCCCCTTCTACCGTGAGGTGTAGAGGTTTGGAAGAGAGAGCGCCAGACTATTCTATCGGCTGTCTTCCTCCTGGCCTGGTTCCATTCTAGTCCTCGGTCCTTCCAAGATTGTCTAATGTTGTCCTCCCAGCGGACTCTGGGTCGTCCTCGGGGTCTGGATCCTTGGCTCTTTGTTTCCCATGCTTGTCGTGGTAGCCGATCTTCTCCCATTCTGCAGACATGGCCAAACCATCTTAGTTGGGACTGTTCTACTTGGGTCTGTAGGGGGTGGCATTTTAGGCCTTGACGTATCGTCTGGTTGCGTACCATGTCTCTTCTTGTTACTTCAACCACCTTCCTCAGATACCTCATTTCTGAGGTTTGGATCTGGCTTTTATGGGTTGTAGTCATTGCCCATGACTCGCATCCATATGTCAAGACTGGGACATAGGTGGAGCGGTATACAGCCATCTTCGTTTTCTTACCAACCTCTCTCTTGCTGAGGAATCCTCGATTTATGGCCTGAAAAAGTCTCCCAGCTGCTGCTTTTCGAGTGGCCAACTCTTCTTTGATGCCTCCCTTTCGGTCTATAATAGCTCCGAGGTATTTAAAGTGGTCGACCTGCTCCAGGACCTGTTCTCCCAGCTTAATCTGATGTCTTCTTTCTTCTCGTGATATCACCATGGATTTTGTTTTAGAGCTGCTTATGACCATCCCTCTCTTCTCCAGCTCTTCCTTCCAGACTTGCAGGTTGGATTGGAGATGTGCCTCTGATTTAGCAATCAGGGCAACATCATCAGCAAATGCCAGCTCTGAAATATAGACCTGTCTCATCTTCCAGTACCCCACTGAATACTTTCTTGTTCTCTCCTTACATGCCTTGATGACATCGTCCATAAGGAGTATGAAGAGGTAAGGTGATAGGATATCACCTTGTCTTACACCAGTGGTGGTCCTGAACTCTTCTGACTTATGGTTTGCTGTCCTCACATAATTTCTGCAAGACTTGTAGAAGCTCTGTATAGCATGAATCAGAGGTGCTGGAATATTCTTCCTTGCCAAACAGTCCCAAAGTTTGCTCCAAGGGACCCTGTCAAACGCCTTTTCCAGATCTATGAAACAAAGATGGATCTCACTCTTATACTCAAGGGCCTTTTCACTCAGCTGTCTGAGTGTGAAGATTAGGTCTTGAGTACTTCGGTTTGCTCGGAATCCGCACTGGACCTCATCCAATTGTGGCTCAGCTAGGCGTCGGAGTCTCTGCTCTAGGATTCTAGAGTAGATTTTTCCAGGGACACTGAGAAGGGATATGCCTCTATGGTTTCCACACTGTCGATTGTCACCCTTTTTGAAAATTGGTGTTATGATGGCGATCTCCCAATCCTTTGGTATGGTCTTGTTGCACCATGCTGCCTGTAGGACCCTTAAGAGTAACAGGTCGCCTGATGCTCCCATGTACTTAACCATTTCTGGTGTTATACCATCATGCCCTGCTGCTTTGCCCATCTTGATTTTCTCCAGTGCTGCCTTCAGTTCTTCCATCTTTATGTCATCTTCATCACCATTGGTTTCCTCTTCTGTGCTAGTGGTTATCATTTCTGATGTTTGACCTTGCTCACCATCAAGGAGTTCTGAGAAATATTCTTTCCATCTTTCCATTACTTCCTTCGGGGCAGTAAGCAATTTGCCTTGCTTGTCCTTTATAAATTTGAGAGGGCATTGTTTTTCCTTCCTCATGTTCTTTAGGGTCTTATAGAACAATTTCTGGTTTTCTTGTGCATCTTTTTCTAGCTTTTCTCCAAATTCTTCCCAGGACTTCTGTTTTGCTGCTAGCACTTTGTTCTTTACTTCTGTTCTGAGTGTCACATATTCTCTATATTTTTCCATTTGTCCTGTTGTGTTTTTAGCTCCTAAGTATTGTTTCCATGCCATTTTCTTCTCTCTTATTTTCTCTTTGACTTCCTCTGTCCACCAAGGTGTCCTCTTTCTCTGTTCCCAAGTCGGACTTCACCACATGCTTCTGCAGCAGCTGTCTTTATGATATCCTTGAATTTAATCCAGAGGGTTTCCAAGTCATCAGGTTGTTCTTCTGTGTTGCTCACCGCTGCAGCAATAAGCCCCTGATATCTGGTCTTAATTTCTGGCTCTCTCAGCTTGTAGGTCCTAATGCTCATTTCTCCTGCTCGTTTACTTGGTTTCTTGCGTGATGTTGAGCAGTTCCTAGGCTGAGCAACTCTTTCAGTTGTTCGTTTGATTGTTAGCAGGTAGTGATCACTTCCAATCTCTGGCCCCCTCCAGACTCTTGCATCTCGGACATATTTGAATGAGCTTCTCTGAACAATGGCATAGTCGATCACTGACTTCTCATTCTTTGTTGGTTCACATCTAGTGTATGCATGTATGCGCTTATGGGGGAACTTTGTGTTTGTAATGATCAGATTCTGCTCACTGCAGAATCTAAGGAGTCGCTTTCCATTGTCATTGAGAGTATCTTCTCCATATCTTCCGATAACTCCACCCCATCTAGCATGGTCATTTCCAACTCTGGCATTAAAATCTCCGAGCATGATAACTTCATCTAGGCAGTCATCCACTGTCCTTTGAAGCAGCTCGAAGAATTCCTCCTTGACCTCTGCTCTCTCATCCTCATTTGGCCCATACACTATGACCAGGTTGACTATGGTTTCTCCTTCTTTTAGTTTCACAACCATAATGCGCTCTGAGACAAAGTTCCACCCCTTGATACTATCTTTTTGATTTTGGGCCACAATGCAACCCACACCCCCTTTAGCTCTTTCGGATATGGGTACACCACTGTAGAGCAGCGTGTTGCCATTGAGATCCATGACTCCTTGTCCTTTTTTTCTTTGTTTCCGTTATAACCAGGATTTCTAGTTTTGCTTTCCTCATCTCTTCCACCAGCTCCTCTTCCTTCCCATTTATACTTCTTGTGTTCCATGTTCCATAAGTCGTAGTCCGTAGTCCGTTCCAGTTCGTCGCCTTTAGAATCAGTCCGGTTTTCTCTCTTGTGTTACTCGTAATCGTGGTTTAAAGCAAACAGGTGATTGGCCTGTTGTGCCTTTGCATGGTGGAGGGGCTGCCTCCTTACGGCCTCCATGCAGGCCGCCCTCCTCCTTTTTCATCCGGGCTTGGGACCGGCATTGGCGGAGTTGTAAGACCACGTCACCAATTCTATTTCACCTCTGTCGCTGCCTCGACTCTTCTTCTCCTGAGAAGACCGATTACTTTTGCAAGCTGTAAGGGCAAAATGACACCCCTATATTCGTGCCGCGAAAATTTACTGTAGACCAAATAATACAACAGATATACCACATATCAAAATTTACACATCTCTAGCACTTAACTCCTTAAATACCTCTCCTGTCTATCCCTCAAATCCTTACTGCTTCCCTGTGCACAACTATACATGATTATCCTAACACAGGTCAAGCTATCCCACACTTCAACCCTGTCGGTTTAGGAAACCCCCTTTTTGAAGTAAACATCGATAGGGTAATAAAATAATAAAACTCCCAGACACGTGCTGACCTTAATCTTTTGTTATGCACGTTTAAACCACAGGTATAAACAATTCAACTAGGGGAACCCTTCCTGTCCGTAATACTTTGGGCTACTTTATCTTTACAGGCTGACTTTGATGCTCATCGCATCACACAATATTAAATTATACCTCTCTAGGAATAGTTACATTTATCTCCGTAATATTAATTACGTCTCTATGTAATAATAATAAAAAATTCCCTTATCAGAAAATCATTACATCTCTTATCTTCTGACTACACAACAATAAAATGCACAATAAATAACGTACACAATTTACGCTAGCATATTTATACTGCCAAAAATTATAAACCATCAAGGTTATCTATTTAACCCCCGTAGTTAAATATACGCGTTCCTGTATTCTCAAAAATGTTAACTTCCCCCTCCTCATTCCACTACTTTACCCAATTTAATACTCAATACCATACGAGCATATACATGATTAAAAATTACTCAAATCCGCTCCCGTATATATTCTGTAAATTATCAAAGATGCGGGTTTTTCTACCGACCTTCTTTTAAATATTACAGAGCACACTTTAATATCTCAAAATCTTTAATCACTCCTAGATACTGCTAGTTCTTCTAGAAAGACTTATATGCACCTCTTACAATAACTGCTTTCTCTAAGATAGTCTTCTTCTTCTTCTTCTTCTTGCGATCGCATCTTTGATGATTACACCGTCAGACGAGTTCTCATGATGAATTCGACTGTTGTTTGAAGTTCCTCTTTAACTCCATATAGCTTTGAGTTTAGTGTTGAGTCATTGGGCCAGTATATCTTTCTTAACTGGTCATACAGAGGACAGTCCTGTAGAACATGCTCAGCAGTTTGTTCGTTTAATCCACATGTGCACAGTGGTGAAGCAGACAATCGTAGCTTGTGCATGTGTTTATTCAGTTTGTTATGCCCTGTCCTGAGTCGAAAAATAGTTGTCTGTCCCTGCCGGTCGAGAGTGTGATAGTCGTCTTTGGGTTGGTTCTGTTCTCTTCTGATAGTCTGGATAGCTCTCTTTTTCTCAAAGTATGTGACTTCATTATCTTCTTGTTCACATTCTCCTCCCTTTTTTGCAAGTTTATCTGCCTTTTCATTTCCGGGTACACCACAATGAGATGGTACCCACTGAAGTATGGTTCTCTTTTTGGCAGCTACCTTGTTTAGTTCATTTCTCAGATGCGGGAGTTTCTAAGATAGTAATTGATGGCACTTCTGTTTAAGAAATTAAATTAAAACTTCCTGAAGAAACTTTATGTTGACCATCTAAGATCTAAATTTAAAACGATCTATCTACACTGCTAATAAAGTTAGACAACATACTCACCAATATCGAGTTTCTCAAATTTTGAGCAGACGATATAACATCGATTTCCACGGCAGGCAATTTCTGGAAGCAAAGAGAGCGCTAACCGCTTTTACCCTAGTATTTATTTAAAAAACTGAGGCCAGGCCACGCTATGAATGAGTCATATCTTGGCTTCGCTTACAAGGGCCACTCTCCTGAACCAATCATCTTGCCGAAAAATCTAAAAATAGTCCGTGATCATGAGCTAAAATTGGCTCTGACCTATATCCTACCGGAGAAATTCCATTAAATTCCAGGAGGGGGTTACTCAACATCGGACAACGGTTTTACCCAGCCTAATTAAATACTCACGCGCTGATGTACAATAAAATGACCGCGATTATTTTAACAAAGAAACTGCCTACGTGAACGCAGTTACTTAGAGAAAAGAACCGGTGCCAATCTTAATATAAACTTCCCTGTAACCCCTAAAGAAAAAAACCCGCAATTAATTACCTACAAAAAAGACTAAACTCAAGTAGTTACAAGACAAAATCACAGATAGAAAAGTATGGGCCTGTTGAAAAATAAAACCACAGTACTGCATCACAGTCTGCAGGGGGTGGGATTTTAGGCTTTGACGTATCGTCTGGTTGCAGACCATGTCTCTTCTTGTTACTTCATCAACCACCTTCCTCAGATACCTCATTTCTGAGGTTTGGATCTGGCTTTTGTGGGTTGTAGTCATTGCCCATGACTCGCATCCATAAGCCAAGACTGGGACATAGGTGGAGCGGTATACAGCCATCTTCGTTTTCTTACCAACCTCTTTCTTGCTGAGGAATCCTCGATTTATGGCCTGAAAAAAGTCTCCCAGCTGCTGCTTTTTGAGTGGCCAACTCTTCTTTGATGCCTCCCTTTCAGTCTATAATAGCTCCGAGGTATTTAAAGCGGTCGACCTGCTCCAGGACCTGTTCTCCCAGCTTAATCTGATGTCTTCTTTCTTCTCGTGATATCACCATGGATTTTGTTTTAGAGCTGCTTATGACCATCCCTCTCTTCTCCAGCTCTTCCGTCCAGACTTGCAGGTTGGATTGGAGATGTGCCTATGATTTAGCAATCAGGGCAACATCATCAGCAAATGCCAGCTCTGAAATACAGACCTGTCTCATCTTCCAGTACCCCACTGAATACTTTCTCCATGAGGAGTATGAAATGATAAGGTGACAGGATATCACCTTGTCTTACACCAGTGGTGGTCCTGAACTCTTCTGACTTATGGTTTGCTGTCCTCACATAATTTCTGCAAGACTTGTAGAAGCTCTGTATAGCATGAATCAGAGGTGCTGGAATGTTCTTCCTTGCCAGACAGTCCCAAAGTTTGCTCCAGGGGACCCTGTCAAACGCCTTTTCCAGATCTATGAAACAAAGATGGATCTCACTCTTATACTCAAGGGCCTTTTCACTCAGCTGTCTTCTTCTTCTTCTTCGTTCGTCCTGAAAAGGACGTTGGTTACGTTGTGTCCATTTACAGCGAAGCTGCGATATTTGCGCCTTTCGGCCGACACATCCGACTTCAGCACGGCATTTTTAGGACCGGGTTAGCCTTCCCTCTTCAATCCCTACTCACTCAGCCAGACTGCATTGATGCAGTCTGTTTCCAGGACCACCACTTGGAGGTGGAGTAGGGTCTTGGTCAGCTCTTGTTCGCTGACCCTGAGGCAAGCAGTCTAGCTATGGGTCACTAACTGCATTTCTCACTGTTGATGCGTCTTAGGTCCCAACTCAGCTGTCTGAGTGTGAAGATTAGGTCTTGAGTACTTCGGTTTGCTCGGAATCCGCTCTGGACTTCATCCAATTGTGGCTCAGCTAGGCGTCGGAGTCTCTGCTCTAGGATTCTAGAGTAGATTTTACCAGGGACACTGAGAAGGGATATGCCTCTATGGTTTCCACATTGTCGATTGTCACCCTTTTTGAAAATTGGTGTTATGATGGCAATCTCCCAATCCTTTGGTATGGTCTTGTTGCACCACACTGCCTGTAGAACCCTTAAGAGTAATAGGTTGCCTGATGCTCCCATGTACTTAACCATTTCTGGTATTATACCATCATGCCATGCTGCTTTGCCCATCTTGATTTTTTCCAGTGCTGCCTTCAGTTCTTCCATCTTTATGTCATCTTCACCATCATTGGTTTTCTCTTCTGTGCTAGGGGTTATCATTTCTGATGCTTCACCATGCTCACCATCCAGGAGTTCTGAGAAATATTCTTTCCATCTTTCCATTACTTCCTTTGGGGCAGTAAGCAATTTGCCTTGCTTGTCCTTTATAAATTTGAGAGGGCATTGTTTTTCCTTCCTCATGTTCTTTAGGGTCTTAAAGAACAATTTCTGGTTTTCTCGCGCATCTTTTTCTAATTTTTCTCCAAATTTTTCCCAGGACTTCTGTTTTGCTGCTAGCACCTTTGCTTCTGTTTTGAGTGTCACATATTCTCTATATTTCTCCATTTGTCCTGTTGTGTTTTTAGCTCCTAAGTATTGTTTCCATGCCATTTTCTTCTTTCGTATTTTCTCTTGACTTCCTCTGTCCACCAAGGTGTCCTCTTTCTCTTGTTCCCAAGTCGGATTTCACCACATGCTTCTGCAGCAGCTGTCTTTATGATGTCCTTGAATTTAAGCCAGAGGGTTTCCAAATCATCAGGTTGTTCTTCAGTGTTGCTCACCGCTGCAGCAATAAGCCCCTGATATCTGGTCTTAATTTCTGGCTCTCTCAGCTTGTAGGTCTTAATGCTCATTTCTCCTGTTCATTTACTTAGTTTCTTGCGTGATGTTGGGACGTTTCTAGGCTGAGCAACTCTTTCAGTTGTTCTTTTGATTGTAAGCAGGTAGTGATCACTTCCAATCTCTGGCCCCCTCCAGACTCTAGCATCCCGGACATATTTGAATGAGCTCCTCCTAACTATGGCATAGTCGATCACTGACTTCTCATTCTTAGTTGGTTCACATCTAGTGTATGTATGTATGCGCTTATGGGGGAACTTTGTGTTTGTAATGATCAGATTCTGCTCACTGCAGAATCTAAGGAGTCGCTTTCCATTGTCATTGAGAGTATCTTCTCCATATCTTCTGATAACTCCACCCCATTTAGCATGGTCATTTCCAAATGAAATCTCTGAGCATGATAATTTCATCTAGGCAGTCATCCACTGTCCTTTGAAGCAGCTCGAAGAATTCCTCCTTGAACTCTGCTCTCTCATCCTCATTTGGCCCATACACTATGACCAGGTTGACAATGGTTTCTCCTTCTTTTAGTTTTACAGCCATAATGCGCTCCGAGACAAAGTTCCATCCCTTGATACTATGTTTTTGGTTTTTGGCCATAATGCAACCCACGCCCCCTATAGCTCTTTCAGATGTGGGTACACCACTGTAGAGCAGCGTGTTGCCATTGAGATCCATGACTCCTTGTCCTTTTTTCTTCGTTTCTGTTATAGCCAGGATTTCTAGTTTTGCTTTCCTCATCTCTTCCACCAGCTCCTCTTCTTTCCCATTTATACTTCTTGTGTTCCAAGTTCCATAAGTTGTAGTCCGTAGTCCGTTCCAGTTTGTCGCCTTTAGAATCAGTCTGGTTTTCTCTCTTGTAGTTCTCATAATCAAAAGTTTAAAGCAAGTAGGTGATTGGCCCGTTGTGCCTTTGCATCATGGAGGGACTGTCTCCTTACGGCCTCCATGTAGGCCGCCCTCCTCCTTTTTCAGCCGGGCTTGAGACCGGCCTAGGCGGAGTTATAAAACAAATATTAACAATAAATAAATTTGCAGAATCTTGCAGTGTTATTTGTTACAATGGAAGTTACAGCCAAGTTGGGGGAGTAAGCGTTGCTATAGGTCTCATAAAAAAATGAGAAATGCCTGCAACCAAAGCCAACTGTACCTTCACGTGTGGTCCAATTCTTGGACCCGGTGCTCCCTGTTTCTACCAACATGGCTATTTCGAATGGCGAGTATCTGGTGCCAACAAACCAGACCCCCAGAGTCTACTGGGGTAAAACTCTAGACTATGGGGGAGATAACCCTACAGAAACCTCTGGCAGAGCAAGTCCTCCATCAGATGCGGCCTGTTGCTGGGCCCACCGGCGCGTGGACATGTCCCGATCCCCATAGAGACTTGCCTGGGGAGCACACCCGGCTCAAAAAGCAGAGAAGGCCACTCTCCAAACCTCCAATGTCTTGTGGGCAGTGTTAGGATGTGCAAGAACATGGACAGGAAGACTCCACAACTTCCCCACCGAAGACACACCCACGACGACCGTTGCCTCAATTGGCTGTGTTTGGTGTACCCGGAAACGATGCCTCCCAGTACTGAGGCACAGTTAAGTCCCCAACGTCGCTTATTGGTGCAGAGTTGAGAGAGATGACTGAGCGAATGCAAACAACATCAACAACACAAATTGGCTCAGCATCACAATCCCCCCTGTGGTGCAGCATGTTGAGAACCCAGCATTGCACAGTAAGCTTGGGGGATTCACATGGGCACCATACTTAATACTGGCTCTTGACTGGATGGCCGCATGCAGGCGATTTCTACAATGGAGAGATGGCAGGTGATGGGTACCGGGAAGTGGCTCTGTGCAGGACGTGAGGATTCTCTAAATGAAGAGAGTTCCTCGCCTAGGCAGACTATCACATTGGATGAAGGTAGCAAATTTCTCAGAGGAAAACAAGCTGCAGACCTGTTTGCTAGAAGATACAGTTCAGAAAGCAACTTATCCATTAACATAGACCATCAGAGAGAGATAAGAAAAGAAATACTGGCAACCATGGTACAGATAGATACTCCTGCCCCAATGAGGGAACCCATCACACTAGGAGAACTACAGAACGCTATTTCCAAGCTTAAGCTCCAAAAGTCACCCTGCCCAGACAAAATCAGCAATGAAATGCTAATAAATATGAGCTCAGCAGCAAAGATAAAACTGCCTGAGATATTCAACCACAGCTAGGTGATAGGAACGGTACCCCAAGTATGGAGAGAAGCCATCACAATACCCATACTAAAGAAAGGGAAATGTAAGACCAAGGCTGCAAGTTACCGGCCAATCAGTCTCACAAGCTGTGTTGGGAAGACTATGGAGCGAATAGTCAACCACAGATTGAAATGGTATTTAGAGTGAGCAGATCCTGGTGCCGGAACAAGCTGGATTTAGAGAATGCTACAGTATAGAAGACCAAGTTACGTACTTGTCTCACGCAGAAGAAGATGCCTTCCAGGAGAAGAAAAAGGTCCTAACGATCTGGTCGACTTCAAGCAGGCCTTTGACAAGGTGTGGAAAGATGGCCTTATTGCAAAACTTAGGAGAAGTGGAATCCAAGGCAACATGATAAGATGGATCCAGTCATACTTGCACAACAGGAGAACTAGAGTCACTCTTGATGGTCTGCAGAGCAGAAAAGTGTTGCTCTATCAGGGGGTACCTCAAGGAGGAGTAATTTCCCCAACACTCTTCCTTGTTTACATCAATGACCTGGTGAAAGATCTCCCCGCTGGAGTGAAAGCTGCCTTATATGCAGACGACCTAGTACTCTGGTGCGCCGATGAAAACGTCACCACAGCAAATTATAGAATGCAGCGGGCAGCAGACATGCTAATGTCATGGGCAGAGAAATGGCTTATCACAATAAACACAAACAAAACCTCCACAACACTGTTCTTCCTCGCCCCCAAGGATAAAGCAGCTAACATACACCTAGGGACAACCATGATCAAGGAAGAAAGCTACCCCACCTATCTTGGGGTGACATTTGACCAAAAGCTTACATGGAATAAGCATATTGAAAATGCAGAGGGAAAGGCCCGAAGACGACTAGGCATACTCAGAAAATTAGCAGGTACCAACTGGGGAGCAAATGAACGAACTCTAAAGAAGATTTATAATGGAGTAATAAGACCACACTTAGAGTTCGGCTCAGCAGCATGGTCATCAGCTGCTAACTCACATCTGCAGTCGTGGACAAGGTGCAAAATTAAGCTCTTAGGCTCATTACAGGAGCCATAAAAACTACACCGATATCAGAGATGCAGAAAGCTGCTGGATTACAGACATTGTCCTATAGAAGAGACACAAAAAGCATGATCCAGATGGAAAAGTACAACAGTATGCCAACGCACCCAATGAAGGCAAGACTAGATGATCTGGCATTGGGACGTCTACAACGTAGCAGCTTTGTGCATCGGGGAAAAAGACTTAAAAGACAGCATCAAAAAGACCTATCCATGAAGACAACACCGCTGAAGCCCACCCTATACCCTGTACCATGGGAACAGGCCAGCAGTGCCCTCCAAATTAATACATCAGTCAGTGGTCTCACAAGTGGATATGAGTATAATGATCTGCAAAAACGAACTGCTACATTGAGTATGATCCAAGAAAGCTATCCCGAACAATCATGGCTACATGCCTATACAGATGGATCAGCAACAAATGCTGTTAGGAATGGAGGTGCCGGTATCTTTATCTCATATCCTGACAACCACCATGAGACTAGGCACATTCCCACTGGTAAATTCTGTTCCAACTATACAGCTGAGGTTCAAGCTCTAGAGCAAGCTGCAAATATGATTTATAACACCAACTCTGACTGTCACCAGGTAGTCATCCTCACAGATGTACTGTCTGTACTGCAAGCTCTCAAGAGTGGTAAACTCCAGCATCTGAGAAATGAACTAAGCAAGGCAGCTGCCAAAAAGCAAACCATGCTTCAGTGGGTAGCATCCCATTGTGGTGTACCCTGAAATGAAAAGGCAGATAAACTTGCAAAAAAGGGAGGAGAATGTGAACAAGAAGATAATGAAATCATATACTTTGAGAAAAAGAGAGCTATCCAGACTATCAGAAGAGAACAGAATCAACCCAATGATGACTACCACACTCTTGACCGGCAGGAACAGATCACCATTTTTCGCCTCAGGACAGGGCATAACAAACTGAATAAACACATGCACAAGCTACGATTTTCTGCTTCACCACTGTGCACATGTGGATTAAACGAACAAACTGCTTAGCATGTTCTACAGGATTGTCCTCTGTACGACCAGTTAAGAAAGATATACTGGCCCAATGACTCAACCCTAAAACTCAAAGCTGTATGGAGCTAAAGAGGAACTCCAGACAACGGTCGAGTTCATCATGAGAACTCGTCTGACGGTGTAAACATCAAAAATGCAATAGCAAGAAGAAGAAGAAGACAGCCAAGTTGAATTTAAATGCTGTTATTTAATTAAGCTTTTACAAAATATTTTTCAGTTATGAGCACCAAATTTCAACTGGAAGCTCATTTTTTTCATACAAAATGTAAGAATATATTTTTTATAACGAGTAGATCACCATCATTTTTCTGTTTGTCAAACTGATTTCTTGTTCAGCATCCAAGTATGTGTTTTTATTTGCTCTTTTTATTATTTCGACATTTATTTCCATAGGTCAGATAAAAAAATTTAGATGTCTTAACAAAATTTTGTTGTCTCCAGTGGTCATGAATATAGGTGTTTCTAAAACAGTTATGATATTTTTATTCACAGGGCAGGCTACAAATGCAGATGTCTCAAACCTGATCAGAAAGTACATTCAGGATATTGAAGATCTAAAGTAAGTAAGCTCTCAGGATTACTTTGGGTAAATAATGTAATAGAAAACAGCAAAGAAGTGAAAACTGCTGAGAAGTTTTGAAATGCTGTCAAAAGGCTATCTGACTATGTAAAACCAATATTAATGATTCTCTCCTTGTTTGTACATTGTAACTCTGTTATTACAAAATGAAAATTCTTTAACTCATTCCACCCTGGAGGTCTGGCACATTTTTGTTCCCCAACCCTAACCAACGGGGCGTAACTCGGTTTACCAAATGACGTAATCTTTGAAAGCATATTTGAGCATGCAAACATTCATCAATTTCAATGAAATAAAGATGCTAGAAAGAAAAATGAATGAACTTTCAAGAAATTTATACATTTATATAACTGTAATGGTAATTTATTTTTAGAAAAATAAAAAACTGAAAAAAAAATGCAAAAGTGAAACAAAAATATAAAGAAAATGTGCACTAACTCACAGATTTTGATGATTGTTTGTTCAGTTCTTTAAGTTCTCATGAAATTTACTGTAACAATATCCTTTGTGTGGAGATGCACCTGGCAGAGATGGCATCCTGTGGTGGTCTCTCTAGTTCTGCCACTAGCTATTTTCACACTGTCTTTTGAATACTGATAACAGCGTCGCTTTCGGTCTGGCATGAGACTCAACAGATGCTGAGCACTGTACTGCTGAGATCTTCCTGCTATGCTGGGTGTGTTCAGCCGTTTGCTAATTTTTGTTGAGAAACTGAGCATACCCTTAAGGAGCTCCATCCTGAACTTAAGATGGTTCTGCGCTGGCGAGTCGCGTGCTGCCGTTGGGTTAGCTAGTTTCATTAGCAAGTGGCTGTTGATGATGGACACCTGTACAAGGTACCACATAAGGTATCTCCACCACTTGATGCTGGACCTGCCCACAGGATAGTAGGCTCTGTGCTGGTCACTGAGATCCACCCCAAACATGCCAGAGTTGTAGGCGAGCACTGGTCATGGAATCTCGACCTGGACAATGCCGTTTTTCAACCTCCTGACTACCGTCGTCATCCCTGGGTCACAGTTGGTAGACAGGATGTTGACCTGCCTTTTATCTGTCCACTGTGTCGCACCATCATCCCCTTCTGATTTATCCTCACCTCACCTTTTCTCTGTTTCACTTTGGCATAAGGCCAGCCCTTTGAATTGGGTTGTATTGTTGTGCAGCTGTAGGTATTCCTAGCAAGCAAATCTTCACAGCAAGCTTTGGTGAGGAGAAGAAATTGTCAAAAAAAAGCTTCATGGTGTTTATCTAAAAAGGAGTCTAGCATTGACATGACCACTTGATGGCCTTGGCCATGAGGGGCATTGTTCTCCTGTCGTCCTGTGTCCACACGGAAGTTTAGAATGTAGCCAGTTTTTGCCTCGGCGCAGCACCAGACTTTCATCCCACATGCGGGTGGTTTGTTCTTGACACAATGCTTGAAGCTTAAGCGCCCATGAAAACCAATCATGGCTTCATCTACACTCAGCTGTCTCTGGGGTTTGTAAACAGCTGAGCAGACATGTCGTACGTGGTCCAGGAGAGGCCTAACTTTGTAGAGTGGGTCATTATTGTTCGTTTCACGACCTGGTTGGTGAGCACTGTCGTTTACGTGGAAATATTGATGGATCTTTTGAAATCTTTCTCTCCCTAGGACATTGGCTACAGCAGGCACCCTCCATAGAGGATCTGTAGACCAGTATAATTTGGTCTCTGGCACATGATGGAGTCCAAACATTACATTTATGTACAGGTAACAGTAGATGTCCTCTTCGTTCACTGGTTTCCAGTAGGAGTCTCGCACACCTTTAGTTTCTTGCTGCTGCTCAGCATATTTGTTTGTCTGTTCCACAAATAGTTTGATTATTATAACTGGAAAGAAGAGGCTAAAATAGTCAAATGGTGAGCTATTTGGGTCCTGATTATGAAGGGCGCCTTGTGTTTCAGTGAATGCACCCATTTTGTCACTGACAGTGTTCAGCGTGTCAGACCACTCCAGGTCTGCTTCTATTTCACCAAGGCCTGAACCAATGCTGTCACTAGTTTCACTGTTATAATCAAATAAATCCACTGCCTCATCATCTACGTCAACATCGGACTCGTCCTCTTGGTTGCTATCATCGGGATGAAGAAATTAAAAGGCCATTCTGCCGTGGATTGTTGATAAAAAAGGCCTCAACACACCGCACACACTGATCCGACTTCAAACGGCTATATAATCAGAACGAAACCACATAAAAACATCCGGTTTTCAACGTATCGGAAGTGAAACTCTAGTTTTTTTCTAGTTCTCGCCGGATATTGTTCGATATGAGAGTTCCGTTGCTAGATGCTTACTAAAAGGGCCGGTCGCATTTGTTGCTGTATGTCGCATCAGTACAGAATGAGTAATGGCGCTTTTAGTCGCAATAGGGTTGAATGAGTTAAACATACTTTTTTTAAAAAAAATCATTGGTGATTTTACCATTTTACCTTAGCTATAAAACATAATTTTTGGTATATTGTCTTTAGCGACATAATAAATATGTTAAGTATTTTACCTCTTACATGCAAAATAAAATTGCTTCATATTGTGTCATTATTTGTGGATTAAAACTTTCAAATATTTACCAGTTATATAAAAAAAAGCTACAGTATATGTTATCTATTCTTTATATTAACTGTCAAGTATTTTACATAATGTTTTTGAGAAGGTAAATAATCTGGGTGTCTTCCAGGACCAAACTATCAGAATCTGAGTTCATGTGTGAACATGTGATTAAGTCATCTGTTCAGTCTCCAAAATCTTCATCCCCAAGGATGTCACACAGTTCAGCATCTTTGTCTTCTTTTCCTGGAGAGATGTATACCTCAGCATCATCTGACTACATTGAGACAACTGTAATGCACCAGGCTAAGAAGATGAGAAGATTGAAGAAACTTCAGAAATTAGACTCAAGCAGAGTTAACTTGGTGTTAGAATTGTTTTTTAACTTTTTCTTTTTTTTGTTTACGTAACTGGTAACATTGTAACTGGTTTTGTGGTTTTTTAAAAAAAAAATGGTGAGGTTTTAACACATTAACTACCGAATTAAAAAACACACTGTGGCCGAATTAAATTTTGTTCCCATTTTCATTCTGTAGGTGTATGAAGAATTTAATCTGTAGTTTTCTTAATTGTAAACATATTTTTATGAATTATATGTCAATTTGATGATAAATGAATGTACTGTTGCCTAAAGCTGATAAAAGGAAAGTTTACTTAGTATGGTAGATATTATTCACTATTGGTAACTTACATTATCACACCTATGCCACTTATGCAATTTTTTTTCCTCATTTTTGGAGAACTTAAGCGGCCTGTAAAAGATTATTAGTAAAACCTTTCTTAAAGTATATTATTAGTAATGTAAAATGATTGACAGACAAAAATCAATTCAAATTTGTTTCCAAATTATCAACTTATGTTCAAATTTCTTGTTTCTGTGGTAGGTAATACCTTTCTTAAGGTGATTATTATGTAGTATATCCAATAACAAGAAAAACAAGCCCAAGAACACACACACTGACTAATATTTACACTATTGGTAACTTACATTATCACACCTGTGCCACTTCCCAAAAAATGTCTGAAATTTTTTCCTCATTTTCTCCCTGTAAGTGTTTGAAGAACTTAAGCTGCAGATTTATTAATTTTAAACAGATTTTTATTACTGATATGTCATTTTGATGATAAATGAATGTACTGTTGCCTAAAGCTGATAAAAGGAAAGTTTACTTAATATGGTAGATATTATTAGTAATGTAAAATGATTGAAAGAAAGAAAAAGCATGCAACATTTTCTTTAAATTATCAACTTACCTGGAACTTGCTTGTTCCTGAGGCAGCTAATTTCTTTTCTTGGTGATTTTCATGTAGTATATCCAATGGCAAGAAAAACAAGCCCAAGAACCCACACAATAGCTAATAAATACACTATTAATGACTTACATTATCACACCTACACCACTTCCAAAAAATCTCAGAAATTTTGAATAAATAGCTCCTTTGACAAAGCACAACATCTATAACTTATTTACAGTATGTCAATGTCTTTAGTAAGTTACAGCTGAAGGATCATGCATATGGTACAGCCTAAAACAGCTCTTTGGATGGAGATGGGGCTTTTCGGGGCAACCGATGCAATAAAAATTTGTTCGGACTCGTTTCGCAGGTGTTGAGCACACTATACAGTTCCTATCTTTGTCGGTGTAATCCACAATGTGCTTTGCACCCTCAAATCTTTTAACTTTGTTTCCTAACAATTTCCTACCTTTCTTGTTGCTACTGGTATCTACTAGATCAGGTGGAGTTATGGAGGCAGCCTTCTCAGTCAACTGATCAATCAGTTTGTCTTTGAAAAATTTCAATGACACTGACTTCTCATCAGCATTGTCACGTAGCGTTTAAAGGATAAGAGAATTATTTAGAGGAAATAATAGATCTGAAGGTGGAAGATTTGGCTCAAGGAATTCCTGCTGGGTTTTCCCACTTCCGAAGGGTGACGAAGAGGGTAAATTCTCCTAACTCGACAGGTCTGGAAAAGATTGTAAGGAGATATTTGGTCTCTCGCTACCGTCGTCCCCTTCTCAGTTATCTATTATTATTATTCTTTAATTTATATTATATTTTACGAGCCCCTCCTCCCTTATAAAGGAAGATAAACATAGACAATATTCAACATCTAATGGAAGGAACAAAGCATGGGGTACAGTATATACACCCAATTGGTTTATTGCAATAAAATGAATAGATGGTGAATGATAGTATTGTCGATGGAATTAGTGTCTGCGGTATGTAATGTGTGTCTCACAATTCAAGTGTGTTTCATCATGGATGACAAAACTATGCATTGATATGGTGAGTTCCCTTTTTCGTGGAACTTAGCTTTTCAGCCCCTGGCTGATAGTGAAGCGTGGTTAGTTCTCCGGTCTCCTGACGTTGCCCCAGGTAGGTCTTGAATGGTTCGGATTTGCCTTCTCTGTGCTCGACTCCGTATTCTGCGCTGAGATTGGACTGTCGTGCAAGGCTCCACCATAGACTGAAGACAAATACGACGGCTTCATTAATTTTCTAGCTTTAGAAAGCAGTCTTTCCCTAAGCCGTCCCTCTGCCAGTCACCTCAGATTTTAGTCTCTAACATCATATGTCTAGAGTCTAATCTTGAATTCAAGTTTCTCCTGTCTGTCCTTTATTATATTTCTCTGCCCCAGTGGCAGTATTATAATTCTTTAGACTGATTTATCGTCAACTTAACCCGATGAATTATTATAAATGTCAGTTAAACCCACCAAATTTATCATAGAAATGTCGGCAACAGTATTCTAGTTCTGTGCCTCTAACCTAATCGTCATGTCATTATGATGAATTTAACAAATAATTGGACATCCGTGTTTTAGAATTGTCTGACAACATTATCACACACTTCATGTCTGGTCGCATCGTCATATAATTTATAATGAATATATGTCACGGTCTGTCAACATATCGTTAAACTAAATTTCCGTTAGTCTAAACGTCGGGTCGAAAATAATCAAATAATATGGAAATTAATAGCTATATATATATATTCCCGTTATACATTATTATGAACATGTACATATCCCGTGGGATCATAAAATATACCCGATCACATGTGGCTGGATGTGATCGTAAAACAAAAATATGAATAAAGTAAACATACCAATCTTGCGTCGATTTTGCAAGGTACTACACATTTCATAAAGAGCACAAAACAAATGTCTATGTTAGAGAGAAGATAAACACCTATGCAGGCCATCAAGAACCACTTTTGTCAATAGTGAAACGTCGAAAGCTTGCCTGGTTTGGGCATGTAACTCGTCATGACTCCCTTTCGAAAACGATCCTCCAGGGAACAGTCGAAGGTAAACGGAGAAGAGGAAGGCAAAGAAAATCCTGGGCTGATAACATCAAAGAATGGGCAGGACACGGTTTCTCCACACTTGTACGCATTGCTGAGAATAGAGAGCAGTGGAGGACCCTGTCTGCTGATGCTTCCACCATGGCACCCCTACGACCCATGACGGGTTATGGGTTGAGATGAGATGATGACACATTTCATCACATTATATTCTAGCGAGATTTCACTTACCTACTCAAAGATGGACGCTAACCTGCAATTTAGACACGTGGCTTCAGTGCTTTTAATGCGAGAATTCGCCGATATCTGGGTTAGACCTAGCTTTCTTGAGGGTTCCTGGGCAAGTGACAAAATGCTGGCTTTGCCGCCTTTTAGCGGGTCATTTCCGCTTGGACACGTGATCCGTAGCGTGCATCATGTGACCTTAGCCTCGTTTAGACGCTCCAATCAATAACGTTAAAAGTCACGTGATGTTTTCCTAAAGTGGCCTATACTGGTTCTATCTACCGAGGTCAGTGGTCAACAATGACGTCGTATCTAAAAATAGCGAGGAGAAAATACCGAACGCTAGGAGATTTTCCGCAAGTGACAATTCCCGGGACTTCGCAATCATGCATTGAGGATGAGAAAAAATGATGTCACGTAAATAATAAAAAAAAAATGAAGAGAAGATTGGCCAAGTCGTCACACAAGCCCCTCCTCAAGTTTGACGTTCCGTCCAACTCCTCTGGTCCTGTCTTCCTCTTCTTTTTCAGTTTCTCATATCTCCTCGGTTGCGTCCGGATGTCGGCTCAAAAAATCTGCCCCTACGTTGTTCTTCCCAGGTAAGTATTCTGGTTTTCTTCCTGGTTTTCTTTGGATGCCTACGTCTGCAGCAATGCTTCCCTAGGTCCTGTAACTGGTTTACCCTATGTGTTGAGGTTACCTGGTTACACTCTGAACAGGACTTCACATATCGAGCTATGTCTTCTGTGATGCCGGGCCAATAATAACGGGTGGCTATCCTTTGATTTGTGGCACCATTACCCAGGTGTTCACTCAAAGTAGCACCGTGCCCCCATTCCATAACTTTATTTCTATATATGGATGGCACCACAATCTGTCCATGACTTTTTAGCCCTCTGCCAGCTTTCCTGTGCAAGAGTCCATGTTTCATATAAAAGTCACCCTTTCTTCGAGGGTTAGGTGAGTTTTTCAATTTGCCAAAGCAAGGCCCCAACGTGCTATCAGCTGCTTGAGCCCTTTTCATCTTATTCGGATGAATTTCTAACTTAGAGTCCCTCTCTATGCGTTTGGAGTCAGACCTGGTCTGGACGGCAGCCATAACCACAGGCTTTACTGGTTCTCCTAAAAAGACATATCTACGCCCTAACATCAGGGGGTAGAAAGGATCCTCTAAAACTGCAGCATTGATCTCCCCTTCCACATAGCGACAACTGACTTGAATCTTCGCTATGGGCAAATTTAAGGGTAATGCTCCCTTGAGTGGCCCCTGGATATCCACTGTTTCTGTGGTGAGTTGTTCGGGGTGCACCAGAGATGAAGAAACGACCGCGTCATAAGACAAACCTGTGTCATACATCCCGATGACTTGGTTGCCATTCACGGTCACTGTCTCCTGTATAGGTGGGTGATGGAGGCTATTCTGACTCACTGTCAGTTCCTTCCTGTCAACAGCCCTCACCTGCAAACATGCAACATGATGTGGAGGGTTTTTCCTTCTGCACTCGGCAGTATTGTGGTTGCTCATTTTGCACGTCTTACACCACTTTTCTCCCCGCCTCTGATGCTGGAAAGCTGATCTCTGAGTAGTCTTGTAGTCTGGCTTGTCATGCTTTTTGAAGTGGTGGTAAGGTAGATTCATTTGGGGGTCCAAGTGTGTCTGAGGTGTCGGCCTCGATAATTCTTCCGGTTGGTTCCACCGTTAGCGCTGCCTGATAACGTTCCGCCAACTGGACGATAGATTCTAAAGTGCTGGCCCCATTCTCTGTCAGAAATCTTCTGATGTCGGAAGTCATGGTGTCCTTCAGTTGTTCAATAACGACCATCTCCTTCAGACCTTCCCAATCATGAGAAAAATTCCCTAGGGCACCCCACTTTTCCACGTACGAATCCAGTCTAGCAGCAAATTGAGCAAAGTTCTCTCCGACTTCCCAACTAGAGTTACGGAACCTCTTCCTATAGGCGTCAGCATGTAGCTCATAACGTATCAGGAGTGCCTTTTTCAGAGAGTCATAGTCATCCTGTAAACCTGGAGGAAGCTTGCTATACACGTCATAAGCAGTTCCTCTAAGCCCTTGCGACAGTTTCAGGTTCCACTTGCTCTTCTCCAAACCAAACGTGGTGGCAAACTTCTCAAATTTGTCCAGATACCTATCGATCGAGTCGGCTTGTTCCGAGAAAGCTTCGAATGGAAACGTCAAGGGTCCCAAAGTTGACATGAGTGAGGATGGCAAAGGTCCGGTGCCCCCTGCGTGCAAGGAAGGCATATCATCTGACCGTGGCGATAGGTTGCCTGCGGAGGTAGATGCGGTCGCACCGGCTACCGGTTCAACTCTTTGAGCTTGTCCCTGCATCTCTAACTGCTTCATCTTCAATGCATGCTCGCGTTCATCTCTCTCGCTTCTTTCTCTAGCGTCTACAGCTTTTATCCTCTCATCTATTTCTGCTAACTTTATTCGCTCTTCTCTTTCAGCTTTCGCTGTTTCTCGAGCGTAATACTTATCAGTCTCAACACTGACATAATTTGCAAGGTCCACCCCACTATAACCTAGATCTCGACCGGCCTCCCCTAGTGCTGCCTTAAGCTTAACTATTTCAGCCATCTTTTGCTGTTATAGTCCACACTGAGTAAGCTAGTGCTACCTTCCAATAGTATTTCTAACAACAAGTAAATACTAATTATTTATCAGACTGCTGTAGAATGAAATTACTACAGTTATGGAGACTTAAGGTCTGTAATTCAGTGAAATACAAAATCAAGAACTAACTTACTTAAACACAACATATATAAAGGGATTCACCAATCAATGCCTGAAATTCTAGAAAAAATGTTTTCTGTCTTTCTAGAGCTCACTGTGTGAAAATACATGTGTTAAAATGGTATACTGTAATGACTGAATGAATGATACTATCCCAGAGGTATGATAAAATACATAAGTTCAAATCCCGGACCGAGACACCAGTGTCACGTAGCGTTTAAAGGATAAGAGAATTATTTAGAGGAAATAATAGATCTGAAGGTGGAAGATTTGGCTCAAGGAATTCCTGCTGGGTTTTCCCACTTCCGAAGGGTGACGAAGAGGGTAAATTCTCCTAACTCGACAGGTCTGGAAAAGATTGTAAGGAGATATTTGGTCTCTCGCTACCGTCGTCCCCTTCTCAGTTATCTATTATTATTATTCTTTAATTTATATTATATTTTACGAGCCCCCCCTCCCTTATAAAGGAAGATAAACATAGACAATATTCAACATCTAATGGAAGGAACAAAGCATGGGGTACAGTATATACACCCAATTGGTTTATTGCAATAAAATGAATAGATGGTGAATGATAGTATTGTCGATGGAATTAGTGTCTGCGGTATGTAATGTGTGTCTCACAATTCAAGTGTGTTTCATCATGGATGACAAAACTATGCATTGATATGGTGAGTTCCCTTTTTCGTGGAACTTAGCTTTTCAGCCCCTGGCTGATAGTGAAGCGTGGTTAGTTCTCTGGTCTCCTGATGTTGCCCCAGGTAGGTCTTGAATGGTTCGGATTTGCCTTCTCTGTGCTCGACTCCGTATTCTGCGCTGAGATTGGACTGTCGTGCAAGGCTCCACCATAGACTGAAGACAAATACGACGGCTTCATTAATTTTCTAGCTTTAGAAAGCAGTCTTTCCCTAAGCCGTCCCTCTGCCAGTCACCTCAGATTTTAGTCTCTAACATCATATGTCTAGAGTCTAATCTTGAATTCAAGTTTCTCCTGTCTGTCCTTTATTATATTTCTCTGCCCCAGTGGCAGTATTATAATTCTTTAGACTGATTTATCGTCAACTTAACCCGATGAATTATTATAAATGTCAGTTAAACCCACCAAATTTATCATAGAAATGTCGGCAACAGTATTCTAGTTCTGTGCCTCTAACCTAATCGTCATGTCATTATGATGAATTTAACAAATAATTGGACATCCGTGTTTTAGAATTGTCTGACAACATTATCACACACTTCATGTCTGGTCGCATCGTCATATAATTTATAATGAATATATGTCACGGTCTGTCAACATATCGTTAAACTAAATTTCCATTAGTCTAAACGTCGGGTCGAAAATAATCAAATAATATGGAAATTAATAGCTATATATATATATTCCCGTTATACATTATTATGAACATGTACATATCCCGTGGGATCATAAAATATACCCGATCACATGTGGCTGGATGTGATCGTAAAACAAAAATATGAATAAAGTAAACATACCAATCTTGCGTCGATTTTGCAAGGTACTACACATTTCATCACATTATATTCTAGCGAGATTTCACTTACCTACTCAAAGATGGACGCTAACCTGCAATTTAGACACGTGGCTTCAGTGCTTTTAATGCGAGAATTCGCCGATATCTGGGTTAGACCTAGCTTTCTTGAGGGTTCCTGGGCAAGTGACAAAATGCTGGCTTTGCCGCCTTTTAGCGGGTCATTTCCGCTTGGACACGTGATCCGTAGCGTGCATCATGTGACCTTAGCCTCGTTTAGACGCTCCAATCAATAACGTTAAAAGTCACGTGATGTTTTCCTAAAGTGGCCTATACTGGTTCTATCTACCGAGGTCAGTGGTCAACAATGACGTCGTATCTAAAAATAGCGAGGAGAAAATACCGAACGCTAGGAGATTTTCCGCAAGTGACAATTCCCGGGACTTCGCAATCATGCATTGAGGATGAGAAAAAATGATGTCACGTAAATAATAAAAAAAAATGAAGAGAAGATTGGCCAAGTCGTCACAAGCATGACTGAGGGTGTACAATATATGGGCATTTACCTGGGATACCTCTATAATCCAGTAGAAAATTTTCTTCCACCATTTTCTAGTTTTTCTTTGGAAATTGCCATAGTAAGCTACCATTTGATCATTGTGGTCACATCCATTCATGCAAAAATTGTACTGGTGTACTGGTTTGGGTTTTTCGACTAAGTTGTGACGTCGGGTTGTGACTTGCACCATCTCAACTGATGTTTCAGTGGATACAACAATACATGGTTTCTTTGCCTTTTTGTTTCGCCAAGCAACACATATCTGAGATCCATCACCATTTTTGTACCACCTGGTTTCTCGGTGATGGAGGGAGAGGGTCTTCAGTTAAAGGGGAAAATTTTTTCTGTTGATGTTGACTGTGCCAGTATAATGAATGCCCCTACTCAACAGATAGGTTATCAGTGTATCCACAGTGTAGTATCTGTCAGCAAATACATGGTGGCCCTTCCCAATTCCTTGCAGCAAGAAATCAAATACCTTCATCGCCTGACTTTTTGTAAAGTCATTAGCAAGAATATATGATGTATTCTTCCCAAAGTATGTCAATACAGAATAGACATATCCAGTGGCATATAAGTTTATAAACTAATAAAACTTATAAACTTATATTCCTTACCAGTTTTACTGCAGCCCCTTAATTTATATCCAGTGGCAGAATCACACAATCCAAAGATCTTAATGTGATACTTGCTTGGCTTCGTTGCATTGTACTGCTTGTGTTTCCAGCGTCCATTATACCCAATAACCATTTCATCAATGGCTAAAGTCTGAAATGGATAAAATGCATCCTGGAACTTCGCAACGAGCAAATTTAAAAAAGGCTCTATTTTGTCCTTCCCTTCTGAATCAGCATCTCCAACATGCATCATTGTGTGGTAAATTATTTCAAACCTAGATCTTGAAAACATATTGCCATACCAGGGTGTATAATTATGAGGTGTATGTGCCCAATAATCTTTTACCGATGGCTTTTTATCTAAACCTATCGCAGTTGTTACTGCGAAAAATTTCAGAAGCTCATAGTCAGTGACAGGTTTCCAAGCAGCAGACGAAGATCTGTTTGAAGATGGGGGTTTTGAATTCTTTACGTCAGCATAGTCATTTATTACTTTGACCAAAGAATGTAAAACATCTGGTGTCAGCAATGTAAGCCAGCAATCAAGTACAGAGGAAGTTGCATCAAGATTTGCTTGCAAACCTGGTTCATGAGTTGGATCAAAATAAAAACAATTCATTGTTTCACCCTCAGTCACTTGCTCCCATTGTTCTCTTATTTTAGTTAGGCCTAGGCCTACAGTATTTCCTGCACTATTGGTAACTCTAACCGAGGTTTTCGCTCTTTTACGACCCACCAATGGCCCAGGACTTCTAATATCTTCGCTATCTTCATTGCTTGAATTGTCACTACTACTGTTATCACTGCCAGAAAATTCACTACCTGAATAAATGTCCACATTGTTTTCACTGTCCTCATCTGCCTGAATGGCGAGGGACTCGTTGCTAGAGCTATCAATCAATTGCTGAAATGAGTTTCTAGCCTGTTCAGCAGTTAGACGAGGTGTACGTGCGTTTTTTGTGGCGCTATCATTCGTTGCCATAGTAAACAGTTTTGCAATTTGGTAACTAACCTGAAACATGTGATAAATATGAATATAATATCAATTTTGAGAGGCACAAATTTACCCACGCTTTGGAATGTTGTTTTCCGGTGTTAAATTAAAATCTCGAACCAGATCAGAATGTGTTTCGTCATATATTTCATTCGTTATCTTACTAAACTTAGAAAGCCGATGGGAGCGGTTTGCCGTCCAAATGTGTTTCTTTCGTGAGCCGCTGACACCGGCTTGCGGTAGTTAATGTGTTAAAAGTCATTTTTAAAATGAGTTCTTTCAGAAATTTATGCACATGGCTCCCTGTGGTTATTTTAAAAGTTGCCAATACTTTACGAGTTATAGCTTATTTAAATACTTCTATTTTTCTGTAAATTATTGGCAAAAATGATCATATCTCTCAACAACTGTGATGTCTGGTACTGCATATCAATTTCTATGTTGATGTTTTCCATGCCATATTGCTAAAATATCACAGAATTGGAATGAAAGAAAACAGATAGTACATGTCTTACTAGTTCACTATGTTACGACTACAATGTCTTCATCAGGGACAAACAAATGAAAACAGAAAAGACAGTGATAATAAATACTTAAAAATAGACTTAAAAATAATGTGAGCGAGAAATGAAAATTCCTATTGTCACTCTGGTAATTCCAGTGAGAAATGTCACGGGGAAGAGATAGAAAACTAGGAACGATATTAAAAAGAAGGATCAACTGGGGGAAAGGTGGTGGCCAGCAACAACCAAAAAGAAAAGTAACAATAAACTAGAAAGAAGTGAATACCAATGAACAGGAAAATATAAGGAACAATAATAATGTAAGTAGTAATAATGAAATATAGGAAAAAAATGGAACTAAGTCAGTTGTGAAAGAATACAAAGCTGGAAAGGCAAGTGATGCTGTGTGAAGCAGCAGATGAATTAGTTCGGACCATGCAGCGAGAACAGCCCTTGCTAGTCTAAACATTTTGGAAGTCCTCTTAGTACAGCATGAACACCAAATTAAGATTATATGAGAGCTGTGTACTTTCTGTGCTTCTGAATGGTGCAGAAGGCTGGAGAGTAACAGAGAAGGAAATGTTGAAATTGTCCTCTTCGGAAAGCTCCTTAGTAATGAGCAAAAGGCTTAATCGTGCTACAATTCATAATTAACGAAAGTAGACAAATGTTAGGTACTTATAAGAAAGGAAAAAGGAAGAGGACACTAAATAACAGAAATGTAACATAAGTGATAGGCCACCTGGAGATTTGAATCAAGAAACATTCGAATAGATTGCAAATAACATGACACTATACTTTATGCTTTTGTTACATTGCTTTATAAAATTTGAGTCGTTAAATAAAATTGGAAACAGTTATTTTTATATACATTTATACAGTATAGATAAAATAGTTAACTTGATGTTTATTTTGGATTGGTGGTAAAATATCACCATTTGATCAAACTTCTGGTAAGCATTACAATCTTATAAGTAGAAATACTTTACATGTCACAGTGACTTCTGCTTATCCAGACTGCACCGCATTTATTGATCCATCCTGTGATTCGCTTTGTTTTAAAAATTTTATCCATAGCTGTATTTTTCCCCTCTGCAATCATTTGATTGCCTTTATTCATCACTTTTGGTGTGTTGTCAGTCAACTCTGGGAATCTTGTTTTCCTCCATGGTGGGGATGTGCTGCTTATCATTAGGTTCTGTATCTTTGTCTGTTAAGGTCTGGCACAAGTGGAGCAAGTTCTTATGCATTTTATACAAAGCAGATTATCTTGAGTCTAAACTGGCCATACTCTTTCAGTCATTGCATGGTTTGTGAGCCTTTTAAATTTGTCTGCCAGTTGGAGCATTTTCTTTTGTCAGTCATGAATTGCTGTTTTGTTTTTGTGTTCATTTCATTTATTAGGATTGATTTCATTGCTACAGTAATAATTCACTCAGTTTGCTGTTCAGCACAAAAGTCTGGCAAGAGCAGTGTAGCCATTAACATTTGTATTGTTCATTTCTGGATGAAATCAGTGCTCAGAATGAATTATATATCATGTAGCACTCATTGCTATTTATATTTTCATTGACATACAGAGCAGATTATATGTATAAATATCAGCGCAAGTAGTAAAGCTGTGCAACTGTCATTAAAAATTGCACAAGATTGTAAGGAACATTTTTGTTAAATGGCATTGAGAAAAGAACCAGTATTGAGCCACAACTGTCACGAGTACATTATATGAAAGCTCATTGTAGTTCCAGAGATCTCTGAAGAAAGAATAGACTACCCTCAGGCATGTCATTCAAGGCCACTAATATGAGATTGTACATGGGGTTGTCAACCTCATTATGTCAAACACATTGCCACAGAAACCATTGATGATGCAAGAGCATGTGAATGTTTGGTGCAGGCTTCCTGCAAGAGGACCAGCTACAGTTGTGACTCCATGCTCCTTCAGGAATGCAAAAGAAAATGATGATGACTTATATGAAAATGACACAGTTGGATAGTATATGATAATAAATGAATGAATACTTCAGTATGCATGGCATAAGTAGACTGGAAGATCAATAACCAGTTTGCTGTTATTTAGTCATTTTCCAGTAGTTAGCTAGCTAGTTCTTTAATGTGTGAAATTTAATATATGACAGGAATGACCAGGACAGTATGCACACCAGTGACAGTACCAGAAGTGAAGAACAAATCACATCCCTGGAAAAGTCTGAACTAGAAATAAATGTGGTATGTTTATGCTGGCCTTGGTAGCTCATCAGGAATTCTGCATGTTGAAAGCTTAAGACAGCTACCCTGTTGTGTGACAGAACTGAAAGATCTTTGGGGCGGGAAGTGGGGGAGGGTATTTGGAGTAGAAAGAAGCAGTGAGATACAGTTGTTCATTGACTAATGAACTGCTGCTTTTCAATGACTGATCAACTGTGTATTTTTATTGTGGATTCAACATAGTAATGTTTTTCTTATATGTCTTATTATTATATGTGTGTTATTTACCTGACGTATTTAAGGTAGTAGATATATGATCATTATTTGGTTCAGGTAGTAGATATATGATCATTATTTGGTCCAGGTAGTAGATATATGATCATTATTTGGTTCAGGTAGTAGATATATGATCATTATTTGGTTCAGGTATATGATCATTACTTAGTTCAGATGTAGTAGATATATGATCATTATTTGGTTCATTTATGCTATTGGATTTCCATTTTGATATTGTCAGTTGTTTATGTCAAGATCACCAATGTGGAAGTGATGATGAGAGCTAGACAAGTATGAGTGGAACAAGAGATGTGGAGAAGACGCTGACAATGGATAGGACACACATTGAGAAAACCTGTTGATAACATTACAAGGCAGTCCTTGTTCTTTAAATCCCTAGGGTAAGAGAGGTGATGGAGGCTGAACAAACAAACAATTAAATAGATGAAGGCATGCAAAGACCTGAAACTGAAGGCATGGGACATGAGGACTTGGCATGAGTTAGTTGAAGGCTCTTGCTCCCTGGGGTGGGGGGGGGGGGGTCTGAAGGACAAAAGCACAATGAATGAATGAAAGGGTGTAATGATTTCCATATCTTCAAAGATGACGCTGCAGGTTACTGTATGTGTTTGGCATAGGTTGCATAGTTTTTGTATGAACACAACATTTATTGTTATTATTATTTTTGTTGGTATGAGCATTTATTTATTGCAGGGTGATGGTGATACTGGTGATGGAGAGGATTGCACTGATGTTGAATTTGGAGATTCTGAGTCAGATACCTCCTTAGGCTCTGATGAAAAAGGTAAGTTAATTATATGAATATTATAATTAATAAAACGGACAGATTTGACTGAAATCAACCAAATAAGTGGCCTCTGAGATATTTAAGTATTAGTATCACAAGGAAGCTTATATGAATGTTTTTAAATTTGTTTTTAAAAAAAAGTAAATAAATCTGTAATAGATGTCGCGTAGCGTTTGAAAGGATAAGAATTTATTAAAAGAAATAATAGATAAGAATGTGGAAAATTTGGCTCAAGAATTCCTGTTGGGTTTTCCCACTTCTGAAGGGTGACGAAGAGGGTAAATTCTCCTAACTAGACAGGTCTGGAAAAGGTTGTAAGGAGATATTTGGTCTCTCGCTACCGTCGTCCCCTTCTCAGTTATCTATTATTATTCTCAATTAACTGGGTTTATATTAGATTTTACGAGCCCCCCCTCCCTTATAAAGGAAGATAAACATCAGACAATATTCAACATCTAATGGAAGGAACAAAGCATGGGGTACAGTATATACACCCAATTGGTTTATTACAATAAACTGAATAGATGGTGGATGATAGTATTGTCGATGGAATTAGTGTCTGCTGTATGTATTATGTGTCTCACATCAAGTGTGTTTCATCATGGATGACAAAAATATGCATTGATCTGGTGAGTTCCCTTTTTATAGGAAACTTAGCTTTTCAGCCCCGGCTGATAGTGAAGCTTGGTTAGTTCTCCGGTCTCCTGACGTTGCCCCAGGTAGGTCTTGAATGGTTCGGATTTGCCTTCTCTGTGCTCGACTCCGTATTCTGCTCTGAGATTGGACTGTCGTGCAAGGCTCCACCATAGACTGAAGACAAATACGATGGCTTCATTAATTTTCTGGCTTTAGAAAGCAGTCTTTCCCTAAGCCGTCCGTCTGCCAGTCATCTCAGATTTTAGTCTCTAACATCATATGTCTAGAGCCTAATCTTGAATTCAAGTTTCTCCTTTCTGTCCTTTATTATATTTCTCTGCCCCAGTGGCAGTATTATAATTCTTTAGACTGATTTATCGTCAACTTAACCCGATGAATTATTATAAATGTCAGTTAAACCCACCAAATTTATCATAGAAATGTCGGCAACAGTATTCTAGTTCTGTGCCTCTAGCCTAATCGTCATGTCAATTATGATGAATTTAACAAATAATTGGACATCAGTGTTTTAGAATTGTCTGACAACATTATCACACACTTCATGTCTGGTCGCATCGTCATATAATTTATAATGAATATATGTCACGGTCTGTCAACATTATCGTTAATATTAAATTCCGTTAGTCTAAGCGTCGGGTCGAAAATACTCAAATAATATGGAAATTAATAGCTATATATATATATTCCCGTTATACATTATTATGAACATGTACATATCCCGTGGGATCATAAAATATACCCGATCACATGTGGCTGGATGTGATCGTAAAACAAAAATTATGAATAAAGTAAACGCAGTTATACCAATCTTGCGTCGATTTTGCAAGGTACTACACATTTCATCACAATACTATTTTCTAACGAGATTTCCACTTACCTACTCAGATGGACCAGCAATTTAGACACGTGGCTTCAGTGCGTTTAATGCATGAATTCGCACGATCTGGCTTAGGTCTAGCTTTCTTGGTTACCTGGGCGTAAGTGAAAAATGGCCGTGTTTGGCGCACTTTTAGCGGGACATTTCCGCTTGGACACGTGATCCGTAGCGTGCATCATGTGACCTTAGCCTCGTATAGACGCTCCAATCAATAACGTTAAAAGTCACGTGATGTTTTCCTAAGTGGCCTAAACTGGTTCTCCCTAAGTTTAAGCAGTCCTAAATTAAAGCGGGTTTCTCGCTACCGAGGTCAGGGGTCAACAATGACGTCGTATCTAAAAATAGCATTAAACGCGAGGAGAAAATCACCGAACACTAGGAGATTATCCGCAAGTGACAATTCCCGGGACTTTGCGATCATGCATTGAGGATGAGAAAAAATGATGTCACGTAAATAATAAAAAAAATGAAGAGAAGATTGGGCAAGTCGTCACACAAGCCCCTCCTCAAGTTTGACGTTCCGTCCAACTCCTCTGGTCCTGTCTTCCTCTTCTTTTTTAGTTTCTCATATCTCCTCGGTTGCGTCCGGATGTCTGCTCAAAAAATCTGCCCCTACGTTGTTCTTCCCAGGTATGTATTCTATGTGAAATGAATATGGCTGCAACAGGAGTGACCATCTCATAAGTCGGGCATTCAGGTTCTTCGACGCTGCAAGAAATATCAACGGTTGGTGATCACACTGCACCGTGAACTTTTTCCCGTATAAATATGGTTGAAACTTCTGCACAGCCCATATTAGCGACAGACATTCTCGTTCGATGGTAGAGTAGTTCTGTTCAGCAGGGTTCAATTTCCTACTAGCATATGCAATGGGAAATAGAGTTGCAGAAGGTCTATCACTAGGCTGCAGGAGAGTGGCTCTTATCCCTATATTGCTAGCATCTGTTCGCAGCGTAAAGTTCAGAGTTAAGTCAGGCAGTCGCAGAATTGGCCTAGCTGTGAGTTTCTCCTTCAGCAGCGTGTAGGCATTTTCGCACTCCGCTGTCCAGGTTACTTTGTCCGGGTTCCCATTCTTGGTTAATGCGGTCAGTGGCGCATTCAGGGTATTAAAATCTTTAATATATTTCTGGTAGAAGCCACATAGAGACACAAATGACCTGACATCCTTTTTAGTCTGGGGTCGTGGGGCCCGCTGTAACTTCTCAATATTACGTGCATCTGGGAACATGCATCCATGCGAGATGGTGTGTCCCAGGAATTCTAGCTGCTCGCAGGCAATTTGACATTTTGTAGGGCGAGCGGTGAGTCCTGTTTCTCTAAGTCTTTCAAAGAGTAGGAAAACTGCGTCCAGGTGCTCCTCAAAGGTGTTCGTTGCAATAAGTATGTCGTCCATGAAATTACTTATTCCAGGGTGGTTCAGGGGTTCCAGTAGTTTCCTCATCATACGAGTAAAGACGCTTGGGGCGTTGCTTAGCCCAAATGGCAATACATTAAACTCGTAATGGCCCTCAGAAGTACTGAATGTTAACATGTGTCGAATTTCCTCTTTTACCAGGATCTGGTAGTACCCTTTGCTAAGGTCTATCTTCGAAAAGTATCGCGCTCTACTCAGCTTGGTGAAAAGCTGATTCTGATCAGGTAAGGGCTCCGCTTGAAATTCCGTTACAGCGTTGAGCCTTCGGTAGTCTATGCAGAGGCGATGTTCTCCTGTGGATTTTCTAAGCAACACCACACTCGCACTATAAGGCGACTCTGATTTTGAGATAATATTTTCCTTAAGCAGGTACTCGATTTCCTCACTCAATGCCTTTGCCTTAGCATAAGGAACAGGATAGTTCTTAACTCGTACCGGGGCGAGGTGTGTTAGCTTCATATCAAATTCTATCAGGTTGGTCATGCCAGGTTTATCAGTGAGTGTACTAGTGTGTTTTCTCAACAACTGTTGCACCTGTGCCTGCTGATCCTCTGTTAAAGTTGAACTAATCTGAACATCTTGATGAGTTTCACCCTGGCGAAGAGGGTATTCACATGAGGTCAGGGGTTCTGCCTCAGTTTCCGTCGCAATAGCCAGTGTCAGGAAATGTGCTGGTTCTGCACCTGGTCTTTCATAATATTGCTTCAGCAGGTTTATGTGGTAGATTTTCTGCTTCCCCTTTATGGCAATCTTGTAATTGGTGCGCGACATTTTCTCAACAATTTTATATGGACCTCTCCACCCGATTTGCAATTTATTATTGCTACTGGGCAGGAGTAATAATACCTGTTCTCCTACTTCTAGCTCCCTATCCTTCGCAGTGCAGTTGTAGTAACGCGCATGTTTACGACGGGCACGGCGTACATTTTCCTTTGCCAGTTCCCATCCTGTTTTAAGGCGTTGGGTCAACTCATTCACGTATTGGGATGCAGAGGTGACCGTCTCATCAGCTTTATCATCTGTCCAAGTACGTAACAGTGCCTCTAAAGGTCCTTTTATAGGTCTACCAAACAGCAATGTGGCAGGTGGCATCCCAGTAGAATTGTGGGGTACTTCGCGGTAAGCAAATAGTGCTGCGGGTAAGTATTGATCCCAGCTCTCTGGTTTTTCCTGCGCAAGTTTCCGAAGGATGGAAATAAGGGTCCCGTTAAACCGCTCCACCTGGCCATTTGCTTGGGGGTGGTAGGGAGAGGTGTGGATATGTCGGGCCTGAAATATCCTAAACACTTCCTCTGTGAGTTTTCCTCGGAATTGCGAACCATTATCTGTCAGGATCTGTGACGGAAACCCTAGCCGAGTAAATATGGTGAGCAGAGCCTCAGCAACATGCTTGGAATCACAGGCGGGCATAGCAATAGCCTCTGCCCACATGGAGCAACAATCCACTAACGTGAGTATATAACTGTTTCTCTTTTTGCTACGAGTAAGTGGACCCACAATATCCACCGCTACTCGTTCGAAGGGTGTGCCCAAGATTGGCATTTCTCCCAGAGTGGCTGGGGCCGTCCAGTGTTTCGGCGCTGTCCTCTGGCACTGCGGGCATGATTTCACATATCTCTGGATATCGGCGTTGATACCTGGCCAATAATAATGACATGAAATACGCTGAATCGTGGCACTTATGCCCATATGGCCACTAAACGGAAGGGCATGGCCCATTTCTAGGACCTGGGCTCGGTATGCTGACGGAACCACAAGTTGCCCATGTTCCTGTCCTCCATTTCCTGCTTTCCGATGCAACAGCCCATTTTTCTTGTAGAAGTCTCCCTTTTGGAGAGGAGTGTGCGCTCTCAGTAGTTTTTTGTAGCAGGGTGCTAGAGATTGATCCTCAGTTTGTGCCTTTTTTAATTCCTCAGGAAGGATGTTGGGTGGGGATTCCAACTCCGTATTCCGTTTGGCCTGTCCTCTAGTGGTGACAGCCGCCACAACCAGAGGGTGAATGGGTTCTCCCAAGAACACATACCTACACCCTAAGATCAAGGGATAAATAGGGTCGTCCAAGATCGCTGCACTGATTTCCCCAGTCACATATTTCGATTTGACCTGAATCTTGGCTATGGCCAAACGCATAGGTGCTGCACTTTTGGTAGGTCCTTGTATTTCTATAGTGTCTTCTGTCATCTGGTCAGGCTTGACTAGGGATGCACAGACAACTGCGTCGAATGCAAGGCCTGTATCGTAAAGGCAGGTCACCTCTTGGTCATTTACGAGGACTGTCTCAACGACCGGGGGATGTCGGGGTTTGTCCAGAGGTTCTTCCGGTCCATTTCCCCTTGCGGCACTTTTACGTAAGCAGGCAGCATGATGAGGTGGGTTTTTCCGGTTGCACTCCTGCGTATTGTGGGTGATGGTTCTACAGTGCTTACACCATTTTTCCCCTTGCCTCTGCTGCTGGAAATTTGATCTCTGAGTAGTCTTGTCTGGCTTGTCATGCTTTTTGAAGGTAGTATACGGTGGTTTCACTTGGGGGTCCATGTGTGACTGAGCTGTCTGTCTAGATACGTAATCTGGTTGTTTCCGTCTGGGTGGTGGATTCTCTGATAGTGCTGCCTGATATCGTTCCGCTAACTGGACTATGGATTCCAAAGTGCTGGCCCCATTCTCTGTCAGGAGTCTTCTCATGTCGGAAGTCATGGTGTCCTTCAGTTGTTCGATCATGACCATTTCCTTCAGGCCTTCCCAATCATGAGTAAAGTTCCCTAGGGCACCCCACTTCTCCACGTAGGAATCCAGTCTCGCAGCAAACTGAGCAACGCTCGCCAACTTCCCTCCTAGCGTTACGGAACCTCTTCCTATAGGCGTCAGCATGTAGCTCATAACGAACCAATAGTGCCTTTTTCAGAGAGTCGTAGTCATCCTGTAAACCTGGAGGAAGCTTGCTATATACGTCATAAGCAGTTCCTCTAAGCCCTTGTGACAGTTTCAGGTTCCACTTGCTCTTCTCCAAACCAAACGTGGTGGCAAACTTCTCAAATTTGTCCAAATACCTATCGATCGAGTCGGCTTGTTCCGAGAAAGCTTCAAATGGAAACGTCAAGGGTCCCAAAGTTGACATGAGTGAGGATGGCAAAGGTCCTGTGCCCCCTGCGTGCAAGGAGGGCATATCATCTGACCGTGGCGATAGGTTGCCTGAGGGGGTAGATGCTGTCGCACCGGCTACCAGTTCAACTCTTTGAGCATGTCCCTGCATCTCTAACTGCTTCATCTTCAGTGCATGCTCGCGTTCATCTCTCTCGCTTCTTTTTCTAGCGTCTACAGCTTTTATCCTCTCATCTATTTCTGCTAACTTTATTCGCTCTTCTCTTTCAGCTTTCGCTGTTTCTCGAGCGTAATACTTATCAGTCTCGACACTGACATAATTCGCAAGGTCCACCCCACTATAACCTAGATCTCGACCGGCCTCCCCTAGTGCTGCCTTAAGCTTAACTATTTCAGCCATCTTTTGCTGTGATAGTCCACACTGAGTAAGCTAGTGCTACCTTCCAATAGTATTTCTAACAACAAGCAAAAACTTACTAATTATCAGACTGCTGTAGAATGAAATTACTACAGTTATGGAGACTTAAGGTCTGTAATTCAGTGAAATACAAAATCATGAACTAACTTACTTAAACACAACATATATAAAGGGATTCACCAATCAATGCCTGAAATTCTAGAAAAAATGTTTTCTGTCTTTCTAGAGCTCACTGTGTGAAAATACATGTGTTAAAATGGTATACTGAAATGACTGCATGAATGATACTATCCCAGAGGTATGATAAAATATATAAGTTCAAATCCCGGACGAGCCCCCAGTGTCGCGTAGCGTTTGAAAGGATAAGAATTTATTAAAAGAAATAATAGATAAGAATGTGGAAAATTTGGCTCAAGAATTCCTGTTGGGTTTTCCCACTTCTGAAGGGTGACGAAGAGGGTAAATTCTCCTAACTAGACAGGTCTGGAAAAGGTTGTAAGGAGATATTTGGTCTCTCGCTACCGTCGTCCCCTTCTCAGTTATCTATTATTATTCTCAATTAACTGGGTTTATATTAGATTTTACGAGCCCCCCCCCCCCCCCCCCCCCCCCCCCCCCCTCCCTTATAAAGGAAGATAAACATCAGACAATATTCAACATCTAATGGAAGGAACAAAGCATGGGGTACAGTATATACACCCAATTGGTTTATTACAATAAACTGAATAGATGGTGGATGATAGTATTGTCGATGGAATTAGTGTCTGCTGTATGTATTATGTGTCTCACATCAAGTGTGTTTCATCATGGATGACAAAAATATGCATTGATCTGGTGAGTTCCCTTTTTATAGGAAACTTAGCTTTTCAGCCCCGGCTGATAGTGAAGCTTGGTTAGTTCTCCGGTCTCCTGACGTTGCCCCAGGTAGGTCTTGAATGGTTCGGATTTGCCTTCTCTGTGCTCGACTCCGTATTCTGCTCTGAGATTGGACTGTCGTGCAAGGCTCCACCATAGACTGAAGACAAATACGACGGCTTCATTAATTTTCTGGCTTTAGAAAGCAGTCTTTCCCTAAGCCGTCCGTCTGCCAGTCATCTCAGATTTTAGTCTCTAACATCATATGTCTAGAGCCTAATCTTGAATTCAAGTTTCTCCTTTCTGTCCTTTATTATATTTCTCTGCCCCAATGGCAGTATTATAATTCTTTAGACTGATTTATCGTCAACTTAACCCGATGAATTATTATAAATGTCAGTTAAACCCACCAAATTTATCATAGAAATGTCGGCAACAGTATTCTAGTTCTGTGCCTCTAGCCTAATCGTCATGTCAATTATGATGAATTTAACAAATAATTGGACATCAGTGTTTTAGAATTGTCTGACAACATTATCACACACTTCATGTCTGGTCGCATCGTCATATAATTTATAATGAATATATGTCACGGTCTGTCAACATTATTGTTAATATTAAATTCCGTTAGTCTAAGCGTCGGGTCGAAAATACTCAAATAATATGGAAATTAATAGCTATATATATTCCCGTTATACATTATTATGAACATGTTGTACATATCCCGTGGGATCATAAAATACACCCGATCACATGTGGCTGGATGTGATCGTAAAACAAAAATTATGAATAAAGTAAACGCAGTTATACCAATCTTGCGTCGATTTTGCAAGGTACTATACATTTCATCACAATACTATTTTCTAACGAGATTTCCACTTACCTACTCAGATGGACCAGCAATTTAGACATGTGGCTTCAGTGTGTTTAATGCATGAATTCGCACGATCTGGCTTAGGTCTAGCTTTCTTGGTTACCTGGGCGTAAGTGAAAAATGGCCGTGTTTGGCGCACTTTTAGCGGGACATTTCCGCTTGGACACGTGATCCGTAGCGTGCATCATGTGACCTTAGCCTCGTATAGACGCTCCAATCAATAACGTTAAAAGTCACGTGATGTTTTCCTAAGTGGCCTAAACTGGTTCTCCCTAAGTTTAAGCAGTCCTAAATTAAAGCGGGTTTCTCGCTACCGAGGTCAGGGGTCAACAATGACGTCGTATCTAAAAATAGCATTAAACGCGAGGAGAAAATCACCGAACGCTAGGAGATTATCCGCAAGTGACAATTCCCGGGACTTTGCGATCATGCATTGAGGATGAGAAAAAATGATGTCACGTAAATTATAAAAAAAATGAAGAGAAGATTGGGCAAGTCGTCACAATAGAAAAAAACCTGAATTGCATTACTGGAGCTGATTATCTGCCCAGCATGGTTAAGTTAAAATTACTGGCACCCTGGTTATGGGCACCATCGTATTTTGACTCAAGACCTCAATTATCTAGGATGGATGTATGTTTTCCATCTCATTTTTTACATGTACGAACTCCAGAGATCATCAAACACAAAAACTGTACTTATGGTCATAGTCAGAAACATTTGGGAAACACTGTTATTTTATTTCATGGAGTGATGTTTGGCTGCAGTTGATTATTTATCACGGTGTATGTTATCTTCAGCTTTTTAGCTGCATTTAATAGGTCTGAAAATATTCTTGCCATCTTCCCCTCGTAGTTCCACTAAGATTTCCTATTGTCCATTCCTACATTGTTTATTGTTTGAACTTAAGAGCACCGAATTGCAATGATCAACACTTGGTATCTTCAGCATTCTGAATAATAATTCCCTGTGCTAGCAGCCATTCTTCATTTGTCTCATTCTTTCTCATAACTCTTATTATAGTTTAGTTTTCCTCTGTTTGTCAGTTCTCGAAAGGTATGGCATATTACATATTTTTAATATATACTTTCTGTCTTACCCTACCCACAACACTAACCATTCTTTCCAAATAAAAATTTAAAAACAGCAGTATTGTATTAGTTTGGAAAACTCCTTAATAGATCTGTTGCATAGATAATACGTTTGCTGCAAAAAACTGAAATCTGTTGTAAACTTTGCAGTTTGCCTGTTTAAGGACTTGTGGTATTATTGTGAAGGTATAACTATACAAAGCTTTTAAAATGTTTCAAGCTGTGTGTAAACTATTATAATTTGTGTCATTTGGCTGAGTGTGTACATTTTACTTCTTACTGAAAGATTAGGTACTGGTCTAGAAAGCGGGCCCCAGACTTTTTCCGAGAAACGAAACACAATTTACGAAATGGTAAACGAAATATGTATCGTATGAGGGGGAGATAACCCAACCGTCTTGCCGTAGCTGTCACATGTCTGTTCGTCTGGGGTATCATGACCATTTGATGCACAAACGACCTCGACCGGCGATGGACACCTATTCAGATGCAGTCGGCTCGGAATTATGTGCTCGATCGGCGCATCCAATAAAGTTAAAACGCTCCGGCACGGAACATTCAGCTAATGAGCGAAACACAATTAAAGCACGAAACACTGCTAAAGGCAAATAGTGGGCGGTTGATACAAAAGTCGGATCGGGAGTTGTTAAATAAAAAGTCGGATTCGCGTTTTCAAAAACCTGAACTTCCGGGGCCCGCTTTCTAGACCAGTACCAAAGATTACAAAGATATATGTGGTTATAATTCACCTCCTTTGAATCTGTTATGTTTTATAACCTTGATGTGCCATTTTGCTTTTCTGTTCTTGCTTCTCTGTTCTTGAAATGTCTGATATACATTTTCAAATCTGCGAAACAGAAAACTTATTAGGTTTTGTACTATAAAATATATTCTGAAATCTTTACTCATGCTAGTTTAAAAAAAATAATATGTCTTAGCAGTGTTGCTAAAATTGCTCAGTGATTAAAATTTAGATAAAACATGCAATTTTCCGATCAGATATTTTAAGTTTTGTCATAAGAGAATTTCTATCATGGATTAATTTGATTTCTATAGCTGAACAAGACACATGTTCATTTTAGTTACAATTCACTTTTACACCTTAACTTCAGTAGTGTTACCCTGTGCTGTTCACATGCGGTCTTTGAGGAGACATAGAATAAGTCCACTACTTGCTCGGGCAACTTGAGAGGTGGATGGGGTGAGGTAATTTATGGGGTTAGAAACCCCATTATATAAATCATAGCTACTGAAATCGACCATTGCAAGTGTAATTGAAGTGCTTGGGCAAAGGCTTTATGAATGGCAATATAATTTCAGTAGATGCCCCATGCTCCCTAAGGAGCCAAAAAGGACATTCATTCTTGGCTGCATTAGAATCTGGTGTTTCTATTGTTTGCAACAGTAAGAATGCCTTAAGTGACCAAGAAGATGGATTCTGACTGTGTATTGAAATAAAATGGATGGGTTTGAAAAAAAATCGAAAAAAGGTGATTCGTCTTACGAGGACAAAAGACAAAGAATATTTCAAAAAAAACAACTAACCTTGAAAAAGTAACTTTTTCTTAATAATAATGTTGGGAATATAAAACCTAGCTAGTTTGATAGCCCGTTGCCAATTTTTACCGCCCTGATTAGACAAGAAGTGCTTTTTCTTTGTCTTTTGTCCTCGTAAGACAAATCACCTTTTTTCGATTTTTTTTCAAACCCATCCATTGTATTCCACGTCTTACCGCAGTTCCCCTCCACTTCCTCGATTATGTATTGAAATAAGTACCTTTATTTTTCACAGAATGTTGATTAAATCTCATTCTGTTGTTAAATCTCTCATTCCAAAATGGTTATTCACTCTATAACGAAATTATTATTATTTTTATTTTAAGAATATAAAATAAAAATGGATAATGCCGTCTTTATTTAGTCACACTTTTTTGTGATTCACATCTGCAAGCGTGTACATATTATGTATCGGACTAAAGGGAAGTGAATAGAGAATAATTTGCAATGTTTTTGATACTACTAATATATATATGCAAATAGTATACATAAAAATATGTTTGCTGTAGTTTGAACGACACCAAAAGTTAACTGTAGAATATGAACTTATGAGGACAAGATATTTATAATGTGTATACATATATTGTGTCTATGTTACTGTCAAGGTATATGTTTGACTCTACATCTTGTAGTGGTGTTTCTTTCAGTACAATCTTGTTATCATTTCCTGCATTTATTCTCATTATCTTTTATTTCTCCCTGTGTATTCTCAGACTTATTTGCGGTGATCTCTCATTATTTTCATTTTGTTGTGCATCTGATTACGGATATAGGACAGTAGTGCCAGGTCATGTGGAACATCTAGATCATCAAGCTGTTTAGTTTTTCATAATCACCCAATCTGTAGCCAAGAGGAAAAGAAATGGTGACAAGAGGCATCCTTATCACCCTCAAGTTCTTGTCCAAATGTTGTTTCGATCCCCAGGGATTCGAATTATTTACTCTTTCACCCTTGCAGCAGTTTGGGGTGTCGTTTTGAGCTTTCTTGCAACCCCAGAGAACTTCCCCTACTCAGCGGGTGCAGCTGGCAGAGGTCGCAACAGACACACTAATTGGCGTGTGTGCAATACCGTGAGAAGGATGGGCCTCTACCCTGTAAGGGGGTCATTGTGAAGGGGGACTCTTTCATCACCCGAGCCAATGGCACAGCCACCTCCGCTACCGCCCTGCCCAAAGACACCATCCGAACAGACTCATGTAGATCTGCCCTTTCATTTGAACTGAGAGGGCCTGTCACCGGGAGCACCATGCACAGTCTTCTGGGGCAGCCTTCGTCTGCATAATGTCTTATCCAAAATGGTTCTGTAAGTTTTCCTTCCTAAAGAACTCTGCATTTCATGTAAGTTTTCTTTACTAAATGAATGATCTTCATGGGCACTTCATAATGCCTCTTGAGTTTTCAAATTGATTCTCTGTCTACATGGTCACATGCCTCTTTATAGTCCATAAATCCAGTGTAAAGAGGTGAATTTCATTCCAGACTTTGTTGCACTATTATTCTCAGTGTGGCTATCTGATGTGTACAGGATTTGTATTTATCTAAAACCTGCTTGTTCATCTCTCAGTTGTTTGTCTATGGTTGCTTTTAATCTCTTAACTTTTTGACGCTGCTACAACGCTCAGAGCGTTGGTCAGATTTGAAGCCCATGCAAAAACAATGCTCATAGCGTTGTTTTTAGTTTATCATGAATAAACCCAAAAAAATTGTCAGTTTAATGCAGTTCATATTTTAAAACGCGTAAAATGACTATTTAAACAACTAATTTGAGTGTAGTTAAGCACAGTGTGTGCGTGTTTTGATGTTATTATCACAATTTTTGTGTTGGTTTGCAAGTTTGCGTTTTTTGTTGTTAATGCTACTGAAATATGTCAAGCTTTATATTTACAATTTCTAAGCCTCCTAAGCGAATAATTGTGTCAAACTACTTAGAAACATTGCTGACATTGACGACGATTATTTGGTAGTCACAGTTTGTTTTCAAATAACGGAATCGATGCAGAAAGGCTAGACACATTAGATTTAGCTGATGAGAATTATCACGGGTGCAACGGGGATCGTGCTCTGTCGCCGATGCCTTCGGCTAATGTAACGAAGAAACATGAATGCAGAAGAAGAGGTAGGGGGTAAAAGAGGAGAGAGAAAAAAAGTAGAGCTGTTAAGAGAAGAACAAGGAAGAAAGCGGACCGATTCTCTGTGAAATATGTTCGTATAGGGTACTGCCTTAATGACATTAAGGCATGTAAGGAGAGAACAAGAAAGTATTCAGTGGGGTACTGGAAGATGAGACAGGTCTGTATTTCAGAGCTGGCATTTGCTGATGATGTTGCCCTGATTGCTAAATCAGAGGCACATCTCCAATCCAACCTGCAAGTCTGGAAGGAAGAGCTGGAGAAGAGAGGGATGGTCATAAGCAGCTCTAAAACAAAATCCATGGGGATATCACGAGAAGAAAGAAGACATCAGATTAAGCTGGGAGAACAGGTCCTGGAGCAGGTCGACCACTTTAAATACCTCGGAGCTATTATAGACCGAAAGGGAGGCATCAAAGAAGAGTTGGCCACTCGAAAAGCAGCAGCTGGGAAACTTTTTCAGGCCATAAATCGAGGATTCCTCAGCAAGAGAGAGGTTGGTAAGAAAACGAAGATGGCTGTATACCGCTCCACCTATGTTCCTCATCATGTGACATATTCTTTCCAGAACGTTGTCTCCATTACAGCTGCTCTGAACGCATCACGATTCTGGGCAAGTCGACCTGCATCAGCCAAAGACAAGTTCAGACTCTCTGTGATGTCCTGGGTCCACCGTCGTCTAGGTCGACCCCTTCCCCTTTTTCCAGGGACCATGCCTTCCATCACTGTTTTTTCCAGACTATTATGTCTTTTTATATGACCGAGAAATTTCAGCTTCCTTATTGCGATGGTATTTAGGAGCCAATGTTCCTGTACGTTTAGTGAGTGCAGTACTTCTCTGTTGGTCTTTTTTTCTGTCCAGGGTATTCTCAACATCCTTCTGTAGCATTTCATTTCGAATGATGTAATCTTTTTTGCAACTGTTTTATTGAGTGTCCAAGTCTCGCAGCCGTATGTTGCTACTGGGAATATACATGCCCTGATCAGTTGTAACTTTGTTTCTTTGCTTGTGCCTTGCCGTAGGTTTTTCATCTGTATTAGCTTATGTGAAGCAATTGCAAGTCTTCTTTTAATTTCTACTGCACAGTCGCCAGAGCTGTTAATGATTGATCCTAAGTATTCGAATTCATTGACACTTTCCAGTTCTTCGTTATCAATTTCAATTTCTGGTTTGGTCTTTACTTTGTCTGTTGTCAATACTTTGGTCTTCTTGGTGTTTAGGTATAGATTCTGGGCCTCGCTGTGTTTTTTGGTGGACAGAAGTAATTGTTCAAGTCCTTTTGGGTTGGTCGATAGGAGGACTGTGTCGTCAGCATATCTGATTTCCGGGATCTGGTACCCGCCGATGTTAAATGAGTCAAACTCTGTGTGTTCTTGGTCATCTCTTACGTTTCTCATGATATTCTCGGCATAAATGTTAAACAGGTAAGGGGAAAGGGTACAGCCTTGTCTTACTCCTTTCTGTACTATGTTCCAGTCTTGACATATGGATGCGAGTCATGGGCAATGACTACAACCCACAAAAGCCAGATCCAAACCTCAGAAATGAGGTATCTGAGGAAGGTGGTTGAAGTAACAAGAAGAGACATGGTACGCAACCAGACGATACGTCAAGGCCTTAAATCCCACCCCCTGCAGACCCAAGTAGAACAGTCCCAACTAAGATGGTTTGGCCATGTCTGCAGAATGGGAGAAGATCGGCTACCACGACAAGCATGGGAAACAAAGAGCCAGGGATCCAGACCCCCAGGATGACCCATAGTCCGCTGGGAGGACAACATTAGACAATCCTTGAAGGACCGAGGACTAGAATGGAACCAGGCCAGGAGGAAGACAGCCGATAGGATGGTCTTCCAAACCTCTACACCTCACGGTAGAAGGGGAACGACTAAGTAAGTAAGTATAGGGTACTGGAACTGTCGAAGTGCCTACCAAAGAGCTGCCATTATTCAAACTATTATCTATGATTTTGATGTATTGATGATCCAGGAAACTAATTTAAAAGTGAATAATGTTGTAAATTGCCCGGGTTACAGATGTTATACAAATCCGTGTGGGCCTGGCAGACGAGGTCAAGTGATGTATGTCAAAGATGAACTTCCTCATGCATGGATAGATACAAGTTTCCATTCTACTGAGGATGCAGAATTACAGGGGATTGTACTGCATGTAAACGGTCAAGAATGGCAAATATTCAATTTATATGCCCATGTGGATCGCCTGTCAGAAGAAGGTAGCTGGGAGTTCCTGACTAAATTGTCAGATTAGCCTAACAAGATGTGCCTAAGTGCCAGCGATTTTAATGCTAGATCTATGGAGTCAGGGAACTCCACGGAAAATAGACAAGGTGTTGCCTTGAGTCAGGCTTTGCTCAACTCGAACCTATCCATTTTAAATGATGGATGCTGTCGTAGATTTTATTAAGATAGGTTGAAGATGTTTAAGGTCCCGTCTGAGCAGAGGTGATAATGGTAAACTATGTGATAATAAGGGGTAAGAAATAGCTTTACTTTTCACAATGGTGAGAGTGTAAGAGAAAGGACAGTCTCTGGATTGAGTAATTGCTCTAATCCAGCCTATCTTACGACAATATTTAACTAGATGCACTTTCTCTCCTGGTACATATATATATACGAGTTACACTCCACTTACATATACACAATTCTGTGACATAATACGTACAGACGTGTACCAAGCTATGGATAACATAAAATGGGCAGGGGTTGACCAACACGATAACTTAAGGTGTATTAGGTTTATTGTCTCTAGAAAAAAATCACAACATCAATCATCAGAAAGTACAGTTTACAGACACAAAAATGCAAGACAAATTATTAACCCAATAGACCCTCCTCTCTGGTAAAGGAACCCCAAAGTAGATCCCAACAGAGGTACTTAACCCAAAAGATTAAAGTTAATACTAAAGTAAAGGGATAGACGATAAAGGAAAGAACAAAGTCTTTAGTTAATCTATCCTGGGAAAAAAATAATATAACAGAAGTAGTGAACCCGAAAAGACAGAAGGGAGTAAAATGATTATACAAAATATGAAATATTCATTTCTCTTTCTTACAATCTGTCAGTCTGTGGTCACATTCAATCACACTTACCGACTACTCTTGTATGTAACAGCTGTGTATCTTTGACATATTTCATGGGTGGTGCTGATCCAAGAGAGCCCCAGTTCCTCAAAGAATGATTAATTTTCCTAATGGGGAACGCCCGCTTAGATAGTGCTAATTTTATGTGTCAAAGTTCACGTCAGGTAGTGCATGTAGAAATATATATCGCGATCGAAATGTTCACCATGGGCAGCACACAGTAGTCCGATATTTAAGGAAATGTCTGGTGGGTACACTGTTAGAAAAACCAATAAGGATAAGCAAAGGATCTCCTATCTGTGGTTTTTTTTTTTCTTTGTTTCTCTCTGGGATTGAGTGCCGGTTATGGACCCAAGTATTCTTTTTTCTGGATAAATCCACTCGAGAAAAGAAAAACTACGATAGTCAGTATTCTGGAACAAATGTTATATAGATATTTGGCCGCCACAAGCGGATCAGATTTGCGGTAAACAATCTGGGTAATTTCTTGTCCAGTTTATGATCTTATTCTTCAAGTTTATATGTGGGAACTCTCTCTCTGGAAGAAAGCAAGACGACCGCACAGGTCAAAATCTAAGACCCGATAATATTTTAAGAATGTTTCTGGAGCTATTCAAACTGCTAGATCACAAGGGTTGAGATCGCCGCCATGCAGGAAACTGACACTCTCCACGGATCTAAGAAATTCTCTCTATATAAAACTCCAAGAGTTCGCGCTAGCAGATATCAACAATTCCTGCGGCAGACTGATAATGAGTTTTAGGAGACTGCACATATATACTGAATTGGCCCGATCTCGCCCATGTCTGGTAAAATCGCACCTCGAGTGAATTCAATGTCCATTCTATTATCAGGTGTTAATCAGAGGTTTCAGATCTCGGCTTTGACGTCGTAACGTGACCGCCGGTGGCCCGCCTCTTGAGGGAATGTCAGTAAGAGATACCGAAATAGTTTTATTGTAATAACCCGAGAGAGAAGACAACAAAGGGCGAATGTCGTGGCTGCTAGCACGATAACTTATTGCATACCAACCAGCAAGCGTGGGAATTCCACTCGAGTTGTTTAGTTGTAAGAGAGAAAGGGGTGACTGAGGGATTAAAGAGAGGCTCGATTTTCATACGTCACAGGCGCCCAACAAGACTGGCATCTAGACCAGGGGATACTGATGGTGTCATAGATCTGGCATTGATGTCTAGTGCTGCTGCCACCTTTGCACGCTGGGATGTATTGCAAGCTCAAGAAAGCGATCACCTACCCTGTGTAGTACTCATTGCAAAGGGGAAGACCACCAGACACAGGAAACCAAAACAGACTTTCCATTATCATAACGACCCACTTAACAGTAGTAGCCATGTACACATATTGCGTCAAAGTGCGAAACAAAAGACAACTCTTACACCTTTTACACAACCACCCTGGTGGAATGAGACAGTGGAGACAGCATGGCTGGAAAAGGAAAGAGCGACAAAGTTATGGCGAATAGCACGAAAGAGAAGAATGATGAATTATGAAGAGGTGGAAGATTTTAAGGAGAAAATACAAAGAGCAATCAATAACTTCAAGGGCTTGGCAAGAGAAGCCAAAGACACAATGTGGGAGGCCTTTGTGACACAGGTGAGCACTGACAAAACACTACAGAAATTCGGAGCCTTACATCGCAGAATGAGTAGGAAAAGTACAGGCCAACCAATTCTTAATATTCTCAGCTCAACAGGAATATGTCTGAAGACCGATGCTGAAAAGGGACATGCATTACTCAAGCGTATATTACTCAGACAGACAAAGGTGACAAAGCTGCCTGCCAAGAAATCAAAGACCGTATTCTGGGAAGCGACAGAATAGGCGACATATATTTCGACCTCATAACCGAAGAAGACGTTATGTGCACTTTAGAATCCAGTAGGAACACTGCCCCGGGTCCTGATGGTATACAGTATCACCACATAAAACAGCTTGATGACGCAGTCATTAAGAGTGTGGTGTGTGATTTCAACAACAGCTTACAGAATGCTCTGGTGCCAGAAGACTGGCTGCATAGTTACCTACGACCACTTCCTAAACCCGGTAAAGACCCCACGCTTCTTAGCAGCTACAGAATTATTACAATGCAGAATGTCTATGGTAAACTACTAGAAAAGATAGTAGCACAAAAAATAATCAATCACCTCGAAAATGCACAGATCCTACCTGTTATTCTCGGCAGCTATAGGTCCATGAAAGTAACATGGGGTATTGCCGGAACTTTTGCTTATGATGTATATGAGGGGTTCCAGGATAAATGAGAAACGGTTGCGGTAGCAATTGACCTAGAGGATGCTTATAACAGTGTGAACTTTGCAACATTAATAAACTGTGTAATGGCTTGCGGTGTTAACCCTTGGCTTACAAGATGGATAGCAGCTGCCTTAACTGAGAGGTCAGTGGCATTTCGCTTGGGAACATGGACATCAGATCAAATGCTCATTTGCCCGGGACTACCCCAGGGTTCTCCACTATCACCGGTGCTATTTAATATCTATACAGCAAAAGTGGCCACCATTCAACCAACTGGGTTGGGACAAACACTGACATTTGCTGATGATATACTCATTTACAGAACTGGCTCTGACCGACAAGAAATGGTTAATAGCATACATAGGACACTACAGGAGGTGTCTAAATGGTGCGAGGAAACTGGCTCCAAAGTCAATCCCAACAAGGCCTGTGTGATGTGGTGCTCCTTGAACAACTCCATTGTGAAAGCAGACCTCCCAGATATTACTCTCAATGGACTGAGGATTGAAAGGCAAGAAGAGCTGAAATACCTCGGAGTTACATTTGATCGCGGGCTCTCGTATAAGTACCATGTTGAGCAAATCACACAAAAATGCAGGAGAGGTCTAGCGGCTCTAAAAATAATTACCGCGGCGCCTCTGGAGCAGAGATTACTATTTCTTCTTTATCAACAGCTAGTCATATCAGTCATTGAGTCTGGGCTGGGAATACTCACGCTGTCAGTTACACAATGTGAACGACTAGAACACATTCAGAATGAAGGGATGCGCATAATCTTGGGCTGTACGCGAGATACCCCCATTGTGACAATGAGGTATATGCTTGGAGTGCTGACGATTAAATCCAGATATGCGATGGCCCAAGCAAAAGCCTATATGCGAGTATTCACAGACAAACGGCACCCTCTGCATGGTAACATAGCTGACATTAAGGGAGCAAGAATAAAGAGAGGAATGTCATGGATGGCACAGGCAGAGACAACAATCAAACAGGTATCAACAGTCGACAATATATTCAAGGAGTATGTCAGATGAGAACTGAATTAACTACCAGCATGTAATCATCTGCCTTGGCAGAGAGTGTAGAAATTGGGGGAATGGAAAAGCAGAATTGGAAATTAATCAACTGATACATGATCATTCCTGGGATGATGATGCCGTTGTGTATACAGATGGGTCTGTGATCCATGGTGAGAAATCCGGTTGGGGCTTCTCTGCTCGGGTGCAGTGCAGAATTGTCGCCGAACATAGTGGGGCTTACAAGATAACAACTTCCAGCATGAGAATGGAGGTCGAGGCTTTTACTGCAGCCTTAAGGTGGATAACTGAAACTTCATTAACAAAGGCTATCATTGTGTCAGACTCTCAGTCCATGCTTTGGAAGGTTCAAAGTGGTTGGTTGCGGCATGAATGGAAAACATTCATAGAAGCTTCCAGTCTACAAGAGCTGGTGTGGATATACTGTCCTGGTTATGCTGGGGTATGTGGTAATGAAAGAGCTGACAGATTAGAATTTGGCCACAGTTTAGGCATTATCCGTCGTGTTTACAACCACTCTTCACACTTCAACATATACTGATGGAGACTGAGCACCTTTGGGTTTGCCCGGAGTGCAATGATGTCAATTCTGTATAACAATAACAATAACAACAGTGTTTTTTTCAAGTTACATGCAACATGTTTTAAGTATATAGAACGTACTTGTATCAATACTACAAAAGGCACTATATATTATAATTCTCTATCTATTTCCCTACAGTTTGATATGTACAGGTTCACAGAAAAGATTTACATACAATTTTTACACTAAAAGATAGTACACTTCACTGTTTAGAATTCTTCACAAAAATAATTACGGCACAGGGTGAAAAATAATTACGGAAGCAACGAATTAAGGATGATCCTGTTTAATATTTTTCCTTGAACTGATGGTAACATTATTTCTTTGTAATTTATGCACTCTTGTAAATCCCTTCATAGGCAACTTGATCAGATAACTTTCATTCCATTCTGATGGTATTTCTTTTCCCAGACTTTACCAAGTACTTTGTATAATATCTCTGTAGTGGTATCAATATCTGTCTTGATGGCCTCTGCTGGAATGCTATCTGGGCCAGCTGCTTTTCCATCTTTTAGAAGCTTTATGGCTTTCTTTATTTCTTCCTTAGTTGATCTTTAACAGTTGACTTGTAGCTCCTCTTCTGCTGGCTGGATGTCTGGGGGATTTTATGGAGCTGGTCGATTGAGAAGTTCCTCAAAATGTTATGTCCACCTCTTCATTTGCTCATGTATATTACTAAGCAATTTTTCATTCTTGTCTTTGATGAGGCCATGTGCTTGCTTGTATTTCCCTGGTAACTTCTTTGTGCTGTTGTACAGGCCGCTCATATATCCTTTTCCCGCCACTTACTCTGCCTCTCTTGCCAACCCCTTTATATATTTCCTCTAATCTCTTCTGATGTTTCTTCCTTAACTCATTCTAACCCATACATTTTTTCGGTTTTACCCAGGACCCAATATGCAGACATTTTTTTTCTACAAGTGATGTTTTAAAAACAGGCAGTAGACACATATATTAATTTAATAGATATATGTATTATGCATCAAACTTTAGGAAATTGGCTGCAGAATGTTGTGACATACTGTTGAGTTCTTATGTGATGCTATAATTGTTTGTTATATCTTGTGAAGTGTAGAAACAATAACAAATTAAAATAAAATAAAAAATGAATACAAATTATGCACATACATGTAAATATTTCAGCTATTCTGAATCCCTTGGTAGTAAAATACCAGGAATTGAAACGTAAATCCAGCTGACAACTAATTCAAGAAGTTTGATAAAAAACAAATGAAAATTGTAATTTACATAAATTTTTTTGTGAAGTCACATATTGCTGAACTGGAATCTCACTTACACATTCCTGTCCCATGCAAATTAATTAATTTATTACTTAAAAATATCACGTTTGTTCAACGTCCTTATCAGAATCGAAAATAGGTTATTATCGCTAAAATTCATTTCGAAATTATATATTGAGGTTGATTCGTTAATAGTTTATGAGTGTTATGTATGTGACTACACTCATCTCATCTCATCTCAACCCGTAACCCGTCATGGGTTGTAGGGGTGCCATGGTGGAAGCATCAGCAGACAGGGTCCTCCACTGCTCTCTATCCTCAGCAATGCGTACAAGTGTGGAAAAACCGTGTCCTGCCCATTCTTTGATGTTATCAGCCCAGGATTTTCTTTGCCTTCCTCTTCTCCGTTTACCTTCGACTGTTCCCTGGAGGATCATTTTCGAAAGGGAGTCATGACGAGTTACATGCCCAAACCAGGCAAGCTTTCGACGTTTCACTACTGACAAAAGTGGTTCTTGGTGGCCTGCATATGTGTTTATCTTCTCTCTAACATAGACATTTGTTTTGTGCTCTTTATAGCAAATGCGCAAAATTCTTCTATAACATTTATGCTCGAAAGCCTGAATCCTTCGCTCCGTATCTGCAGTGAGTGTCCAGCTCTCACACCCATATAAGAGAATAGATAATACAAGTGATTTGTATAATTTGATCTTCACAGGAAAACTGATGTTACTTTTCCAGATCACATTCAGTCTTGTCATGGCAGCTGAGGCCATCTCAAGTCTTGTCTTGATTTCTTTACTTGATCTCCCATCACTACATATAGTGGAACCGAGATATTTAAAGGTGTTAACTTCTTCTAACGTTTGCCCATTTAACGTAATGTTGGTCGGAACATGTTTCTTATGGCTATTCACCAATATCTTGCTTTTTTCTATATTAATTTCCATCCCATATGTTCTTGTTACTTTCTCCAGTCTAGAGGTAAGGTCTTGAAGTTCTGATTCTGTTCCAGCTATCAGATCGATATCATCAGCAAAACGTAGATTGCAAAGAGGTCGGCCTCCAATTGATATGGTTGTTTTATAATCATAAAGAGCCTCCTGCATAATATGTTCTAGATATATATTAAAGAGCACTGGGGACAGGATACATCCCTGGCGAACTCCTACAGTTGTTTTGAAAAATTCTCCAATGTCATTGCTTGCAAAAACAGCTCTGCTTGCTGTTAAATAACCTCTTTGTTGAATTCCACCAGAGTTAAATGCTGTTTCTATATATACGGTTGAATGGTGTATAGATATGAAGATGTATTGCTCCTTGTTCACACTGACATCAACTATTTACAGGACCACAGTGTTAAGAGGTATGGTGGTCTGTGGAAGCTCCAATGTTAAAGACTTGTTGTTGGCCCCAGCGTTGCTCGTCAGAGTGGTTGTTAGGAATAGGAATATCAACTCGACCTACGCAGTGGTGTGTAGACATAGAGTGAGAGTATAATACGCGAATGATGAAAGAGTTAGAAGAGTTGATAAATGTTCTTTTTCTCACTCATGTATGGCTGGAAGTCATCGACGCCAACTGCTGTGTACTTTTTGTTACAGTTTAATTGGACGTACACATTCGACAGCACGGATACAGTGACAAATCACAGGTTGGCATAATACATCATGGTACAATTGATAAATGGTCTTGCAATGATACATGGGCACTCGTTGCATAATAGCACAATGGAATGTCAGTAGACAAGCACTCAGTATTGCCCATATATATATCATCTGAGTTTACTGACAAAGCACGTCAGTCTATAAACAATATTCAAGATGGCTTCTAGACCTAACCTCGTCTAGCGAAGATTCCTTTAAATAATGTTCAGCACATATTTTTCATGTAATCATATTGAACCGCTAGTAATGGGTTCTCATCTGTAGCAGTGATCTCTGGACTCATCAAGCGATAGTACGGGGCATCCCTTTTCTCTTCTTGAAAGTCACAAAATATTTGGATACAAGATGGCTGCTGTCGTGAGCTGTCACTCACTTTAGGATACAAACTGGAATCTGTATCAAAGTTAATCCTACATTAAATGTTCTCATTGCTCTGTAGATTCTATCATGATGCAATGGACTTCAACATACAATATGGTGCTGCTAGAAAAGAATGACATCTTCATCTAGTTAAATATTCCCTCAGACGTACAAATCGTGCGTCTGCTTATCGAAAACGATGGCTTCGTAAGAGAGTTCATAAGAAGTGCTTTTGTTACCTTGGTATCAGAAATATGATTCTGCCATTCCTTGGCAATAAGAATAAACACTGGGGTAAAGCATACACGATAGGTCTAGACGACTATCACTTTCCCCTACACATATATCGATCACTTTTTCCGGCGACAAGCCGATACAGAAAAACACGACAGCCCCCCATCATCAGGGCGAAGCCAAATCACACCTCTCTAGCCACACATCCGCTGAACAGCCTTTGACCTTTCTAGCGACAAAGAACATATAGTTCGACTTAGATATGTAAAGATATACAGATATAAGACAGACTCGTCCTACCTAGACAAACACTACACATAAATTCAAGCCATAGATATACTGAAGCAAGAACAATCTATTTCTACCCAAACAAAGAATAAATCGCAGTAAAACTGGATTCATCCGTGGAGTTTGATCTGAGACTCCTTTCAAGGGAAGTAACTCAATAATGACTTTTCCCTAAGCACTAAAAAGTATCTATTTTGTTTACAAAATATTTGCGAACATAACAAGCATACAAATGTATTATATTGCAGGATATCAAAGAGTGCACGTAACAGTCTTACCACACCTCCCGGGAAAAAAAATGGAACTTTTTTTTTTTTGAAATACATCTAGGAGCAACGTACAATAGGCTCACAACGCATGGGTAATGCGCAGATGAAAATATCAGGAATAATTATAACGCCTAATATGAGGCTAAGTCGACTTATGAAGCGACTGGGGAGAATATATCTCATAATCTGAGAGAAATTGTTTCTCTACGAATAAATGTTTCCAGGAAGGTGTCATCAAAGTATAATACAATTCTGGCAATTACACAATGCCTAAAAAATTTCATACCATAATTTCATATTAGATATCTTAAATTTATGATTTATGAAGAAAAATCATCAAAGCACAGCGGTGAATAAACATCAATGAACCGCTAAGTAGTGATACAATCATTATATTATTAAATTACAAATGTGTATCTATCTTGATATAGAAAGGAACTATTATAGACCTAGACATATCAAGAAGTCTAAGACCTAATAGTTATGTGGAATCATGTGGGCATCTTGACAGAATGTCTGCCATCACATTATCTGATCCACGAATAGCTCACACAGAGAAATGAAAAGGTTGAAGAGCAATTGCATATCGAGTAGACCTCGAGCTCTTCAAATTCTTACTCTGTATAGCAGTAAGAGCTTTTTGGTCGGTTTCTACTATGAAATGTGCGCCTAGAAGGAATCTTTGTAGTTTGAGAATTGACCAAACCATAGCTAATAGCTCACGGTCTAAAACCGAATAATTCCTTTCTGCAGCATTAAGTTTTCTGGAAATATACATTACAGGATGCAGAGTTCCAGAGTACTCTTGCATTAGTGCCGCTCCAATCCCAGTGGATGAAGCATCACCTTACTTACTTACTTAGTCGTTCCCCTTCTACCGTGAGGTGTAGAGGTTTGAAAGAGAGAGCGCCAGACCATTCTATCAGCTGTCTTCTTCCTGGCCTGGTTCCATTCTAGTCCTCGGTCCTTCAAAGATTGTCTAATGTTGTCCTCCCAGCGGACTCTGGGTCGTCCTGGAGGTCTGGATCCCTGGCTCTTTGTTTCCCATGCTTGTCGTGGTAGCCGATCTTCTCCCATTCTGCAGACATGGCCAAACCATCTTAGTTGGGACTGTTCTATTTGGGTCTGCAGCGGATGGGATTTTAGGCCTTGACGGATCGTCTGGTTGCGGACCATGTCTCTTCTTGTTACTTCAACCACTTTCCTCAGATACCTCATTTCTGAGGTTTGGATCTGGCTTTTGTGGGTTGTAGTCATTGCCCACGACTCGCATTCATATGTCAAGACTGGGACATAGGTGGAGCGGTATACAGCCATCTTCGTTTTCTTACCAACCTCTTTCTTGCTGAGGAATCCACGATTTATGGCCTGAAAAAGTCTCCCAGCCACTGCTTTTCGAGTGGCCAACTCTTCTTTGATGCCTCCCTTTCGGTCTATAATAGCTCCAAGATATTTAAAGTGGTCGACCTGCTCCAGGACCTGTTCTCCCAACTTAATCTGATGTTTTCTTTCTTCTCGTGATATCACCATGGATTTTGTTTTAGAGCTGCTTATGACCATCCCTCTCTTCTCCAGCTCTTCCTTCCAGACTTGCAGGTTGGATTGGAGATGTGCCTCTGATTTAGCAATCAGGGCAACATCATCAGCAAATGCCAGCTCCGAAATATAGACCTGTCTCATCTTCCAGTACCCCACTGAATACTTTCTTGTTCTCTGCTTACATGCCTTGATGACATCGTCCATAAGGAGTATGAAGAGGTAAGGTGATAGGATATCACCTTGTCTTACACCAGTGGTGGTCCTGAACTCTTCTGACTTATGGTTTGCTGTCCTCACATAATTTCTGCAAGACTTGTAGAAGCTCTGTATAGCATGAATCAGAGGTGCTGAACGTCCTTTTCAGGACGAACGCAGAAGAAGAAGAAGAAGAAGAGGTGCTGGAATATTCTTCCTTGCCAAACAGTCCCAAAGTTTGCTCCAGGGGACCCTGTCAAACGCCTTTTCCAGATCTATGAAACAAAGATGGATCTCACTCTTATACTCAAGGGCCTTTTCACTCAGCTGTCTGAGTGTGAAGATTAGGTCTTGAGTACTTCGGTTTGCTCGGAATCCGCACTGGACCTCATCCAATTGTGGCTCAGCTAGGCGTCGGAGTCTCTGCTCTAGGATTCTAGAGTAGATTTTACCAGGGACACTGAGAAGGGATATGCCTCTATGGTTTCCACATTGTCGATTGTCACCCTTTTTGAAAATTGGTGTTATGATGGCAATCTCCCAATCCTTTGGTATGGTCTTGTTGCACCATGCTGCCTGTAGGACCTTTAAGAGTAATAGGTCGCCTGATGCTCCCATGTACTTAACCATTTCTGGTGTTATGCCATCATGCCCTGCTGCTTTGCCCATCTTGATTTTCTCTAGTGCTGCCCTCAGTTCTTCCATCTTTATGTCATCTTCACCATCATTGGTTTCCTCTTCTGTGTCAGTGGTTATCATTTCTGATGCTTCATCATGCTCACCATCCAGGAGTTCTGAGAAATATTCTTTCCATCTTTCCATTACTTCCTTCGGGGCAGTAAGCAATTTGCCTTGCTTGTCCTTTATAAATTTGAGAGGGCATTGTTTTTCTTTCCTCATGTTCTTTAGGGTCTTATAGAACAATTTCTGGTTTTCTTGTGCATCTTTTTCTAGCTTTTCTCCAAATTCTTCCCAGGACTTCTGTTTTGCTGCTAGCACTTTGTTCTTTGCTTCTGTTCTGAGTGTCACATATTCTCTATATTTTTCCATTTGTCCTGTTGTGTTTTTAGCTCCTAAGTATTGTTTCCATGCCATTTTCTTCTCTCTTATTTTCTCTTTGACTTCCTCTGTCCACCAAGGTGTCCTCTTTCTCTGGTTCCCAAGTCGGACTTCACCGCATGCTTCTGCAGCAGCTGTCTTTATGATATCCTTGAATTTATTCCAGAGGGTTTCCAAGTCATCAGGTCGTTCTTCTGTGTTGCTCACTGCTGTAGCAATAAGCCCCTGATATCTGGTCTTAATTTCTGGCTCTCTCAGCTTGTAGGTCCTAATGCTCATTTCTCCTGCTCGTTTACTTGGTTTCTTGCGTGATGTTGGGCAGTTCCTAGGCTGAGCAACTCTTTCAGTTGTTCGTTTGATTGTTAGCAGGTAGTGATCACTTCCAATCTCTGGCCCCCTCCAGACTCTTGCATCTCGGACATATCTGAATGAGCTTCTCCGAACAATGGCATAGTCGATCACTGACTTCTCATTCTTGGTTGGTTCACATCTAGTGTATGCATGTATGCGCTTATGGGGGAACTTTGTGTTTGTAATGATCAGATTCTGCTCACTGCAGAATCTAAGGAGTCGCTTTCCATTGTCATTGAGAGTATCTTCTCCATATCTTCCGATAACTCCACCCCATCTAGCATGGTCATTTCCAACTCTGGCATTAAAATCTCCGAGCATAATAACTTCATCTAGGCAGTCATCCACTGTCCTTTGAAGCAGCTCGAAGAATTCCTCCTTGACCTCTGCTCTCTCATTCTCATTTGGCCCATACACTATGACCAGGTTGACTATGGTTTCTCCTTCTTTTAGTTTTACAACCATAATGCGCTCCGAGACAAAGTTCCATCCCTTGATACTATCTTTTTGATTTTGGGCCACAATGCAACCCACGCCCCCTTTAGCCCTTTCAGATATGGGTACACCACTGTAGAGCAACGTGTTGCCATCGAGATCCATGACTCCTTGTCCTTTTTTCTTCATTTCTGTTATAGCCAGGATTTCTAGTTTTGCTTTCCTCATCTCTTCCACCAACTCCTCTTCCTTCCCATTTATACTTCTTGTGTTCCAAGTTCCATAAGTCGTAGTCCGTAGTCCGTTCCAGTTCGTCGCCTTTAGAATCAGTCCGGTTTTCTCTCTTGTAGTTCGTGTAATCATGATTTAAAGCAAACAGGTTGAAGCATCACCACGAAGAAC
>JAMPIV010020534.1:0-85000 GCA_024509875.1 Oreohelix idahoensis
ACAATTTTATGAGGTTGTCAGGGCCGCTTTGTTAAAGAAATATCAGCTTAACGAAGACGGCTATCGTCTACAATTTAAAAACATGTTACCTGAAAATGGAGTTGAATTCTCCGAGTTTATTGCAAGAATACGCATTACTTTCTCACGATGGGTTGAACTATCTAAGACGGAAAAAACTTATGAAGGACTTATGGACTTAATACTTAGAGACAAAGTCATGTCGTCTGTCAATGAGTCTTTCCTTGCTTTCCTTCATGAACGTAAACCTAAAACAATAAAAGAAATGGAAGATTTCTGTTGCCAATACGTAACTGCGCACCCACACATAACCATGGGTAACTCTAAGGTGAAAGAAGGTTTACCAGTTGCTTCGGCAGCTCCGTATGCCAAAACTTTGCTCGTAGATTCCAACAAAATTTTGATAGAAAGAGTAGCGGTAATTTCTGTCAAAATCATGGAAACCAATTTCATGGTGATTCTTCTTCGAAGAATTGGAGACAACCTGATAGTACTCGTTACTATCACCCTAATAATTATAAGCATTTCAAAAGAGGATATGGTAATAGAGGTTATTCCTGCCGAAGACCTCAGAACCAAACAAATAGATGTTCGCATCAATGTGAACATGATAGTAATCGTGGAAACTGGAATTCGAACCAGGATAACAATTACAATAGAGACAATAATAACTGCAGAGATAATAATAACTCTGATAACTTCAGAGGTAAACAAAAAAAAAAAGATATCAGCAGGCTAATGCTGTACAACAGGAAACTGAGGGAGCCTGTAATCATGTTGTTGATAGTAAAAACTTTGACGCTGTCCCTGGTTCTGCTTTTGACTTTGAGAGAGCAAACAAATGCCCCCAATGCAGTACTTTATTCGAACCGGGTACCATAACTACTTTGAGTTGTGGTCACCCACTTCCCGCTCTTCCTGCTGCTGTTGCGCATGACGGGAGGGGTTCTTTAATTCTACATAAGGGTCTTGTTAATGATACTCCGGTCTCACTACTTTTCGATTCCGGATGCACCACTATTGGTGTTAGACAATCGCTTGTAGATCCATCTTGTGCTACAGGAAGGGTTATTAAATGTGTCACATTTGGCGGCACTCTAGAAAAATATCCTACTGCTGTAATTCGCATTGCCACTCCTTTCTTTACTGGAGATGTGCATGCTTGTCTCTTACCTAATCCTATTGCGGACCTTATTATTGGTCGTATTCACGGAGTTAGGGAGTGTACCCCACAGCAGATTGCTGCTTGGGAAGATAATAACATGCAAGCTACAAATGCAGTAGTTACAAGAGCACAAGCTCTACAAACACCCGAAACTTCACTGAATAGTGATAATGAGTTGATAGCCAAGATAGTCACTTAGTAATCACTCGTGACTCTTTCATAAAATTGCAAGAAGAAGATCCTTCTTTAAAAAAATTCTTCGTTCTTGCGAAGAAAGGTGATCCGAATCAGGATACAAATAGAAAATCTTGGATTGCAATGAGAAACGGCGTACTTGTACGTATGGTACAAGATTCGACTACGTCGGCACATTCGCAAATTCTTGTTCCCAAGAGCATGAGAGTGCAAATATTACAACATGCTCATGACTCGCAATGTGCTGGACATATGGGTTTTTCCCGTACGAAGTCGAGAGTCCTTGCGGCTTTCTTTTGGCCTTTTGTCAATAAGGACATTCGTATTTACTGCCGATCATGCAAGGTATGTCAGGAGGTCAAATCTAGAGGACCACGACATGCTGCGCCTATCCAGGCTGCTGACATTCCTATTCGGCCGTTTCAGAAAATGGCCATAGATATTATTGGCCCTTTTAAGGTCAAGTCGGCCAGAGGACATCAGTTTATCCTTACATGTGTCGATATGTGCACACGTTGGCCAGAGGCTATTCCTCTTAAGAGCATATCTACTACAGATATCGCAGATGCTCTTTGGTTGATATTTTCTCGCTTGGGGTTCCCCAGAGAAATATTGTCAGACCATGGCACTCAACTCATATCTGACACTATGTCACAGGTAATGTCTACCTTACATATTGAACGATCTCTCAGTAGTATCTACCATCCTATGTCTAATGGGTTAGTTGAGCGTCTGAATAGAACGCTCAAGACTTTGCTTGGTAAGATAACTGAAGATCATCCTCAAGATTGGGACAGGGTTTTACCCGCGGCTCTCTTTGCCTATAGAGAAGTCCCTAATGAACACACAGGATTTTCTCCCTTCGAACTTGTCTTTGGCGCGCGTCCACGCGGCCCTATGTCTTTATTACACGATCTCATCACTGCCGATGATATTAGCGATGAAACTCAATCCTCATATGAGTATGTCATTGCTCTTAGACAAAAGATCATTGAGGCATGTAAGCTAGCAACTGCTTCATCAGAAATTGCTAAAGAGAAGGCAAGGCAGTTTGCTAACAAGAATAGATGTCTACGACAACTTTGTCCAGGTGACAAAGCATTCGTCCTACTCCCCAGTAGGGAAAATAGACTTCTTATTGCATGGAAAGGTCCGTATGCAATAGTCTCTCGGATTTCCGATGTTGACTATGTGGTCGATATTGATGGAAAGCATAAAACTTTCCACATAAACATGCTTTCGGAATTTCACGAACGTCCGGACTATTTGCTGCCTATTTTCCAGGCAACGGATGATGCTCCTGCACCTCACGGTCATTATTCATCCCTGTCTGTCATACAGGATGAGGAAGCTACCTTCTCTGATGTCAACCTTCCCCTTCCAGTGGTTCCATTACATTCCACGGAATCTTGGAAAAACGTTTCTGTTTCTCCTAATCTTTCTGGTGACGAAAATCGACAAGTCTCGTCGATGTTACAAACATTTCAGGATGTTCTCACTGACATTCCTGGACACACAGATGTCATAGAACATGACATAATTCTTACCGACAATAATCCAATTAGGGTTAGGCCGTATCCTATTCCTATACACTTTCAGTCGCAAGTGGAAAAGGAATTGGATGAAATGATTCAATTAAATATAATTGAACCATCGACTTCACCATATTCTTCTTCCATGGTTATTGTCCGGAAGAAGGATAAGAACATACGAATTTGCGTTGATTATCGCAAATTGAATCAGGTCACAAAGTTCGACGCTGAACCGATGCCTTTGTTAGAAGATCTACTGATTAGACTTTCTAATTCTAGATTCTTCACTAAACTTGACTTGTCTAAAGGTTATTGGCAAGTGCCTTTAGCAGAGCATGCCAAACCTCTTACTGCTTTTTCTACACCTAGGGGTCTATTTCAATGGAATGTTATGCCTTTTGGTCTCATGAACGCCCCTGCCACTTTCGTTCGCATGATGCGTCGAATTCTGTCACATCGTTCGGATGTCATCGCATACTTAGATGACATCTGTCTCTTCAGTGATACCTGGGAAGATCACTATTTAGGGTTATATGACTTACTGTCCACTCTACGTGAGAATAATTTGACAGCAAAACCTTCTAAAGCTTTTGTTGGTTTTGGTGAAATCTCTTTCCTGGGTCATCGTGTTGGTCATGGTCTCTTGAAGACAGAAGACCACAATACTTCCAAAATACTGAACATCTCTGTTCCTAAAACGAAGAAACAAGTTAGGAGTCTCTTAGGTTTAATTCAATTTTATGGGAGATTTATTCCAAATTTATCTTCGATCATGGCACCTCTCTCAACATTGTTGAAGAAAGGTTCGCCTAATCTGGTCCGTTGGTCTGAAGAATGCCAATCTTCACTAGACCAAATCAAGAATATATTTTCTTCTCCTCCCATCTTAAGATTACCTACTCTTGATAGGACTTTTGTTCTTCGGAGTGATGCTTCATCCACTGGGATTGGAGCAGCACTGATGCAAGAATATGCAAATACTCTGCATCCTGTTATGTACATTTCTAGAAAACTAAATGCGGCAGAGAGGAACTACTCGGTTTTAGACCGTGAGTTGTTAGCGATGGTTTGGTCAATTCTAAAGCTACAAAGATTCCTCCTGGGCGCACATTTCATTCTAGAGACTGATCAGAAAGCTCTTACAGCTATTCAGACTAAGAATTTGAAGAGTTCGAGATCCACTCGATATGCTATAGCTCTTCAACCTTTTCACTTCACGGTACGAGCTATCCGTGGTGCGGATAATGTGATGGCTGACATTTTGTCTAGATGCCCACATGACTCCAACTAATACTTCTGTCCTATATTCCTATATATTACAGAGTCATAACACACCTATATTTCTACAATAGATTAGCACATCTGTACTTACTTTATATGTACACACTATCGTGCTTTGTTGTCATCTTCTTCTGTTCGTTTTTAAAATGATAGAGGAGGACTGAGTAGTTAATATAAGGGCCGTTAGTTTACTAAACAGCCACAATTATTAATAATGTATTGTACCTTATGAAGCATATTAGTTATTAATTAGCATTATATTGCTTGTACTTTCTCAGAATGTCATTGTTGAGCTGAGGCCTTACCTTACGAGTTCTAGATTGTGTACTTACCCTCGGAATACCAGAGCATATGTCCTGGATCGTCATGTAGTTTAACTTTACTATGTACTTATGTCATTACATGTCAAAGAATGTACTATTTAAATTTTCCTATCAGATTTGTACATCCATTTTTAAAGACAATATTAGAGTATGCTGTTTAATGATGATTATAGTAACTTGCATACGTATATTGTGGTTACATGCTAACGTGATGTGTGTTGGTGACACCTCCCCGATGTGAATATTTTTTGAGACATATTTATTTTTCTGTTGAGGTATATCCTCACCAGACACTCTATAATTAGCCTATGGTTTGGCAATTTAATTAATTATCAGCGCATAATTCGTGCGTTTTGAGCCGCTTATCGCTTGCTCTTTGATATTGAAAAAAAAATATGTTCCACATTTTTTTTTTATCGGGAGGAGGTGGTGATATGTTGCGTGATAAATTCTCGCAACATCGTTTTATTTCAATATCTATTTTATAACGCAAGGGCAACAACTGCTTGAAATTTATAGTCACTTTTCTCGGTAAGCATTTGTCTTCTCGCGTTGGTATCGAATGCAGTTAAGTTTTGAGCTGTGGTCATTTTTGCGCTGGACTGCGCATGACTTGTCTTGTTGTTTGGTCGATCGGTTTCCGCCCACCACTAGTGGAGTGAGCGATTTGGAATGGCGAAAGAGATGCCTCGTTGAAGAGGGGATCTCCGCTATTTTTTGTTCTGTCAGGGATGTGTAGTCCTCTTATGGATATTTCGTTTATTCGAGATAATACCTCTAGTGTTTTCCCACATGTCGGGAGGCGTGATATTTCTGTGTATTTCATGAAAGCAAGGTAAATTGACTTTTTCATTAACTCTATCGATTTTGGGTCGTGAGCGATTTCGATTCATAGCCTGTCTCCGAAAGTCGTCGTCACGAGATGTTTTTCCCAGCTCACATGTCGCTGCATTGTACTGCATCGGTTGATGCAGGTACCAAGGACCATTACTTGCTACTTTGTTAAATGAACTAGGTTTGGAAAACCTTTATTATCTAGAGGATATTTTTGAGGACATTATTTATACTTCGGCAGACGTGTCTGTCTTGCTGAAGTCAAACTAAGGAGAGTGAACTGATCTCATACATCTGGTTATCTCCTGGCTGTTATAGAAAAGGATGGAGTTTTTCACCTGACTACATTTACAGCACTATTGCTGTATTGAATGTTGCTGTGATAATGACTGTTTGATGTGCCTACACATTTGCGTAACCATTTTGTCACTGTGGCGTCCACAATAAATAATGAAGAAAAACGTCAACGGCTGTTTCAAGAATCATTGACTTTATACGTCGTGAGTTTACTGACGTCCTATGTGGATTGCCCTGTTATTGTTGTATGAACATTGTTTTGACTGAACACATCTACACACTACACAAAACCAGACATGCGGATACCATCCATCATCATATGGCATCACGCATCAATAACTTTTTTTTTCTCACTAGCATACTTTCTCTTCTGGTAGCATCACCAGACTTTCTGAGGCATCTCATCTTGTGTCTATACCAAAGCTTTATCATGTTGTGCAACCGTTCATCATTTTTACTTATTTTTTTCATGTATTCACTTATTCTTGCTTCCTTTCTTTTCCGTTTTCTTTCATGTGACCCTGGCAAAGACCTGGTGGCCGCAACGTAGGTTATTTTCTTTACTATTTGTCCTAGTGAGAAGTTTTACCTTTTCCAATCTTTAAACCTACTGTAGACCTAAAGCAATCTTGCATGTCGTAAGGTGTGACTGATAAGAGTTTTCTCATGATGTTGACAAATGTATCTTGTATAACACATACTGATGCAGAAACTATCACAGCAAGAGCACGTGAATGCTTTAGTTAGGCTTACTGCGAGGACCCCAACTGCTGTGGTCCCCATGCTCCGACAGGGACTTTGACAATGACGATATAATAAGAAACCCGTATAAATGTCGCAATAAACAGAACATAAAAGAGAAACGCTGTTAAGTATTGCAATAAACAAAACTTAAATGAGAGACCATGTTAAGTATTGCAATAAACAAAACCTAAATGAGACACCATGTTATGTATTGCAATGAACAGAACCTAAATGAGAAACGCTGTTAAGTATTGCAAAAACAGAACCTAAAAGAGAAACGCTGTTAAGTTTTGCAATAAACAGAACCTAAATGAGACACCATGTTATGTATTGCAATAAACAGAACCTAAAAAAGACAACATGTTAAGTACTGCTATAAACATAACTTAAATGAGAAAACATCTTAAGTATATCACGGATTGCCTCCCCTTTGCTCTGCAGTAGTGGTCCACCAGTGGCCAAAACTCAAGAGTATCTAAAATGCGTCGTCAAAGGTGTCTACCTTCGCACAAGATTACTCTCGGCAGAGCTGTAGATAGAAGGATAATGACGCTTCTTTCCCCAGGTAGTTGTCACAAGATAATTCAGAAGTCAAGAACAATGCTGCATTGGGCAGAGCACTATTAACTTATATCTGATCAGTCGTCTTTTGTGAAGAATTAAGCAATGGTTTTAGCACTTTCAAACCCCTAGCTGGTGTAAATCCAGCGAAATTCTTTTCTAAGAATTAGCTCTATATATGTAAATATATGTCTTAAGTGTATATATATATAAATATAAATAAATATAAATAAATATAAATAAATATATATAAATAAATAAATAAATAAATAAATAAATATATATATATATATATATATATATATTAAAGAGTCTTGCTCATACGTTAGATTTCATCCTGATAATAACTGAATAAACAATGATTGTTTAGTTTTAAAATAAAAATAACATGAAACAAATGTAATAATCAATTAGTTTTAACAGGTTAAAAAAAACGATGAAATGATGGTGAATTTTAGGTGTAATTAAAATTGTCTTCACTGAGACTTTGGTTTGAGGATTGATATATTTGTCATTTTTCTGTTTCCTTTGTGATGGTATTGCCTCCCCTGCTTTGCAGTAGTGGTCCAAACAGTGGCCAAAACTCAAGAGTATCTAATATGGGCTTCCAAGTTATCTACCTTCGCACAAGATTACTCTTGGCAGAGATGTAGATGGAAGGGTTATGACACTTCTATTACAAAGACTTATGATCACAAGATATTCTGAATAAATAAGAACAATACTGCTTTGTCTGAGTATGTTAACTCTGTAATTCTGCCGACGCTTTTGTGAAGAATTTAAGCCCTTATTACTTTCAGCTAGTTTAAGCACCCCCCCCCCCCCCCTGATTTACTCAGTGGAATTCTATTTTTTTAATATAGCTCTGATTAGAGTGTGTAGTAATTTGACTCAGACAAACATGCAGTAACTTTAAAATGATTAAATCGAAATTAAATTTATAACATTACAAATAACAAAATTTAATAATCACCTTAGGTTTTAACAGTTGGAAAATAATTTGAATAGTTATGGATGAAGAAAAGTTATCATCACAGTCTTTAGGGAATGTGAGATGTTACAAGAAGTTCAAGTGGCAGCAAATATTTGAACTTAGCTGCCAATGACAGTTCTGCTCCTTCTTATGGGTTGGTTCTTTTCACTCTGCTCACGCTCGTCTCTGGTCAAGGTTGTCGGGGGTAGCTCGTTTCCCAGAAACGTCAAAGAGAGTCTACCACGTGGGTCCTTCGTCTTAAAGCTTAGGCCACGCTTCCCTTCTTGTTCCAGAAATGGTATTTTCTGCTGGTACCACCAATAACTATGGTAAAAGAATAGAACGAAACGCTCTTCTGAGTATGGCGTTTTCCACCCCATAGTTATGGGTTCCTATCTTCCTTTACCACCATCCCAATTACTCATAATTTACACTCGATGAGATATAAATTTAATCCCTCGGGATAAAACTTTCTTTACATTTAAATAGAATATGTTAGTTCAATGGTTAGTAATAAAATATGAAATGTAAATCACAACTTATGCCAATCCTGACTCACAGACTTTTTGCTCAGATGAATAAAAGAGACTTGAATCGGCCTCTTACAAGCGTTTGGGGTGTCGTTAATTTAATAAGTCCCCTCTCTGACTTCGTGTGAGGTCCCTCAGTTTCCTCAGTCCCGGTTTCCTTATTTAAAATGTTAGAGATGTCCTATATTGTAAGTCCTGATAAATACTCAAATAAAAGGTGTCCGGTATTTTAAGAAGGAATTCTGAATTCTAATTCCTCACTATAGCAATTTGGTGTTTTGGCGAGAGATTTCTCAAGTGAAATAGCTTGAGAAAATGATCAGATTATATTCACTGCCTTCCCACGCCTTCGTTTGTTATGAGCTATAAAAAAAACTCTAATCAAATTCAAACAGTCGGGTTCTGGGGTAATTTCAAAATATTCCGACATCGGAACATTTTGGACGTAAGGCAGAGGTCAACACTCTCCATATATGGTAATAAGATGTTCGATGTCCTTGTGTACAAACTTACAGACAGATCGGTAAACTCATACAACAGCGTGTTCAAAATGTAACCATTATTACTTTATCAGAAAGTACTACTGTCATAACAAGTAGGACAGGAAACACTTATGTCATAGGTTTCCACCGCGTACACGAGATCTTGTGCTAATCTTAGCCAAGCTGTGCCACTCCCTTGCGACTGCGAGTAATTATCTCAGCAAATCTGTGTAGCGTTAAGCACATCTGATTATTATCCCCTACAGGGAGTGTCAAGCACTTCGACAATACTCAAATATCTACTACTTAGCAGACAAATAACGAAGAAAGAAAAAAAGAAAAGTGCGACAATTGAGAGCAAATAATAAAATTAGTACCACAAATGTACCGATACTGCAGGAGTGAAACAAAGATCGATAGGGGCCGCCCCGTTTTGTCACATACCCCTTCCCCTAAGAGATTTGTAGAATATCTAGCAATGGGGCGGTCACTTCTCGATGGGTTCTACGGTCTCCAGGGCTCTCTCTCTCTCTCTCTCTCTCGCTCTCTCTCTCTCGTTGAGTAGTCCTCTCTTCCTTTATCTCAGTGGCGAGTGACTGAGTTTCCCGCTTGGCAGTGTGTGCAGTTTTCAATGTACTCACGCACATCTGCCCACCGTCTAGGCCAAAAGCAAACCTCCTTAAGGTTACTCATGTTATTTCCTACTGAAACATGTTCTCCTGATGAGGACACATGAGCCGCTTTCATGGCGGAAGGTTTTAAGGAGAGAGGCACCACGAGTTGCTCCCCTTGCTCATCCATCGAAAAATAATCCCATCCTCGTTTTGGAAAGTTCCAGCTGAAGTATGGTTTATCTTGAACTGACTCTGTTCAGAGTATGGCGCTATAGTAATGTCTTCCATCTGCGCTCGTTGTAACTTTGCTTTACTACATAGAAATGTCGAGTTGAGGTGCGAGTTATCCAACTTTGGTTGCAGGTTACTCTGCTCAAACTCTTTCTTCATAGTTTCATCCTTCTGGTTGTTCGGGCTATGGCTAACAGAGCAATCTCGCACAAACTGTCAAACATCATGTCGCAAACCTGGCCAGAAGTAATTCATGGAGACCTGTTTTACCAGCGCATATGAACCTTTATGGGGGTGGGGCATGTTTAAATGCATTTCCTGCATTAGGCGGGTGCGATAGGGTAATGGGACAACTAGCTGTCTCTTATTCCCCACCCGTCTATATACCAAACCTTTCTTCCTGTAATATGCTCCATGAGGAGTATGGGTGTAATTACCATACAAATTGGAAAAGCAAGGTTTCAGGGTTTGATCAGCCCTCTGTGCCTGCTTCAGCTCTGGAATATTCAAGCTGTGTAAAGATGACAACTCAGGAGCCGTTGAGGCATGTCCTGTGTTCTCTATCTTTTGTGTCAGCCTGGAGTCACGTGAGGGATCTCCAAGAAACACATATTTCCTCCCTAAAATGAGAGGATAGACTAAATCGTCTACCACTGCGGCATTGATTTTTCCCCGGACATATCGAGTTGAGACATCAATTTCCGCAACCGGAAGAGGCATTGGCTTTATACTCTTCTGGGGCCCTGTATTTTTACAGTTTTACCAGTATATTGGTGGGCCTTCACCAAAGATGGGGAAACTAGAGCCGAGTATTCGAGGCCCGAATCATACAAGCACCGTATGGTTTGGTTGCCAAAGGTTACTTGCTCAGTACTAGATGGGTAACTAGGATTTTGTTCATATGCCTGGGGATCATGTTTCCCTATCGGCCCCCTGATCAGGCAAGCAAAACTATAAGGGCCGGATTTTGGCCTCTTACAATCCGATGTAAAATGCGTGTCAGTTTTGCACGATTTACAATATCGTCTTCCAGTTCCCTGGGCTGAATTGCTCTATTTCTGCCTCTGGTGATCTTGTGGTTGTTGTTGTTGTTGGTTGGCTGTTTTGTGTGTTGTTTTGTCCGTACCTTTGGAGTTATCATCTGGGTGATCCTTCTGTTTGGGGTGACTATTGTGGTGGCGCCTTTTAGACGGATTCACTTCCGACTGAACGCTCTGGTACCTATCGGCAAACAGTACCACCTGCTCAAGAGTTTCAGCCCCATGCTTCACCAGGGATCCGTCTCATGTCAGGGGTGAGCGAGTCCTTGAACTGCTCCACAAGAATCATTTCTTTCAACCCTTCAAAAGATTCATCGAAGATGCTGAGGGATCCCACTTCTCCAAGTACGTGTCTAGCCGTGTAGCAAATTGTCTATACGATTAATCTTTCTGTCGTTTCGCCTCACGGAATTTACCACGAAAAGTCTCTGTATTGAGCATAAAACGGTGTAGCAGAGCTTTCTTCAACATGTCGTAGTTGTTCTGTTCTTCCGTGGGCATCTTGAGAAATGCATCATAAGCAGATCCCCTCAGACTCTGGGATAGCTTCATGTATCTCTCCCTCTCCAAGCTGCTAAGAATTCAAACCTAGAGAGATATATGTCTATTTCCTCTGAAGCCTCAGAGTAAAAATCTAATTGAAAGGATATGGCACTAAGTGCCACCACCTGAGTGGTGTTTCCTCCATCGCTATTTTGAGAACTGTCAGACCTACCTTTGTTAGAACTAGAATTCACTCTTCTTCCTTCGAGTTCCAATTCCTTCATTCTAATAGCATGGGCTCTGTCGTCCTGTTCCTTCCTTTCTGCTCTCTCGGTCTGTTCTTTCTTTTCTTGGAATGCCCTCTCCTGTTCCTTTTCCTCTTAAGCGAATGACCTTTCCTTTTCTTTCTCTGCGACTTCGTGTTCTGCTTTGGCTTTTTCGTGTTGTCTGGCCAGTTTTCTTTCCTGGCGTTCTACGGCTTTCTCTGCCCCCATCCTGTCCTTTTCCTCTTTATCTTTTTCTTTCTGTTCTCTCACCGAAGTAAGCACGAAGTCAGAAACCTCTTTGGCTGAAAACTCTAGTTCGTGGCCTGGATTAAGGTAAAAGGCATGGAGGTTTTTAAACTCTGCCATTCTGAGCAAAAGGTCTGTTTACAAAGCTACGCAAAGTTACACCAGCTACTAACAACTAAACACCAAATTACAACACTAAATTAGCTTCACCAAGTGAACTTCTTATTTTTTTAACTTTAACTTTAGTTTACAAGAAATTTTGTTTCTTTCACTTATTCAATTATTCTTTACACAGTTACTTCTACTGTTATATATGAATGCAATGTATGCTCAGTCTTACAATTAAACACACTCTTGACACTATTCTTTCAGTAAATCTGAAATTTATGTCAGTCAAGTCTAGGGGAATAACTAGACAAGTTCTGTAACCCAGGGCGTGTCGCTAAACTGTGAATTATTACGCTTGTGCGATCGATTTTCATCCCAAGTCGAGATCCCAATTGTTACGGTATTGTCTCGCCTGCTTTACAGTAGTGGTGGTCCAACAGTGGCCAAAACTCAAGAGTATCTAATATGGGCTTCCAAGGTATCTACCTTCGCACAAGATTACTCTTGGCAGAGATGTAGATAGAAGGGTGATGACACTTCTATTACAAAGGGAGTCTTCACAAGATATTCAGAATAAGCGAGAACAATACTGCTTTGGCTGAGTATGTTAACTCTGTAATTCTGCAGAAGCTTTTGTGAAAGATTTAAGCACTTATTACTTTCAGCACGTTTAAGCCCCTGAATTACTCAGTGGAATTCTATTATTTTAGTATAGCTCTGTTTATAGTGTGTGTAGTAATTTGACTGAGACAAACATGCAGTAACTTTAAAATGATTAAATCGAAGTTAAATTTGTAACATTACACAGAACAAAATTTAATAATCACTTTAGGTTTTAACAGTTGGAAATAATTTGAATAGTTATGAATCAAGAAAATGTTAATAATACAGATAAAGCCTGTTTACATATACATATCCACTTGTTGAAAAGTGTTCACAATATAAATTGAATATGTTTTCATTTATATTTACACTGATTGAAAAGTTTGAAACCTCCATTAACTTTAAAATGAATATGTTCACATAGACATTTACACTGGTTTAAAGCTTTAAAACTTACATTAATTTTAAAGTGAGTATGTTTATAGGGACATTTACACTGCTTTGAAAATGTAAGTATTATACTTATAATGTACATCATTTCTTTCATCTTTCCCTCCCTGCTCCATAGGGAATCTGGAACTACTTTATGCTGTTAGTTCTCTTTACGAAACTATCAATAAAGCAATCACCAGCCCGTGCAATGGAGGTTCATGAATCAGCAGTCTATACGCTGAGGTTGCCAACCTCAAATGATTTTGACATCTTCTTCTTCTTCTTCTTCTTGCGATCGCATCTTTGATGATTACACCGTCAGACGAGTTCTCATGATGAATTCGACTGTTGTTTGAAGTTCCTCTTTAACTCCATATAGCTTTGAGTTTAGTGTTGAGTCATTCGGCCAGTATATCTTTCTTAACTGGTCATACAGAGGACAGTCCTGTAGAACATGCTCAGCAGTTTGTTCGTTTAATCCACATGTGCACAGTGGTGAAGCAGACAATCGTAGCTTGTGCATGTGTTTATTCAGTTTGTTATGCCCTGTCCTGAGTCGAAAAATAGTTATCTGTCCCTGCCGGTCGAGAGTGTGATAGTCGTCTTTGGGTTGGTTCTGTTCTCTTCTGATAGTCTGGATAGCTCTCTTTTTCTCAAAGTATGTGACTTCATTATCTTCTTGTTCACATTCTCCTCCCTTTTTTGCAAGTTTATCTGCCTTTTCATTTCCGGGTACACCACAATGAGATGGTACCCACTGAAGTATGGTTCTCTTTTTGGCAGCTACCTTGTTTAGTTCATTTCTCAGATGCGGGAGTTTACCACCCTTGAGAGCTTGCAGGACAGACAGTGCATCTGTGAGGATGACTACCTGGTGGCAGTCAGAGTTGGTGTTATAAATCATATTTGCAGCTTGCTCTAGAGCTTGAACCTCAGCTGTATAGTTGGAACAGAATTTACCAGTGGGAATGTGCCTAGTCTCATAGTGGTTGTCAGGATATGAGATAAAGATACCGGCACCTCCATTCCTAACAGCATTAGTTGCTGATCCATCTGTATAGGCATGTATCCATGATTGATCGGGATAGCTTTCTTGGATCATACTCAATGTAGCAGTTCGTTTTTGCAGATCATTATACTCACATCCACTTGTGAGACCACTGACTGATGTATTAATTTGGAGGGCACTGCTGGCCTGCTCCCATGGTACAGGGTATAGGGTGGGCTTCAGTGGTGTTGTCTTCATGGATAGGTCTTCTTGATGCTGTCTTATAAGTCTTTTCCCCCGATGCACAAAGCTGCTACGCTTTAGACGTCCCAATGCCAGATCATCTAGTCTTGCCTTCATTGGGTGCATTGGCATACTGTTGTACTTTTCCATCTGGATCATGGTTTTTGTGTCTCTTCTATGGGACAATGTCTGTAATCCAGCAACCTTCTGCATCTCTGTTATTGGTGTAGTTTTCATGGCTCCTGTAATGAGCCTGAGAGCTTGATTTTGCACCTTGTCCAAAGACTGCAGATGTGAGTTAGCAGCTGATGACCATGCTGCTGAGCTAAACTCTAAGTGTGGTCTTATTACTCCATTATAAATCTTCTTTAGATTTCGTTCATTTGCTCCCCAGTTGGTACCTGCTAATTTTCTGAGTATGCCTAGTCGTCTTCGGGCCTTTCCTTCTGCATTTTCAATATGCTTATTCCATGTAAGCCTTTGGTCAAATGTCACCCCAAGATAGGTGGGGTAGCTTTCTTCCTTGATCACGGTTGTCCCTAGGTGTATGTTAGCTGATTTGTCCTTGGGGGCGAGGGAGAACAGTGTTGTGGAGGTTTTGTCTGTGTTTATTGTGATAAGCCATTTCTCTGCCCATGACACTAGCATGTCTGCTGCCCGCTGCATTCTATAATTTGCTGTGGTGACATTTTCATCAGCGCACCAGAGTACTAGGTCATCTGCATATAAGGCAGCTTTAACTCCTGCAGGGAGATCTTTCACCAGGTCATTGATGTAAACAAGGAAGAGTGTTGGGGAAATTACTCCTCCTTGAGGTACCCCCTGATGGAGCAACACTTTTCTGCTCTGCAGACCGTCAAGAGTGACTCTAGTTCTCCTGTTATGCAAGTATGACTGGATCCATTTCATCATGTTGCCTTGGATTCCACTTCTCCTAAGTTTTGCAATGAGGCCATCTTTCCACACCTTGTCAAAGGCCTGCTTGAAGTCGACCCAGATCGTTAGGACCTTTTTCTTCTCCTGGAAGGCATCTTCTATTGCTTGAGACAAGTAAGTAACTTGGTCTTCTATACTGTAGCATTCTCTAAATCCAGCTTGTTCCGGCACCAGGATCTGCTCAGACTCTAAATACCATTTCAATCTGTGGTTGACTATTCGCTCCATAGTCTTCCCAACACAGCTTGTGAGACTGATTGGCCGGTAACTTGCAGCCTCGGTCTTACATTTCCCTTTCTTTAGTATGGGTATTGTGATGGCTTCTCTCCATACTTGGGGTACCGTTCCTTTCAACCAGCTGTGGTTGAATATCTCAAGCAGTTTTGTCTTTGCTGCTGAGCTCAGATTTACTAGCATTTCGTTGCTGATTTTGTCTGGGCCGGGTGACTTTTGAAACTTAAGCTTGGAAATAGCCTTCTGTAGTTCTCCTAGTGTGATGGGTTCCCTCATTGGGGCAGGAGTATCTGTCTGTCCCATGGTTGCCAGTATTTCTTTTCTTATCTCTCTCTGATGATCTATGTTAATGGGTAAGTTGCTTTCTGAACTGTATCTTCTAGCAAACAAGTCTGCAGCTTGTTTTCCTCTGAAAAGTTTGCCACCTTCATCCAATGTGATAGTCTGCCTAGGTGAGGAACGCTCTTCATTTAGAGACTTGACTAATCTCCAAAGTTTCCTGCCGTCTTTCTCAAGGTTCAGCGATGCCGTTTTAGTTCTCCAGCTTTTCCGTTTTTCTTCTAGCTTTGTTCTCTGAAACTCTGCTACAGCCTTTTTCCATTTGTTGTGAGTTTCAAGTGAAGGCTGAGACTCTGCGTCCTTTCTAGCCCTGTCCATAGCTTCCTGACGTTCTTGGAGTGTGCTGGACCAGTATGGTATGTAGTTACGCCGGCATCCTTTGGGAATGGTTTCTTTTGCAGCTTGTAGTATGCATCTGTTGAAGTCTTTTACCACTTCATTAATGTCTCTGTTCTGTACCTTGAGGGTAGACAGCAGCGTGTTCACCTGATGCCTGAATAAACCCCAGTTGGCTTTTTTGTAGTTCCATCTTGTAATGGCTGGGCCTGTACTGAGAGTTGCACTCTGGACAGTAAGAAAGATTGGGCGATGGTCGCTTCCCCCTAGTTGGTCTCCTACTTCTCTACTAATAGATCCAGCTATATCTGGTGTGGAGAAGGCAAGATCTGGTGTTGAAGTTGTGTGCCATCCTCTGGAGTAGAAGGTAGGAGTATCTGTGGCATTATTGACTAGGATTAGGGAGTGATCATCTTGCCAAGTTTCAACCTCTTCACCTCTGTGATCCAGATGGTTATAGCCCCAGCTCTGGGAGTGGCTATTAAAGTCTCCAACTGCTATAAAGTTGGTGGCTGGTACCTGTATAGAGCTGAGACTCAGGGGTTTGTTGTTCGGACAGTAATAGTTCAGGAGTTCTATTTCCATCTTGTCTACCTTTATCTGCAACAGCTGATATTCTGCTCCATCCATGAAGGTTTTCCTTTCGTGTGCAGGAATGTTATTCCTTACAAGAGTAAGTACTCCTCCTTTTCGTCTATCTTTTCTGTCGGATCTGAAGCATTGATATCCCCTTATTTTAAAGGTTTGATCTGCTTTCAAGTGAGTCTCTTGGATACAGCAAACACTGACTTGCTTCTCATACAAGATGTTTTCCAGCTCTGTCTTTTTGCTGTATCCAGCCTGCTTGCTGTTCACTCCCTCTGCATTCCAGTGCATCATGACAAGTGGCACTCTGGGTTTCTCTTTTTCTGTTTTGTTTTGGTCAGTAGTTCTCCTCCGCCGTCTGCTGACTCCACAAGACGGTCTAGAGGGTCCTCCAGTAGCTGAGGGTGGGCTCTGTCGAGGCTCAGAGCCCGGCACTGCACCTGCCTGGTGGAGCTCCACAGGGCGAGCACCAGTACGAGATTTATTTGACGGTGTACTCTCCATAGAAAAAAAAGCGAGTTGCGTGATACTGTGGTTTCCGGTGCGCCTTCTGGCCCAGTATCTATGACTTTAGCACCTGTTCAACGGGAGAGTGGGCTCATCCCTAATCTGTTTATGTTCCCAGTAGTAGACTATTCGCAAGCAGCCTGGGGGTGTCACTGCTCTGCGCGGACCTTGTTTACCGAGGCGGCGTCCGAGCTCGTATGGTGAAAATATGGTTGCATTATCTTCAAAATAGCCCTGTCTTTCCTGCCATCCTGCAACTTTGAGTTAGGGAGTTCTGAGCTCCAGTCTCTTTCCCAGGCATTTTATCCTGGCCTGGCACGCATACAGAGGACCCCACTTCTGGTTCTAAGTTAGCAGTTGGGGACAGGTGGGGTAGCACACTGTGCATTCCCCGTCATCCAGGGGGCTCTCCAACTATGCAGAGCTTGCACAATGCTGTGCTCTGGTTCTGGGCTCACCCAAGGAATCCTCACGTCCTGCACAGAGCCACTTCCAGATACCCACCACCTGCCAACCCCCCATTGTAGAAATCTCCTGCATGCGGCCATCCAGTCAAGAGCCAGTATTAAGTCTGGTGCCCAAGTGATTCCCCCCAAGCTCAGTGTGCAATTCTGGGTTCTCATCATGCTGCAACACAGGGGGGATTGTGATGCTCAGCCATCTCTCTCAACTCTGCACCGATAAATGACATCGGGGACTTAACTGTGTCTCAGTACTGGGAGGCCCCGTTTCCGGGTACACCACACACAGCCAGTTGAGGCAACGGTCGCCGTGGGCGATTTTGACATCCAATAGCGAGTTTCACATATTAAACTTCACATGGTAATATACACACACACACACACACACACACACATATATATATATATATATATATATATATATATATATATATATATATATATATATATATATATATATATATATATATATACATGTTAGTAATGTAAAATGAAATGTAAATCACAACTTATGCCAATCCTGACTCACAGACTTTTTGCTCAGATGAATAAAAGAGACTTGAATCGGCCTCTTACACGCGTCTGGGGTGTCGTTAATTTAATGTCCCCTCTCTGACTTCGTGTGTGGTCCTTCAGTTTCCTCAGTCCCGGTTTCCTTATTTAATATGTTAGAGATTTCCTGGGCTATCTTGTAAGTCCTGATAAATACTCCAATAAAAGGTGTCCGGTATTTTAAGAAGGAATTCTGAATCTGCCTTCCCACGCCTTCGTTTGTTATAAGCTATAAAAAAATTCCAATTATATTCCAACAGGCGGGTTCTGGGGTAATTTCAAAATATTCCGACATAGAATTGCTTTGGCAGCTAGCGCCTTCAATAGATTATCTAACATTTGGAAATTACGATCATTGAATATACATACCAAGCTTCGTCTGTTTAATTCAAATGTTATCTCAGTGTTAACATACGGCTGTGAGAGTTGGAAAATAACAAAATCATTGGAGAACAAGCTGAATACATTCGAGAACATATGTCTTAGAAAACTCATGAACATCAGTTGGAAAGAATTCAAGACTAATCGACAAATAAGAGAAGACTCTAGGCAGAAATATGTCTCCGACTATATAAGGAAAAGACGATGGTCATATATCGGTCATGTCCTACGAATGCAAAACAACAGAATACCACTGCAGGCGCTCACTTGGGTTCCTGAGGGTAAGAGGAAAAAAGGAAGACCAAAAGAAACACTCAGAAGAACAATAATAAGAGAAGGAAGAACGTTGGGCCTAAATAATGTGCAAGAGCTAAGAGGAGTGGCGTCACAACGAACAACCTGGAGAGCACTGGTTTCTGCCTTATGCGCCGTGTTTGGTGCTTAAAGAATTTATTATTTATTATTATTAAAAACAAAGTTCAGTGACACACAAAACAAAGCATCGTATTGAACAGAACCTAAATGAACCGCTTTGTTTCATTTACAAGTAGGAGTGATATTTTAAGTGTCTGTCATAATCACGTGCACTCTATTATTGTATTACTTGTCCTTTTGCCGAGTGTTATCTCATAGTTGATGTATATTATTACTGATAACCAGAGACGAGTCCAATCCAGGTTTTAGCAGTCACGTACACACACAGCTGACACATCTTGAACTGTAACACCGGATGCTGGGTTATTTATAGGTTAGGAAACATATTAGTTTTTCAATTTTCCACTGCATATTTTGGGGCCTGTTTTTTATCACTCGTTCTCTTTGCCTCTTCTGTTGATATTTCTGCCACACGTTTCTCTACTTATATACATAAGCCATTTTCTCAATGATTCGTCTTTCGCTTTCCTTACATCTTCATATTTAATGTTTATCTCTATCCCTTCTCTCTCTCTCTCTCTCTCTCTCTCTCTCTCTCTCTCTCTCTCTCTCTCTCTCTCTCTCTCTCTCTCTCTCTCTCTCTCTCTCTCTATATATATATATATATATATATATATATATATATATATATATATAATATTCATGTTTCTCTCTCCCCTAAATGATCATAATTCATGTTTCTCTCTCTCTCTCTCTTGCTTTCTCTCTCTCTCTCAATCTAAATACTCATATGCAATGTCTCTCTCCCTGTATATTCAAATTGTATGTTTCTCTCTCCTTGAATATTCATATTTCATGTTTATCTCTCCCAACATAGACATTGCCCGTTTTATCTCTCTCTTTCTCTAAATATTCATGTGTCTCTCTCCCGCCATATTCACATTTCATATTTCTCTCTTTCTTTACTAATTCAAATTCCATGTTCCCCTCATCCTCCCTTTAAAATAGTATTTCATGTTCCCCCCTCCCCTCTTTCTCTCTCTCTCTCTCTCTCTCTCTCTCTCTCTCTCTCTCTCTCTCTATATATATATATATATATATATATATATATATATATATATATATATATATATATATATATCTGTTTCCATCTCTCTTCTCCATGTGCTTCTTGGTCTACCTCTGCTTCTCAAGCCCTGGAGGTTCCAGAACAAGGACTGCCTTGTAATGCTATCAACAGGTTTTCTCAGTGTGTGTCCTATCCATCGCCATCGTCTTCTCCTCATCTCTTGTTCCACTGGCACTTGTCTAGTTCTTGTCCTCAGTTCCACATTGGTAACCTTGTCATGCCATTTTAATCCCTCTATTTTACGCAAGCACCCATTTATGAAAGTCTGTAGGTTTTTGGTTGTTGTCTTTGTTGTTCTCCATGTCTCAGAGCCATACAATAGGACTGACGTCACATTTGAGTTGAAGATTCTTATTTTTATGTTGGATCCGATTTCTCTTGATCTCCATATATTTCCCAATGCAACGAAAGCTCCTCTTGCTTTTTTGTATTCTTATTTTGATATCACTGTCTGTCCCTCCAACTTTGTCTATATTGCTGCCAAGAAATGTGTACGATTCTACATCTTGTATTGGTGTTTCTTCGAGTTCAACCCTGTTATCATTACCTGCATTTATTCTCATTATTTTTTGTCTTTTCCCTGAGTATTTTCAGACCCAATTGATGTGACCTCTTAGCGAGTGTTTTCAATTTGTCCTGCATCTGATTACGGTTATGGGACAAAAGAGCCAAGTCATCAGCAAAATTCAAATCATCCAACTGCTTAGTCAGAGTCCACTGGATTCCATTTCTGTCTAGTGTTGTCGATGATCTCATAACCCAGTCTATTGCCAGCAAGAAAAGAAATGGAGACAAGAGGCATCCCTGTCGCACTCCTGTTCTTATCCCAAACGGTTCTGTAAGCTGTCCTTCGTGAAGAACTCTGCATGTCATATCTTCATATGTTTTCTTTATTAAATTAATGATCTTCAGGGGAACTCCATAATGCCTCATCAATTTCCAAAGTGATTCTCTGTCTACACTGTCAAATGCCTTTTCGTAGTCCACAAATCCGATGTATAGTGGTGAATTCCATTCCAGACTTTGAGAATAATAGTTGAACAAAGTCTGTAGCTCCTGGCTTACTCGGCCATTTAAGGCCTGCCATGCTGCTGAGCGGCTCATCTTTGCGACCATCTGAATAGGTCATTCTAAGGTGTTCTTCCAGGTCTTCTTTCCTGATGTTTAGCGTTCCCGACCGTGGCTGCTCAAATAAATATTTACTAAAAACTAAGCACAGCAAAACCTGTCATTTTGGTTGCAACACCCCAAGTACCCCCTGGCTCCACTCGATGTATCCCCAAGGGCACCCATACCTCCGACTAAGAACCGCGGATCTAAGAGAAAAGATGTAGAGGCCGGTCGAGGTGGAAGATCTGAGGTGGTACGACTAAGTAGCCGGGATAGTATTGTCGTCTGAGGTGGCACAACTAAGTAGCAGGGATAGTATTGGTGTCTGATGTGGCACGACTAAGTAGCCGAGATAGTATTGGCGTCTGAGGTGGCACGACTAAGTAGCCGGGATAGTATTGGCGTCTGAGGTGGCACGACTAAGTAGCCGGGATAGTATTGGTGTCTGATGTGGCACGACTAAGTAGCCGAGATAGTATTGGCGTCTGAGGTGGCACGACTAAGTAGCCGGGATAGTATTGGCGTCTGAGGTCGCACGACTAAGTAGCCGGGATAGTATTGGTGTCTGAGGTGGCACGACTAAGTAGCCGGGATAGTATTGGTGTCTGAGGTGGCACGACTAAGTAGCCGGGATAGTATTGGTGTCTGAGGTGGCACGACTAAGTAGCCGGGATAGTATTGGCGTCTGAGGTGGCACGACTAAGTAGCCGGGATAGTATTGGTGTCTGAGGTGGCACGACTAAGTAGCCGGGATAGTATTGGTGTCTGAGGTGGCACGACTAAGTAGCCGGGATAGTATTGGTGTCTGAGGTGGCACGACTAAGTAGCCGGGATAGTATTGGTGTCTGAGGTGGCACGACTAAGTAGCCGGGATAGTATTGGTGTCTGAGGTGGCACGACTAAGTAGCCGGGATAGTATTGGTGTCTGAGGTGGCACGACTACGTAGCCGGGATAGTATTGGCGTCTGAGGTGGCACGACTAAGTAGCCGGGATAGTTTTGGCGTCTGAGGTGGCACGGCTAAGTAGCCGGGATAGTATTGGCGTCTGAGGTGGCACGACTAAGTAGCCGGGATAGTACTGGCGTCTGAGGTGATGGAATGTTGGAATGATGTGGGTTTCGGGGGAAGTGTTCGTCAGCACAATGAGGCATGATACATCCTCCTCAGTGATCTGATGCTACTCTAGCACATGAATCAGATAGGGACGGAGAGAAACATGAAAATGAAAATTTACAGAGAGCAAGAAAGGAACATACAATTTGAATATGTAGAGACATAGAAAAAATGAATTATGAATATCTAGAAAGAAAGAGAAACATATAGTATGATAATTTAGAGAGAGACGAAGAGAGGGATATATATATATATCTCTTCGTCTCTCTCTAAATTATCATACTATATGTTTCTCTTTCTTTCTAGATATTCATAATTCATTTTTTTCTAAGTCTCTACATATTCAAATTGTATGTTCCTGTCTTGCTCTCTGTAAATTTTCGTTTTCATGTTTCTCTCCGTCCCTATTTGATTCATGTGCTAGAGTAGCATCAGATCACTGAGGAGGATGTATCATACCTCATTGTGCTGACGAACACTTCCCCCGAAACCCACATCATTCCAACATTCCATCACCTCAGACGCCAGTACTATGAGGCATTATGGAGTTCCCCTGAAGATCATTAATTTAATAAAGAAAACATATGAAGATATGACATGCAGAGTTCTTCACGAAGGACAGCTTACAGAACCGTTTGGGATAAGAACAGGAGTGCGACAGGAATGCCTCTTGTCTCCATTTCTTTTCTTACTAGCAATAGACTGGGTTATGAGATCATCGACAACACTAGACAGAAATGGAATCCAGTGGACTCTGACTAAGCAGTTGGATGATTTGAATTTTGCTGATGACTTGGCTCTTTTGTCCCATAACCGTAATCAGATGCAGGACAAATTGAAAACACTCGCTAAGAGGTCACATCAATTGGGTCTGAAAATACTCAGGGAAAAGACAAAAAATAATGAGAATAAATGCAGGTAATGATAACAGGGTTGAACTCGAAGAAACACCAATACAAGATGTAGAATCGTACACATTTCTTGGCAGCAATATAGACAAAGTTGGAGGGACAGACAGTGATATCAAAATAAGAATACAAAAAAGCAAGAGGAGCTTTCGTTGCATTGGGAAATATATGGAGATCAAGAGAAATCGGATCCAACATAAAAATAAGAATCTTCAACTCAAATGTGACGTCAGTCCTATTGTATGGCTCTGAGACATGGAGAACAACAAAGACAACAACCAAAAAGCTACAGACTTTCATAAATGGGTGCTTGCGTAGAATAGAGAGATTAAAATGGTATGACAAGGTTACCATCGTGGAACTGAGGACAAGAACTAGACAAGTGCCAGTGGAACAAGAGATGAGGAGAAGACGATGGCGATGGATAGGACACACACTGAGAAAACCTGTTGATAGCATTACAAGGCAGTCCTTGTTCTGGAACCTCCAGGGCTTGAGAAGCAGAGGTAGACCAAGAAGCACATGGAGAAGAGAGATGGAAACAGAGGTGAAAATGATGAGGAGACCGTGGAAAGAACTTGAGATGATGGCACCTGACAGGAGAACTTGGCATGTGTTTGTTGAAGGCCTATGCTCCTTTGGGAGTGGAGGGCTATGAATGAATGAAGCCAGGAGCTGAATTTAAAACCAAGCCCCCAACGATGCAAGAGGTAGAAAGCATTGTCCAGAACGCTCGGTGCAAGTCAGCTCCAGGTCCTAATGGCGTTCCATATGTTGTGTATAAGAGATGCCCTAAGGTGCTCAAACGACTGCTCCGTTTACTGAAGAATGTGTGGAAAACCCAGCAAGGAATGGAGAAAGGCGAACGGAGTCTACATCCCGAAGGAACAAAATTCCACAGACATCAGTCAATTCAGGCCAATCTCACTACTCAATGTGGAAGGGAAGATATTCTTGTCAGTGATGGCGAAAAGGCTCACTACATACCTCCTGGCAAATGGGTACATCGACACTACCATTCATAAATGAGGTATCCCAGGTACACCAGGATGTCTAGAGCATGCCACAATGATCTAGGAAGCAATTCAAAAGGCAAAGTCTGACAGAAAAAACCTCCATGTAATCTGGTTGATTCTAGCAAATGCTTATGGATCCGTTCCACACTAGATGTTGTGGCAGACTCTAGAAATGTATCATGTTCCACAAGAGATTGCAGCAATGCTGAAGATGTATTTCGCAGGGTTCTCTGTCAGATTTTCAACCAGAGAGTACACAACGAAGTGGATTGGCCTTGAAGTTGGAATTGCGATGGGAAGTACCATCTCTCCGATACTATTCGTGATGGCTATACAGTTAATCCTCAATGCGGCTGAAGGAATGGCTATAGGTCCAAAGCTCGGTGGACTGTGTCACATGCCACCGCTCAAAGCATTCATGGATGACACATTAGTTCTGACATCAGACGAACATCAGGCTCGGAGGATGTTAGCACGCCTGGATGAACTAGTAAGCTGGTGCAGAATGAGCTTCAAACCCAAGAAGTCGAGAAGCCTATCAGTCAGGAAAGGGAAGATAGCAGAGGTCATATTCATGGTTTCCAACCAAAGAATCCCTACTGTCATTGAGGAACCTGTTAAAAGTCTTGGCAGGGTGTACGATGCCTCTTTAAAAGATTCGAAGGCAGTGCAACAGACAATAGAAATGGCAGAGGACTACAGATCATAGACCAAAGCAGACTCCTAGGAAAACTCAAACTGTGGTGCCTCCAGTTCATGTTGATAACAAAGTTGCAGTGGCCACTGCTTATATATGAAATAAGCACAAGTACAGTGGAAGCTATAGAGCAGAAGGTCAACAAGTTCATGAGAAAATGGCTAGGGGTACCACCAGGTCTGTCAGATCTGTAGCACTGTACTGCAAAAAGACAAAACTTCTGCTTCCTTTCAAGTCAGTTGTTGAAGAGTAAAAAGTTGGAAAGGCAAGGCTTGCAATGATGTACGCGAGTCAGCAGATGACGTGGTTAAGTCCATTCTGCCCACACTGAAAACGGGAAGGAAGTGGAGAGTGGAAGAAGTTGTTTATGCTGCCCAAGAGTCGCTCAAACTAAGGGCGGTAATCGGATACACACAAACGAATAGACGGGGATTAAGTCATGGAGACATCCGTTGGTGGTCCAAGGCATCAAGCAGGGATCGCAAGGACATGGTAGTTCAGGAGATACGAGGAGCTGAGAATTATAAGAGGTTGCAAAAAGCAGTGCAGCAGGTCCAACAAGGCCAATGGACTACATGGAAGGGGCCCTGCAGAGGCCCTTGACATGGAATGATATATGGCATATGGCACCTCTTAGGCTCAGCTTCGTGGTTAGATCAATGTATGACCTGCTGCCGTCGGCCACCAACCTTGTGAAATGGGGAAAGTCGGATGATGAGCAGTGCCCCCTGTGCCAGGGGAGGCAGACACTTGAACACGTGCTCTCAGCGTGTAAGGTGGCATTAGGGCAAGGCGATACACTTGGCGCCATAACAAAGTGCTAAATGAGCTTGCTGCGACAATAGATCTGGCAAGGATGAAGGCGAATAGCAATATCAGACCGAAAACCGCAAACACATACTTTCTGAGAGCAGCACACCCAAAACAGAGTAAATCAGGTAGCAGTGTACCATCTCTCCTTGACTGTGCAAATGACTGGGAGATGGCGGTAGACCTATCTGGACGAGGGGCATATCCAGAGAGTATCAGGAAATCTCGAAGACGGCCGGATATAGTGCTGCATTCTTCATCATCGCACCAGGTTATATTGATTGAACTGACCGTGCCATTTGAATCCAGATTGGAAGAGCAACATTTCTTCAAAGCGGCCAAGTATAGTGATCTGGCCGCGAATCTGAGACACGATGGGTTCACTGCAAGGATCATGGCTGTTGAGATGGGTGCAAGAGGGCTCGTGGGTGCATCCACGTATGATTTATTGAAACTGTTGGGGCTGAGGGAATAGTCGAGAACAAGGGCACTGAAGAGGCTTAGTGAAACTGTGGAAAAGGCATCATGCTGGCTGTGGAACAACCGCAATGGGATATGGAACTCGGGACAGTAAACTATATCCCCATCTGCGTTACAGGAAACATTCGGAAAGTGGAAATTTTTCTAAGTCCGAAATACATTGAGTTTTTCGTTGTAGTGATGAAGGGACGGTGGCTTACAGGCAACACGTGGCGTTTATTATAGGAGGTGTCGGGCGCAAATAGATTTCAGTTGCTAGCGTGCAGTGGCTTTAAGCCTTGTTGGCTTTGCACAGGTGGGTCAGTGTCTGTCCCTAGTCGTGGTGTGCTGTGGCACAATAATTTGTTTTCGACATAAGGGTTACTTTCACAATTGCCTCCGGCTGGCAGAATTGTGGATTTTAAAGCTGCAACCAAGGTGGAGTGGGTTCATTTTCTACATAAGACAACAGGAGGCGGAGACACTTGGGAGTCATGACCCAGGTTGGCCCTCCTCTCCCCACCCCGCTCCTTAGAGTGTAAAGGATTATACAGGGCCGAAACACTTGTTCGATGTGGGGGACCACTTCTGATGATCAGATTGCCTCCTGTGGTATAGCTCTGTTTAGAGTTTCCTATCTTATTACCTACTTGCTAAATCATGTAGATTCTAAACTATATATATATATATAGATATGTATTTTCCTATTGTTAAGAAGAGAGAGGAGGGGATGGTGGAAGTTTGGACACGGTTAAATATTTGATGTGGCAAAGTTATAACAGAGCGTTTCTATATCCACTGAAATATGTTGGCAGTCTGGGCCGTGAGGAGAATAGTTGGGGGTGTATTAGTGTGAGTTCCGGTGTTGCAGGCAGGACGCACTTAACGATAGGGAACACTGTACAATGCCTTCTACCTGACGGTAGCGGGTACTGTACAGTGAACCTTACCTACTAGGTAGGAAGTACTGAACTTGTTTAGGAATGACAACATTTTAAAGGTTAAAGAAAAACCCGTCTATAAATATAATTAATGCTGTATTGTATGTATTGAGATATGGATGTGCCAGTAAAATCAAGGCAATAATACATGATAATTGCGTGTTTTTTTTCTACCTGGCAGTGTATAAATAAAGAGTATTAATAACGTAAAACTGGATAGATGACATTCCTTCGAAACATAGATCTGGCCAACGAAAATCAGTATACGTCTAATCTGTTAAAAATATGTATATTGCTTATTTAGTAACTACTTTAACCAAAAGAGCATTAAAAACTATTTTTTACCTTAATATAAAAAGTCAAATAATTTATAACGCCATCTGCTCGCATACCTTCTCTTTGGCCAGAACGCACTTAATCGTGGTGCATGCAACGACAGAAGCATATTTTTTTCGTCCGTAAAAAGTTTAATTGTAATCGAATTCAAGTTGTTGTAGATAAGTAGCTGTTTTGAATTACGATACAAGAGCACATAAAAAAAAAACACGAATCTTTATGAAAGCTTTTCAAAGAATCATATTTTGTTTAATGTTGACAATTTTCACATATGATTTTCAGTAATCTTCATATTTATTTTGTAATGAAGTTTCACTTATAAAAATTAGTTCAGTTTACTTAATGCTAATATATCTTCTTCTTCCTCGTTCGTCCTGAAAAGGAAGTTGGTTGCGTTGTGTCTGTTTACAGCGGAGCTGCGATATCTGCGCCTTTCGGCCGGCACACCCGACTTCAGCATGGCATTTTGTGGGACCGGGTTTGCCTTCCCTCTTCGATTCATACTCTCTCAACCAGACTGCAGTGATGCAGCCTGTTTCCAGGACCACCATGTGGAGGTGGAGTAGGGTCTTGGTCAGCTCTGGTTCGCTGACCTTGACGCAAGCAGTCAAGCTATGAGTCGCTGACTGCATTCTCTATTGCTGCGTCTTTGGGTCCCAGACAATGTATTTAAATAAATATACATACAGAAAGTGGGGCGGTGTTCACTTACAAGGAATATACCCAGAAGTCATTAGAAAGTTTCAGAAACGTTCAGAAATGCGGCTATTCCTTTCATCAGAGATTACAACTGAACTGACACTGGCTAAATATAATGATCTGGTCACTTAATATATAATACAATACAAAACAATATTAATTTGTAAAATAAAATAAAAAAATAGCTTTATTAAAATTTCACAATAGATATATTTCTCACTTTATAAGACATCAATGACAGTTACATGTGCCAGTAAAACCAAGGCAATAATACACGATAAATGCGTTTTTTCTACATGGTAAGGCATCTTCTGGCTATAAATAAAGAATATAAATAAAGTTTTATTGTGAATCTTCTCAGCTTGCCTGCTGGTGTGAGGCATTTATGATTGTTAACGTGAAGCATTCACGGTGATGGGCTGTTATGATGCAACAACTAGCGACGTCTGAAATCCTTTCTATTATCACGTATAACCTAATTAACATGCTTAGTACGGCAAAATCCCACACGGGGCTGTAACGTTTAACCGCAGCTTTGTAGGGAAGTTCAAAGAAAGAAAGGAACACATTTCAAATTGTGAGAAGAACTCTATTCGTGATCAGAAGCAACTGAAACTTTCCTACATTATGTAAAAATAAACTTATTTTAAAATGGAAGTGGTTAACTTCTTAAACAGTTTTCCATATTGAATTATACATATTGATAAGTACAACGTGTTTTTTAATGTTTTTAAAATTTTCTGCACTCAGTACTGTATATATTGCATGCATGTTTAAAATCACTGACCAGCTCAATTAAGTGCATATCTTAGCGCTTTCATTTCTTCACATTTTCATATATAACAATGTATGTTATCGTTATAAATAAATTATGTAATATAAAACCAGTAACGTTAGTCATGTCTCAAATTAGCTCGTAAAAATGTGGTTTTTGAAGACGTATACTAAGATTTAACTTTAGCCACTCTTGTCATCTCGTCTCAGTATGATGCCTATTAATAATTAAATGAAGCTTATTTCATGTCTTTTATTAACAGAGACGGTGTTACATTAAGAATAGTATTGTAAATTTATATCATGAACACACATAGGCTATTACCAGTTAATTTTGCGGTAATATGTCTCTCTGTGTTAAATCATGTGTTTGCACGGGTTTTCACTCATATTGAACGCTACATATTTAATACGTCATCGGTAGTTAATGACGTAATGCGTTCAGCACTAATTTATGCTAACGGTTAAGATTCTTGGCCTTTCGTTATCTGTGGTCTTCATGGTATTGTATTGTATTCAAGCTCCTGATATATTGTGGAAGTAGAGCTATAAGTGGCATGATATATTTATTCGAAGGCCGCCACTATTATTACGATGATGATTCAGAACCTAGTGAGAGGTTCGTGATAACTTGAGAAGTATTCAATATATAATTATACGTCTACATTTATCTGACCCACATTACTTGGGTGGATCTCACCCCTAGTACAGCGGCCAGAAATATATGTTGAGACGTGACTGTTGAAGGACAGGACGATATATCTGTATAATGTGCCATGCCAATTCCATGATGTGTATGCACCATATGCCATACCATTTATATGAACTTTGTAATCTTCAGTGTACATTAAACGTCAGGATATTATGTGGACCCATCCACCTGACGACTTGCGTTCTTCAACGATTTGATGTCATGCCTGTTTTCATCCGTCTCCATTCGTGTTATAAGTACGATGCTTCTACCTTTGATGTATATTTCGGTTGTTACGGAATGTCGTAGATTTGTATAGGTATTTAAGATAGATCCTGGTCCCGTCTGAATAGAACTGAAAAGGTGGTAACTCAGTGAGAGATAAGGTAAAGAAATAGATTTCACGAGTGAATAAGTTAAAGGTAGGATCTGTCACTGGATTGAGAAGAGACTCTAGTCCAGCCTATCTTTACGACTGAAATTTGGTTTATAAGACAATTCTCCTTTCCGTATATATTAACATGTACACTATTAACCACTCACATACACACACACACACACACACACAGATAAGTGACGACAACCAGACGCACAAACGTAAAAACTATAGTAAATGGGGTATGGATATTGAGCTGAGCTGACCAACACAGGTAATTAAGTTTTGTTAAAGTTTATTATCATAAAGAAAACTTCACAACATCCAATATATCAATAGTAATAGAAAAATCATAGGTTACAGAAATTAACAAAATATAAACCCATAAGTGCAATCCCCTCTGTTGAGACAAGATCCCGCAAGAAAGAAGTTAATAACCCCCAAAAGGTCAAAAGATTTGCGCTATGGTATAGAATTTGACTATTCTGTAAAGAACAGAGTTCCTAATTAATCTATCCTGAAAATAACAGTGTTAGCAACAAAAAAAGGAAGAAAAAAAAACAAATGAGTACAATGATTATACAACGGAAGAATTATTCAATCCTCTTTCTCTCTGCTCTGACAAACCTGTGGCGACATTCAGTCTCGCTTACCTACTAGTTGTTTTAACAACATCTTGAACATATCTCCATGATATAAATACGAATTCAGTGTTGGGTTTCGCCAAAATAAGCCCCAGTTCCTCCAAGACTGACTGATTAATTCTCCTAATGGGGAACGCTTACTTTGGTGCTGATAATTGGATATGTTTATGTCACATCAATTAGTCCAGGTAGAAAATTAATTACCGAGATATAGTGTTCACAGTGTACAGCAGCTTGTAATTCCGATAGTTAAAGAGAATGTCAAGTGAGTAAATATTTCTGGATAAATCCTCGCCACAACACAATGGTCAGTAGTCTGGTAGTGTTAAGTTTGATATTTTCGCCACAGCGGGCTGAATGTAAATGAAAATGAAAAGAAATCTGGGTATCTATATGTCCAGTTATCGTTATTCTTATTGTCATATGTTTGTGCTCTCTCACGCGCGCTCTCTCTCTCTCTCTCTCTCTCTCTCTCTGGGTGAAACTAGAGGGCCGAACAGGTCAACCTCGAAGACCCGATATGCATAAGAATGTTTTTGGTACTATTTGACTTAGACCCCTTTTCTCAGATTAAGGCCGCCGGTATGTTTGGTTTCTGATCCATACTAGATTTAAGAAAACATAAAATATTTAACCACAATATCAGTATTCTACCCTAACCCGCGTAATGTACGATTTCTTATCCACACGGTTATTAAATCAGATTAGAAACCAGAAGTGTCTAGCTTATCTTATCATTTTTAACACGTGAAATAAGCGCGTCATTTACAAAATTATACTTAATGAATTAGAAAAAATATAGATTCCGTCAGTAGTCAATCGCCTAATGCGTTTACTAGTCAATTAAAACATCTATTTCTGGGTGATAGCGAGTAATTAAATTTACGTTACAGCTGGAAAAATTAGCTACATGTTATTTAATACGCTAGTCAATTAACACAGTAAATCCTAGTGAAATATAATGACGAACTTTAACAATTAAATCACCCAAGTGCTAGTATATTTCTTTTACCGCAACACAGAAAATGAAACTATCTCCACAGAATTCTAAGTGATCCACTTTGTACAACGGCTCTAGGATTCGAGCTAGTTATTCCGAAAATTTCTGAGGCGACTGGATAATTGATTTTAACGGATGGGGTATTTATATAAAATACGTCTTCTTTCGCTAGCTAGTGCGCTAGTGCGAGATATCGCGCCTTAGCCCGCATTTTGGGAGAATCTACGGTTCGATTCCCGAATTAAAGCTTTCTTTCTCACCTATGCCGACCGCATAGATGTTCGCTAACGAGCAGACCGCCTTTTGATCTCGTCTCTCTCAGCAGCTAATTACGTCCCCTGGGATCACGAACAAACGGATGTGGTCGGTAACTGTGGTTATCGCCCCTTTCTTTTTCTTCATCCGCTTAAGTCCCTCTTGAGAAATGTAACCATCAAAGGTACGTCTTTTGTCTTATCGCCCTTGATTCTACAAATAGACGACTCGATCTCTCTCTACGCACGTTCTTTGTCTGATCTGTCACTATTCAACGATTGCCCAATCGCTCGCGTGATAATTCAGTTAACGGCTCTTACTCGCTGGCGGTTACCTGTCCGCTCGTGGACTAGCTAATAGGTCTGTTTGTAAATACTCGCTAGTGCCCGTAAGACATAGAGAAAAAAGAAAATAGGCGTGGCTAAAATATGAGTTAGACAGATATCGAAGAGCATGGGTTCTGCGTTAACAAAACCGTGAATACTAATAAGGAAGCAAAGGTGGGAAATCATGTAATCTATTTACATAACCTGTCAAACGGAAGATATTTTCTTCTAGCAGTAATCAGTTGAGCATATTATGCAGTTCAATAAAAGTACAAGCATCGTACCAACAACACGAATGGAGACGGGTAAAACGAACACGACATCAATCGTGACGAATACAAGCCGTGAGGTGGAGGGTCCACAATATATGGTTGACGTTTAATAATACTTGAAGAAAACGACATCATGGAATTGGCGTGGCATATTATACAGATATATCGTCCTGTCCTTCCACAGTCACGTCTCAACATATATTTCTGGCCGCTGTACTAGGGGTGAGATCCATCCAAGTAATGTGGGTCAGATAAATGTAGACGTATAATTATATATTGAATACTTCTCAAGTTATCACGAACCTCTCACTAGGTTCTGCATCATCATTGTAATAATAGTGGCGGCCTTCGAATAAATATATCATGCCACTTGTAGCTCCTACTTCCACAATATATCAGGAGCTTGAATACAATACAATACCACGAAGACCACAGATAACGAAAGGCCAAGAATATTAACCGTTAGCATCAATTAGTGCTGAACGCATTACGTCATTAACTATCGATGACGTATTAAATATATAGCGTTCAATATGAGTGAAAACCCGTGCAAACACATGATTTAATACTGACACACATATTACCGCAAAATTAACTGGTAATAGCCTATGTGTGTTCATGATATAAATTTACAATACTATTCTTAATGTAGCAGACGGTCTGTTTGTATACACATTGTAATATAACAACCAAGACCTTTTTTCATATTTTTTTGGTTAACAATTACAATTAATAAAAATTCATAGGTACAATTATTTGCAATATTATTTATTGCTATATTTATTGAGCGTCTGATTGAAAGAGTGGTTAGAGTGCTGGTCTATCGCGGCAAAGGTGCTGGGTTCAATTCGCGGTATACACACGCTCCAATCTACCCAGCTGTAATTGGGTGCCTGACTTTGCTCGTGAGTTAGGGAAGTAAAAGGCAGCGAGGACGGGAACTGGTCACCTCAACTCTCGATGCTGGACCTAGTATAGTTAAGTTTCAAACACTTCACTCCACTACGGCAGTATCTGCAATGGGACCACCTTTACCTTATATTTAATATTCACTGCCCAAATTATGATCCAATTATACGCACCATACCGCACTACACGCACCATACCGCACTACATGCACCATACCGCACTACACGCACCATACCGCACTACACGCACCATACCGATACCTGTTTGGAATGAACACTGAAATAATAATTTCTCACCATATATTTTTAGACGAAATTAGAAAAATTTCATAAAATTTGTTTACACGCTATGAATGAATACCATATAAAGCAAACATAAAAAGATCTTTACTCTTTATCGCTCCAGCCTTTTGCCCTATAAAGTGGAAATATCTGCCTAATGGATTATAATAACTACAACACAGTGCGATATACCTATTTATTTTTATCCAGGCAAGAATTACTGTACAGTGCTTCTTGTCTGAGTTAAGTGCCTGTTACATAGGCAGGAATGACTTGTCCAGTGTTCCCTACCTGACGGTAGCATGCACTGTACAGTGCGTGTTGCCGGTTAAATGCTTTCTGCCTCCTACACCGGTTCAGTCCGTTGAGTACTTTGCAATGGCGCAGCTACATCAATGGAGGTGGAGGATTTTGTACTGAAGCAAGGGTGGCGGTTTATTTTTTCTGGGTAACCAGTTAGAAAAAACTTCGCAGCGTCCAATCGTGGATTAATATTTGGTAAGAGGATCAAAGACAAAGTTAGTGTTACGTGTTTTTTTATCTTGGTGTAAGACAAGGTGATATCCTGTCACCTTATCTTTTCATACTCTTCATGGACGATGTCATCAAGTATTCAGTGGGGTACTGGAAGATGAGACAGGTATGTATTTCAGAGCTGGCATTTGCTGATGATGTTGCCCTGATTGCTAAATCAGAGGCACATCTTAAATCCAACCTGCAAGTCTGGAAGGAAGAGCTGCAGAAGAGAGGGATGGTCATAAGCAGCTCTAAAACAAAATCCATGGTGATATCACGAGAAGAAAGAAGACATCAGATTAAGCTGAGAGAACAGGTCCTGGAGCAGGTCGACCACTTTAAATACCTTGGAGCTATTATAGACCGAAAGGGAGGCATCAAAGAAGAGTTGGCCACTCGAAAAGCTGCAGCTGGGAGACTTTTTCAGGCCATAAATCGAGGATTCCACAGCAAGAGAGAGGTTGGTAAGAAAACGAAGATGGCTGTATGCCGCTCCACCTATGCCCCAGTCTTGACATATGGATGTGAGTCATGGGCAATGACTACAACCCACAAAAGCCAGATCCAAACCTCAGAAATGAGGTATCTGGGGAAGGGGGTTGAAGTAACAAAAAGAGACATGGTCCGCAACCAGACGATACGTCAAGGCCTAAAATCCCACCCCCTGCAGTCCCAAGTATAACAGTCCCAACTAAGATGGTTTGGCCATGTCTGCAGAATGGGAGAAGATCGGATACCACGACAAGCATGGGAAATAAAGAGCCAGGGATCAAGACCCTCAGGACGACCCAGAGTTCGCTGGGAGAACAACATTAGACAATCTTTGAAGGACCGAGGACTAGAATGGAACCAGGCCAGGAGGAAGACAGCCGATAGGATAGTCTGGCGCTCTCTCTTCCAAACCTCTACACCTCACGGTAGAAGGGGAACGATTAAGTAAGTAAGTAAGTTTTTTATCTTGATAATGTTAATATTTAGTGACAGGATGGTTCATGTAGGCCAAGTTCACTTCTAGGGTAGCAAACGTATCAGACACCGAAACAAGCCAACACCAATCACCCTTATTTGAGCCACAATGGACGAAGTGGACAGTATACATTTTTATTGAAACTTCACGCTGCTCCAAATTGAATACATTTCAGTTCAATATAAAAATGGCATATTATATGCAGTCGTCGATATAACTTTATGCAGTCCGTTCATGACTGGAACGCTGTCCTTTTCATTTTTCACATTTAAAAAAATATATTTTCACACTCGACATTGAGAAGCCATACTCCCTTTAAATGAAGATAACTAGATACACCTCACAGAAGATCTTGATGTATTAGTGATGGAATACCATAGGGATGTACAATATATATATTCAGGAGCTCAAACATATGTGTCCACTTACCATGACACACAATGGTAGAAGGCCTGCAGACAATCTCCTCACTTCTGTAGTTTTAGTTTCACGTCTGCCAAATAAACCATATCGGCATGACGTTACTTCCTGTATTAATAAATGACTTCGTATAAAGTGAACCTCTACACCTCACGGTAGAAGGGAACGACTAAGTAAGTAAGTAAGTAAGTATAAAGTAAACAAACAAGGAGCCTTGTCGAGCTACCTAATTATACCGACACAATCGTTATGAATTTTAATCATAACAGTTAGATTCTACCAGAAGAACAGATAATCCTGGGAAAACATGCGATTTCTATCTACTTTTTTTTTTTTTTAAGCGTTCCACGCCTACAATAATCTTAGATGTTTCCTAAGGAGAAGATGGCTGTATACCGCTCCACCTATGTCCCAGTCTTGACATATGGATGTGAGTCATGGGCAATGACTACAACCCACAAAAGCCAGATCCAAACCTCAGAAATGAGGTATCTGGGGAAGGTGGTTGAAGTAACAAAAAGAGACATGGTCCGCAACCAGACGATACGTCAAGGCCTAAAATCCCACCCCCTGCAGACCCAAGTAGAACAGTCGCAACTAAGATGGTTTGGCCATGTCTGCAGAATGGGAGAAGATCGGCTACCACGACAAGCATGGGAAACAAAGAGCCAAGGATCCAGACCCCTAGGACGACCCAGAGTCCGCTGAGAGGACAACATTAGACAATCTTTGAAGGACCGAGGACTAGAATGGAACCAGGCCAGGAGGGAGACATCCGATAGGATAGTCTGGCGCTCTCTCTTCCAAACCTCTACACCTCACGGTAGAAGGGGAAGGACTAAGTAAGTAAGTTTCCTAAGGACCTGGCCGACCTACCATGTGTACCTCGGCCAGAAAGGTTGAGAACTGCTAGCAAAGATGTTTCCCGCTGTCACGATAATTTCTAGTCACTCCGGTCTAAGAATGTGACGAGCTATTTTTGTCTGCTTTAGTAAAATATTTCTAAGCAGGGATCTTGCAGAAATCTTCTCCTACTCACATTTTCTTATTAGATTTCTTCGTTTTCCCGTGGTAAGAGTTGTGTGCTCTTCAGGAAACAAATTTCTGACGTTACAATTGATTTTTCTGTTTATTCGCTGACAGTTCCATTTAAATCCAGATTAGATTATCAGCACGCTATTAAAATAGCCAAATATAATGGCCTGGTCACGGAATGAAGACATAAGGAGTTCATAGCAAAAGTCAAAGCTCTGGAAGTTGGCGCAAGAGGTATAATGGCTGCCTCAGTGTCTGATCTACTGAAACAGTTGGGGTGTATAATAAAGGGGGCTGCTAGTGGGCGGAAGATTTAAAACAATGGTACTGGGTCAATTTTAACATTGAAATAAAGTAAACCACAAAGAAGTACAAACTTTCGTAAATGGGGGCTTGTGTAGAATAGAAATATTCAAATAGTATTACAAGATCACTAATGTAGAACTGATAACAAGATTACTAATGTAGAACTGATAACAAGATTACTAATGTAGAACTGATAACAAGATCACTAATGTGGAACTGATAACAAGTGCTAGTGAAACAAGCGATGAGAAGAAGACGCTAGAGATGGATAGGACACACATTGATGAAACTTGTTGATAGCGTTACAAGGCAGTATTTGTTCTGGAACCCACAGAGTAAGAGAGGTAGAGGTCAGTGGAAAAACCCACGGAGAAGAGAACTGGAGACAGAAATAAAAATGCTGAGGAGCACTGGAAATATCTTGTGCTGACGGCACGTGACAGGAAGACATTGGCATACATTTGTTGAAGTCCTATGCTCCGTGGGGAGTTGACGGATAATGATGAATAGTCACAAAACACGAAGCGTTTTATGGCATATCAACCGTCAGCCACAATGGCAAACAGGAGACAAATATAGGAAATGTAGATAAGCTAAGAGATAAGGACAACGGATAAAAACATGAGAAATTAAAATATAGAAGACCACAAAGTACAAATGAAATAAAACAAAAACATGGCATCAGCAATAGATGTAATACAATAAGTGTATATAATAAAGGGTGCGCTGTAAAACTGGAAGATAAAGCCAATAATAACAGCTATTGAGTCAGTTTTACCATTGAGAAACAGACGCAAAACATGGACAATCTCGACAACTGAGCCAAAAGGGACAGACAAGGAGACGTGAAAGAACTGCCGAAACTGCGGAACAACCATAATTAGCTACAACATTGAGAACTGTAATTTTAAATACGTCGAAATTGTTCCTTTCACAACCGCCCCAAGGTGGCAGAAAAGACAAAAACCAGGAGTAAACAGCGAATTAAAACATTTCGGCCTGGGTGCAGGAAGTTCAATTCCCTGTTCAGACGGAAAAAAGTGGGATGAAAGTAATGACCACCATTTGCACGTCCCCTTTTGTCTCTCTCTCTCTATCTCTCTTACTTCCAAATAAAACTGTATTGAAAATAATGCCCCTTTACGGCTCTGAAATTGCTTCTGTCTTTCTCTCAAAAACTTCAGCAATGAAGTATATAAGGCGCGTAAGGTAGGTCCTTCTTCTTCTTCTTATATTTCATACCCTCTCAGACATGTACTTGGGCCGAAGGGCGAGAGCCCAAGTGCCGCTGGATCAATAACAGACATGTACTTGGGCCGAAGGGCGAGAGCCCAAGTGCCGCTGGATCAATAACAGAAAATGTACTTGGGCCGAAGGGCGAGAGCCCAAGTGCCGCTGGATCAATAACAGACATGTACTTGGGCCGAAGGGCGAGAGCCCAAGTGCCGCTGGATCAATAACAGACATGTACTTAGGCCGAAGGGCGAGAGCCCAAGTGCCGCTGGATCAATAACAGACATGTACTTGGGCCGAAGGGCGAGAGCCCAAGTGCCGCTGGATCAATAACAGACATGTACTTGAATATTAAAAAAACAAATCAGTAGTCAGCTTCAGGCTATTTGCATCTAAATAAAGTTTTTTCCTAAAATGGTTCTGGTGTCGGCAGTATGTGCTTTCAATGTTCATTTTATGTGGGGCATCTTTGAAGCAGATGTTCAGCTATCATTTTATGTGGGGCATCTTTGAAGCAGATGTTCAGCTATCATTTTATGTGGGGCATCTTTGAAGCAGATGTTCAGCAATCATTTTAGGTGGGGCATCTTTGAAGCAGATGTTCAGCAGTCATTTTATGTGGGGCATCTTTGGAGCTGATGTTCAGCAATCATTTTATGAGTGCCACATTTGCACTCAACGGTAGTACCTATCCTTAGCGTAATGAATAGATGGTATCACAATCTGTTATGGCCCAGCAGAGTTTGAAGATTACCACTTGTTCTCTTCTGTTGAGCTGGTAATATGCATCATTTTGTGTGCGCCCTGGATGCTCTGCCTCCCATTTGTTTGTGTATATGCTTCTGATAAAACTCTTTGCCGCTTCGAAAGTTATGCTTGTATCTTCATTGTCGGGGATGCTACAATGAGATGGGATCCATTGTATCACAACCCTTTTGAATCGTTGACATAGTTTGTGCAGCACTACTCATTGGTCATCCAGTTTCTTATGCAGTTCCTTATTCCAGTATATGATAGTGAATAGAGTACAAGTGGGTGTTTGGTTTGGTTTGGTTTAAGGACTATCTTAATTGTACACGGACAACTTCAGTGCTCCGATCTCCTCCCATAGGGTGTTAATTAGCCTCACCGATCCTCATGTATTTGTAACTCAGACACATATGATGACTATTCTTTGAAGTGGTTGCCTCCTTATGGTAAGGCACGCACCTTTCAACCTAGAACAAAGTCTTTCGGTTATGTCTAAACTATTTTCATAATTACTAAGCCTTGACAAGGACTACTGCCCCGTGTTGTTTCCGGAGGTCTATGATGTAACTGTGACGAAACGTCTGGACGTGTTCTTTTGGTGGCTCTCTTACACCTTTAGCCACTACAGCAGTATCATTTCTTTTCTTCATTTTCTCTCCAATCGCTTTTATTTGGCATAATTTGTATGCCCTTTCATTCATTATTATACTCTCTATGCTGAATCTAGTAGGGTAAAGTCTCTAACACTCCACTCCCCTACAGAAGAACATGCTATGGGACTATCTTTATCTTTGACATTTTGCTTTGAGCCACTCCTCAGACGTATTTACGTTCCGCCAGGTAATTACACCGGTCAGCGATAATACGCTTATCAATCGACTCAGTCGCCGGCCACCTTTGATAGGAGACGATCCTCTTTTAACACAGTATGGTCTCGTACGAGGATGAATAGGTAGCCAAGATTGTCTGTCTGGACTGCCTACGATTGTGTCTGTTTGTCTGGCAGATTACACAGGTGGTAGATGCGTTTATCGTTTCACGGGACCATCCCTGTGTGTGATTATCACGATAATCTGTCTGGAGAGACAATATTGGCGATAGGTAGCATCTGGACATCAAATGAGTTCACAGATGGTGTTTATGAGTTGTGCACAAGATGTCACCGAAAATATTACCGCATGCTTAGACAGAGGTCACGCGTGGAATATTAAAATTAGTATTTTAAAACACGCGAGGGTATATTTTAAATGAAACACCCCAACCTACGTAGTATCATCATAACCTTCCCCTCCCAAAGGAGCATAGGCCTTCAACAAACACATGCTAAGTCCTCCTGTCACGTGCCATCATCTCAAGTTCTTTCCATGTTCTCCTCATCATTTTCACCTCTGTTTCCAACTCTCTTCTCCATGTACTTCTTGGTCTTCCTCTGCCTCTCTTGCCCGGGGGGTTCCAGAACAAGGACTGCCTTGTAATGCTATCAACAGGTTTCCTCAGTGTGTGTCCTATCCATCGCCATCGTCTTCTTCTCATTTCTTGTTCCACTGGCACTTGTCTAGTTCTTGTCATCAGTTCCACGTTGGTAACCTTGTCATACCATTTTAATCCCTCTATTCTACGCAAGCACCCATTTATGAAAGTCTGTAGCTTTTTGGTTGTTGTCTTTGTTGTTCTCCATGTCTCTGAGCCATACAATAGGACTGACTTCACATTTGAGTTGAAGATTCTTATTTTCGTGTTGGATCCTATTTCTCTCGATCTCCATATATTTCCCAATGCAATGAAAGCTCCTCTTGCCTTTTGTATTCTTATTTTGATATCGCTGTCTGTCCCTCCAACTTTGTCTATATTACTGCCAAGATATGTGTATGATTCTACATCTTGTATTGGTGTTTCTTCCAGTTCAACCCTGTTATCATTACCTGCATTTATTCTCATTATTTTTGTCTTTTCCCTGTGTATTTTCAGACCCAATTGCTGTCACCTCTCATCGAGTGTTTTCAATTTGTCCTGCATCTGATTACGGCTATGGGACAGAAGAGCCAAGTCATCAGCAAAATCCAGATCATCCAACTGCTTAGTCAGAGTCCACTGGATTCCATTTCTGTTGTGTGTTGCCGATGATCTCATAACCCAATCTATTGCCAGCAAGAAAAGAAATGGAGACAAGAGGCATCCCTGTCGCACTCCTGTTCTTATCCCAAACGGTTCTGTAAGCTGTCCTTCGTGAAGAACTCTGCATGTCATGTCTTCATATGTTTTCTTTATTAAATTAATGATCTTCAGGGGAACCCCATAATGCCTCAACAATTTCCAAAGTGATTCTCTGTCTACACTGTCAAATGCCTTTTCGTAGTCCACAAATCCGATGTATAGTGGTGAATTCCATTCCAGACTTTGTTCAACTATTATTCTCAAAGTGGCTATCTGGTCTGTACATGATCTGTTTTGTCGAAAACCTGCTTGTTCATCTCTCAGTTTCTTGTCTATGGACTCTTTTAATCTCTCAAGGATAATCCTGTTTAATACTTTTCCTGGCACTGATAGTAACATTATTCCTCTATAACACTGACAAACAACATTTTTCTTTCTTATATAAGAATAAGTGTTCTTAGGTCAGTTTCTTGCGCTGATTTCAAATCTGAAATCCGTTTATCTCTATCACGTCGGGTTCTTAAGATATTTGTGAATAAATATATTTTTGGGAAACCGTTATTTGCTCCGTTTCATTTTTACTATATAACTTATTAAAAATTAATAAAAAGCAACATAATTCTACTTTTTATACTGCTAAAAGATGCATGACATATGTTACGCGATTTTTCAAATAGTTACTGTATTTTGAAATAATTCTGAGCAAAATATGGCTTCTAGAAGTTGTAGAAATTCAGCTGATCTGTTCTGTTACGTGTGCGGATATTTTACCGATCGTGTTGACCAGAAAAACTTTACACCATTACTAAAGATAGCATATGAACTTTATTTCGATTCGAAAGTTGATGATGCAAATAAATCTTGGAAGCCAAATGCTTTTTGTTCGATACATTGGCAGGTTGGTTGCGAAAATCGCCGAAGCATAAGTCGATGCCTTTTGGCGTGCCAGTAATATGGCGTGAACATACAAATCACACTACTGATTGTTACTTCTGCTTGACAAATATCCATGGTTTCACTTTTAAAACTAGAAAGTCTGTGGTTTATCCAAATATTGAATCGGTTTCGAAACCAGTGCCTCATGATCCAATCACGTGTCCGATCCAAGTACCACCAGAACAGTATCCGTTGGACGTAAATGAACCATCAGAAAGTGATAGTTTACCTGCTTTAGAAACTAATTCTGACTCAGATTACATACCGGTGAATGATGGTGTTTACTTAATTAACCATTCAGAACTTTCAGATCTAATACGTGATCTCGCTCTTACCAAAGGACATGCGGAATTACTCGGTTCGCGACTCAAAGAATGGAATCTTTTAGCGCCCAATACTCCGATATCTAAATTTCGTCATAGACACAGAGAACTTGTTCAATACTTTGAGATGGATGATGACATTTGCTATTGCAAAGATGTAAACGGTCATGAGCACATAGTCAACGAATGGCGATTTTTCATCGATTCTTCCAAGATTAGTCTAAAAACCGTGTTATTGCATAACATAAATTTTTTTTTCAACAATTCCAGTCGCCTACTCTGTTCATATGAAAGAAACTTATGACAATATGGCTATACGTTTGGAAAAAATAAAGTACAATGACTACCAATGGCGGATTTGTGGAGACCTAAAGGTCATTGCAATTCTCACGGGCATGCAGACTGGGTATACTAAATTCTGTTGCTTCCGATGTGAATGGGACAGCCGCAACAGACAGGAACATTATGCAAGAAAGGTGTGGCCTATCCGGGATCGTATGCAGCTCGGGCATAAAAATGTAATACGCGAGCCATTAATTAACAAAGACACCTTCATTTTACCACTGTTACATATAAAGTTGGGGCTCATGAAGAATTTTGTAAAAGCGTTAGATAAAACGAGCAAAGCTTTCACTTATCTTCGAGAAAAGTTTCCGCAAGTTAGCGATGCAAAGATAAAGGAAGGTATCTTTGTAGGACCTCATATTAGGAAAGTTATTGCAGACAAACAATTCGAGAACTTGTTACATGGTAGGGAACTTCGCGCATGGATGGCATTCAAATCGATCGTCGATAACTTTCTGGAAAATCACAAATCTGTCAACTATGTTGCATATTGTTAAGCAGTGCATAGATGCATACATAATTATGGGCTGTAACATGTCCCTCAAAATCCATTTGCTCGATTCGCATCTTGACTTTTTCCCTGACAACCTTGGCGAAGTCACCGATGAACATGGAGAATGATTCCATCAAGATATCGCCGTAATGGAGTCACGTTATCAAGGACGGTGGAGTGTGACCATGCTTGCCGATTATTGTTGGATGCTTCATCGCGATGTACCACATGCCATTCACCGACGAAAGTCGACTGCAAAGAAATTCAAGCCTACATAACTGTTATACTTCTTGTACGAATGATGTTGTAATACTGTATGCGTTGTTAAAAAACTTCAATTGCGTATTTCTAGAGATCCCGACCTGATAGAGAAAAACGGTTTGCAGATTTAAAAACAGCGCATTAAAATTGACCAGAAAAACATAGAAATGTTAGAGAAAGAAAAAAAAAGTTTTTTTGTTAGTCAGTGTAATTTTTGCACTCTTGTAAATTTCCCTTCTTAGGCAACTTAACCAGATATCATTCCTTCCATTCTGCTGGTATCTCTTCCTTTTCCCAGACTTTACCAAGTAATTTATATAACATCTCTGTAGCCGTGTCAATATCTGCTTTGATGGCCTCTGCTGGAATGCCATCAGGTCCAGACGCTTTTCCATCTCTTAGAAGCTTTATGGCTTTCTTTATTTCTTCCTTCGTTGGTCTTTCACCATTAATTTGTAGTTCTTCTTCTGCTGGCTGGATGTCCGGCGGGTTTTGTGGAGCTGGTCTATTGAGAAGGTCCCCAAAATATTCTGTCCACCTCTTTATTTGCTCTTCTATATTGCTGAGCAGTTTCCCATTCTTATCTTTTATGAGGCAACTTGTTTGCTTGTATTTCCCTGTTAGCTTCTTTGTGCTGCTATACAGTTCTCTCATATTTCCTTTGGCTGCAGCATCTTCTGCCTCTCTTGCCAACTCCTCAATATACTTCCTCTTGTCTCTTTTGATACTTCTTTTTACTTCTTTGTTTGCTTCTGTGTACACTTCTTGAGCCTTGGCTTTGGAACTTCTGGTTTTGCTTGTGTTTAACTCTGCTTTCTTGTTTTTTCTGTCTTTTATCTTATTGATGGTTTCTGTTGTTATCCATGCTTTTTGTTGTCTTTCCCTTTTCCCCAGTATTTCTTCACATGTCTCCTTCCATACAGTTTTGACCTGCTGCCTATAGTCTTCTGTATTCTCTACATCTTCCAGCTGTTGGAGCACTTGGAATTTATTGGATACTGTGACCGCAAATTTTTCTCTTGTTTCTTGATTTCTTAGCTGATAGAGAAGCAAAGAAATTAGAGGCTGAAGAAAGGCGGTTGCAAGCGGAAGCTGAGAGAGAAGACAAAAGACTGGAAGCTCAGTGTAAAAGTGTCTTTCTTCTTTATTTGTTTATTTCCCACTCTGTAAAGTGTCAGTCTGTATGCTCTGTAAGGAAGAGTGGTGTGTTGTTGAGATCAGGCATGCTCCAGTCTACCCAGCTGTAAATGGGTAACTCACCCTAGTCCTGAGTTAGGGAAGGCAAAGGCTCCAGGGAAAGCAGGCCCTAAACTTGGTCACTTCAACCGACGCAGGATGGTGTATGTATGGAGTAGAAGTGTAGAGTGTGATACCGCGAATGGTGTACTGTTCGTGTGCTGACCAATATAACCACTCATACACTTATGTCTACAAGGCACCAATGCAGACTGCTGGAATCTTTGTTTACTCAATTTATTCAGACGTACACACTGGGACATACGAGTACATCATGGTATGTTGACATATCAATTTGTAGGTATACATAGCAGATCTGAAGTCATGACACATTCAGAAATAATGGGCAGTACATCAAAAGTTCAATGTCATGATACATTATGGCCGCATCCCCTATCTGACTAAACGCGTCAGTGAAGGCAGATCGGTAAATAACTAAAGTTACTTGACGTCCATAGTTTGTAGTATATATTATGAAACCACGAAAGGGGGGTTTCTAGCAAGATTGAGATCTCCCTGTCACTGTCCGATAATAGGATAAATAATCTGTTCTCTTGGCAGTGATCAAAACATATGATGACCGAAATCTAACATGGCCGCCTCCCTGAGTTGTCGTTCACTCATTCATAGGAAGGAGAATATAAGCCAGAGTTAATTTATAATGGGTATATAAATGATTTCATAAATGTTTCCATACAGCTCTACGGTGATCAGGTTAATTCACGTAGCCATAACCGCTGTAGGAAAGTCTGTCATCTTCGTCGATACAAAACACGACCCTAGCGATACGAAGCACAATGTTCCATCTAGGTCGAATCGACATGAGATCATCAAAATAGGGTCTGGCAATACATGGAGTCCGAATTATACATTGTACCGTACCTTAGGAGAGTCTCTAACATAAACTATAGTAGAGATACCATCTCCTTTAGAAGAAAACCACTTCATGAATCATATTTCCTTAAGAATCTACCAGCCCTTTGAAAAGTGCGTACCCGCCATTATCACGGTACATCGGAACTCATCACGACTTGTCAAGACAACTCATACTTCCGCTAGACCGGAATAATAAGAATCTAGTCCCGCCTACCCATCCAAAATATACAATATAGGACTGATTCTACTTGTACTAATAATATGTAATACATATGAATTCAGGCCATAAACATAATAAGCAAATTAATCTATTTTCTGGCCCTAAAAATAAGTACAAATATAAGAGCAATATCCTTGCGCCGGATCAATATCAAGAACGATTACTCCTATAATCAAAAGTGTGAATCAAACATGGATTCTCTCGCTTTTACCATAGACAGCATTTTCATACACAAATGAATGAATGTCTATATTTTTCCATATTAAATAGCCATATCGATTTTTGTAATATGTGCGTCAAAATATGCACGCAACAGATTACCACACCCCTCGGGAAAAAAAAATGGTACTTTTTTTTTTTTGAAATACATCTAGGAGCAACATACAATAGGCTCACAACGCACCAATAACAATGCGCAGATGATAAGCGTAAGTTTTATGACCTTAGAGAAAGTACTTCTCTAAGTATAAATATTTCCAGAGAGGTGTCACCAACGCATACTACAATATTAGCAATGACACAATTTCCACATTAGTTTATACATAAATTCCATCTAAGATATGTTAACATCATGATCATCAAAGACGAAAAACATTGAAAGATCAGCGGTGAATAAATATCAATGAACCGCTAAGTAGTGTTACAATCAATATATGATATATTACATATGTGTACACATTTCAACATAGAAACAACTGTATCAAAGTTGTATAACAGTTATGAATCATGTGGGCATCTAGACAAAATATCTGCCATCACATTTTCTGACCCACGGATAGCTCGCACCGAAAAATGAAATGGCTGTAGAGCAATCGCGTATCGCGTTGATCTCGCGCTCTTCAGATTTTTACTCTGAATAGCCGTAAGAGCTTTCTGGTCAGTTTCCACAATGAAATGCGCGCCCAGAAGAAATCTTTGCAGTTTAAGGATTGACCAAACCATAGCCAATAATTCACGGTCTAGGACCGAGTAATTCTTCTCTGCGGCATTTAATTTCCGAGAAATATACATCACAGGATGCAGAGTTCCAGAGTACTCTTGCATTAGTGCAGCTCCAATCCCGGTGGATGAAGCGTCACTACGAAGAATAAATGTCTTATCCTTAGAAGGCAATACTAGGATAGGTGAAGTAGAAAACATAGTTTTAACCTTATCCAAAGAGGATTGACATTCTTGAGTCCAATGGACTACATTAGGAGACCCTTTCTTTAGCAAGGAAGAAAGAGGTGACATAATGGAGGACAGATTCGGGATGAATCGTCCATAAAATTGTATTAGACCTAAGAGACTTCGTACTTGCTTTTTAGTCTTAGGAATAGAAATGTTAAGTATCTTACTTGTATTATGGTCTTCTGTTTTTAGGAACCCATGACCAACACGGTGTCCTAAGAAAGATATTTCGCTAAAACCAATACATGCTTTCGATGGTTTCGCTGTCAGGTTATGCTCGCGTAAGATAGACAATAGTTCATTTATACCATTATAGTGATCGTTCCAAGTATCACTGAAAAGACAGATGTCATCAAGATACGCAATGACATCTGAGCGATGAGATAGGATTCGACGCATCATGCGTACAAATGTTGCAGGGGCGTTCATAAGACCGAAAGGCATGAAATTCCATTGGAATAGACCCCTAGGCGTCGAAAAAGCAGTAAACGGTTTGGCGTGTTCGGATAGTGGAACTTGCCAATATCCCTTAGACAAATCGAGTTTAGTAAAGAAGTGAGAATTCGATAGTCTCGTAAGTAGCTCTTCTAGTAAAGGCATAGGTTCAGCATCAAATTTAGTCACTTGATTCAATTTGCGATAATCCACGCAAAGACGTATGTTATTGTCTTTTTTTCGTACTATAACCATCGGCGAAGAATATGCTGATGTGGATGGTTCAATAATTTTTAACTCTATCATCTCATCTAACTCTTTCTCTACCTGTGCTTGAAAATGTATCGGGATAGGATACGGTCTGACTCTTATAGGACTATGGTCAGTAAGAATAATGTCATGTTGAATGACATCAGTTTGACCAGGAATGTCAGTAAGGACATCCTGAAATTGTTCTAACATAGTAGAAACTTGTTTCTGCTCTCCTGGAGATAATTCTGGAGAAATTGCAACATCTTTCCATGATTCATTAGAGTGAAGAGGAATCATTGGAAAAGGTAAATTTACATCCGAGAAACTCGTTTCCTCATCCTGTATTACTGACAGAGATGAGTACTGTCCATGTTGGACTGGAAAATCGTCCGTTGCCTGGAAAACAGGTTGTAAATAATCAGGACGTTCATGGAATTCCGTGAGCATGTTGATGTGGAAGGTTTTACGCTTCCCGTCAATATCGACGATATAGTCAACATCGGAAACTTTTGATATTATATCGTACGGACCTTTCCAAGAAATGAGAAGTCTATTTTCCCTACAAGGTAGCAAGACAAATGCTTTGTCACCTGGACAAAGTTGTCGCAAACATCTCTTTTTATTGGCAAATTCCCTTGCCTTCTGTTTCGCAAATTCAGAAGAAGCATTTGCCAATTTGCATGCTTCAATAATCTTGTGTCTAAGTGCGATGACATATTCATAAGAGGATTTTGTGTCATCGACAATATTATCAGCAGTTATAAGATCATGAAGTAAGGACATAGGACCTCGCGGTTTCGCGCCAAAGACAAGTTCAAAGGGAGAAAATCCTGTATGTTCGTTGGCGACCTCTCTATATGCAAAGAGAGCCGCGGGTAAAACCCTATCCCAATCCTGAGGATGATCTTCTGTTATCTTACCTAGTAGGTTTTTCAGAGTTCTATTCAAACGTTCCACCATCCCATTGGACATAGGATGATAAATACTACTCAGCGATCTCTCTATCTTCAGAGTCGACATTACTTGAGACATGGTATCCGATATGAGTTGGGTACCATGGTCGGATAATATTTCTGCTGGAAACCCCAGACGAGAAAATATTAACCAAAGAGCATCTGCGACATCAGCAGTAGTTATGCTCTTTAGAGGAACAGCCTCCGGCCAACGTGTGCACATATCAACACACGTCAAAATAAATTGGTGTCCTCTAGCAGACTTTATCTTAAATGGACCAATGATGTCTATCGCCATTTTTTGAAATGGCCGAATGGGAATGTCTGCAGCCTGAATAGGTGCATCATGGCGTGGACCTCTGGATTTAATCTCTTGACATACTTTACAAGATCGACAATAGATTCGTATGTCCTTATTCACAGCAGGCCAAAAGAAAGATTGAAGAACTCTAGCTTTAGTACGGGAAAAACCCATATGTCCAGCACACTGCGAATCATGAGCGTGCTGTAAGATTTTAACTCTCATATTTTTAGGCACAAGGATTTGAGAATGAATGGACTTAGCGGAGTCTTGTACCATACGTACAAGTACGCCATTCTTCATCGTAATCCAAGATTTACGATTTGTATCCTTATTCGGATCACCTTTTGTTGCCAGAGTAAAGAATTTCTTTAGAGTAGGATCATCTTCCTGCTGTTTGATAAAGGAATCGTGGGAAATCTCCAAGGGATCATCTTGGATCTGCGCATCATTATCTTCAGAATGTGAAGATTGTGGCATATTAAGAGCTTGAGCCCTAGTGATTACTGCATTAGCAGATTGCATATTAACATTTTCCCAATTAGAAATTTGCTGTGGAGTGCATTCTTTCACTCCATGAATGCGACCGATGATAAGATCAGCGATCGGATTCGGCAAGAGACATGCTTGCACCTCTCCTGTAAAGAAAGGCGTAGCAATATTGATAATGGCAGTGGAGTACTTCTCCAATGTGCCACCAAATGTTACACATTTGACTATATTGCCTGTAGCTCGAGAAGGATTTACGAGTGATTGCCTCACTCCAATGGTAGTGCACCCCGAATCGAAAAGAATTGATACCGGAGTACCATCTATTAGGCCCCTATTAAAGACAAGAGCACCCCTTCCATTATGCGCAATTGACGCATGGAGAGCGGGAAGCGGGTGACCGCAGCTTAAAGTAGAAACTGTGGTTGGATCGAATAATGTTTTGCATTGCGAACACTCAGATGCTCTAGCAAAATCGAAAGCGGAATTTGCTACACTGTTGGAGTCTTTTTTATCATTATTCTGATTATCGGTGTCGTGGAACTCCTGTTGTGCAGAGTTAGCCTGGTAATAAGATTTACCATGTCTTTTGTGTTGTGATCTACCTCGGTTATAATTGTCTCTATAATTATTATTGCCTCTGTTATAACCCCTATTTGGGTTTGAATCATAATATTCATGATCATAATCATCACGCTCATTATATTGAGTATCCCTGTAATATTGTTTCTTTTGTCTCCATGAAGCACTTGGGTAGTTCCTATAGCTACTCCCTTTTCGAGAATTTCTAACATTATGGGTACCCCTCGCGTGTCGAGGACTATCAGCCCGATTCCAGTTCTTCAAAGAAGAACCCTGATTTGAGTGGTTATCTTGGTTTTGATACTTATTCCAATTAACCTTTTTATCAAATTTATTTTTAGCTCCTTGGAATTTGTGTGAGTAATTCTGATTATATTCTGTTGCCGAAGCAACTGGCATACTCTCTTTAATGTTAGAGTTACTAAGAATCATGTCAGGGTGTGCCGTGGCATACTGGTCACAATATTCTTCCATTTGCTTTATTGTACTAGGTTTACGCTCATGTAAGAACTCTAGGAATGATTTATTTACAGAAGACATGACCTTGTCTCTTAGCAATAAATCCGTAAGACCATCAAATGTTTTCTCTGTTTTGGATAATTCAATCCATCGTGAAAGTGTAATTCGTGCTTTTGAGATGAATTCTGAGAATTCTACACCTACCTCAGGTCTCATTGTTTTAAACAAAAGACGATAACCTTCCTCAGACAGCTGATATCTCTTTATCAAAGCTGCCCTAACAGCATCATAATTATCTTTGTCGGCCTCTTCAACAAAATAGAACTTACTCAGAGACTCCCCTTTTAGATTTTCAGACAACTGATTCACATACTGTGATTTGTCAACATTATGAGATCGACAAGCCCGTTCAAATCTAGAAAGCCAAAATGTTATGTCATCACTGGTAGGGTTAAACGCTGGTACCTTGACCTTGTACACAAAGGGTTTACCATTACCACCAGATGCCTGATTAACATTACTCATACATGTCAATTTTAATTTCTCTAATTCAAACTCATGTTCTCTTATTGCTTTTCTCTCTTCAGCTTCTCTATCTAATCTTCTCTGTTCTGCAGCAGCTTCTAATTTTTTCTGTTCTGCAGCAGCAGCAACTTCTAGTTTTTTCTGTTCTGCAGCAGCTTCTAATTTTTTCTGTTCTGCAGCAGCTTCTAATTTTTTCTGTTCTGCATCAGCTTCTAATTTCTTCTGTTCTGCATCAAATCTCCTTTCCTCCACTTGCATCTGCAATTTCTTAAGTTCAGCAGCAGTATCAGCTTCTTTTTCTAATCTTTTTTCTTCAGCTAGAGCTTTCCTTTCTTCTGCAGCAGCTTTTTTTTCTTCTATTTGAAGTTTTCTCTCCTCAGCCGCAGCTTTTTTTTCCTCAGCAGCAGCTTTTCTCTCTTCAGCAGCAGCAGCAATTTTTTTCTCTTCTGCAGCTAATGCTTTGTCATATTGAGCAACAGCCCATTGTTCTAAGTCTTTTCCAGTCTTATCAAGAGATTTTCCTTGTGCAATAAAATAATCTAATGTAGACATATTGTCTTCTTAAATCAGAAACCTGAAAAAGTAAATAAATTACCCTCTTTCACGTTAATGGGAGACAAGTCTATACCATAGACTTAGTCTTAGTCCAAACTTGTATGGTTTATAATAACCAATGATAACTTGAGTACCTGTGGACAACAATAACTGTATCTCAAATACTGTGGGAGACAAGCCTTACAAAGGTCTTGTATATCTCAATGTAATCAAAGATCACTTGGGTACCTGTGAAAAATAATCATAAAGTACTGATCTGTACTATACTATCAGTGTATACCACTATAACTCCTATGTCATATGTCAACTAAAGACATTACAAAGGACAAACAAGAAAAGACAATATGAACACATTTGCAGAGATCAAATTAAATTAAATAGGAGAAATGAAAAAAAATGATCACAGAAACCGTGATGATAACTGCAATAATATAACAAGACAAATAACGCCACAGTGTATAAACATAAGGGTGTAAAAAACTGAAATGAAAGGAAAGATGAGACCTACAATTATACAAACAAATCAAACAAAAATAAAGAACAGAAAAAATGTTACAAATACAAATATGAAACAGTCGTCACAACTAACCAAATATTTGCAAACTATGTTGCATGCAAATTTCAATTAAGAAATTGCTCCCTATCGAACGCCAGAACAAGACCAATATCACTCGGTATTTCCTGTTCTAGTCACCTCCCATCCAGGCCCGCAACATATAAACACCTACACATATAAACAAATAACATGTAAGCATAAATAGCATATAGCATACAATATAATTTATGTCATGAATGGAATGTGTTGCAGGTATAGTGTTGTAAAGCAGGCACAGTTTATTTTAATTCTAATAACTTGCCACTTTATTTAGTAATAGATTTAATTTTAAACTATTACACTGTCAATTTGTCTCTTTTGAGCATATGAAGATCCAACGATGAACTATGCACTTTATGTTCAACAACACTGTGATTCTTCTGTACGTTGAGAAATGTCAACAATACTGCTCCAGATATTTTCTACACTTGATACCACTGTCCTGTGTAATACTGTCTGTACAGCGAAAAACTGTCAACAAGCGCTGACCTAGATACAGCATCCTATCGGTAATACAGGTCAAGCTGACATCGACTGTATAGCTGTCCTACTGGTGTTGATGTGGTCAAACAAATGTTCTTTCAGCTGTAAACTGTGATTCTCAACACAAAACTGCGTCAGTGAAGGCAGATCGGTAAATAACTAAAGTTACTTGACGTCCATAGTTTTGTAGTATATATCATGAAACCACGAAAGGGGGGTTTCTAGCAAGATTGAGATCTCCCTGTCACTGTCCGATAATAGGATAAATAATCTGTTCTCTTGGCAGTGATCAAAACATATGATGACCGAAATCTAACATGGCCGCCTCCCTGAGTTGTCGTTCACTCATTCATAGGAAGGAGAATATAAGCCAGAGTTAATTTATAATGGATATATAAATGATTTCATAAATGTTTCCATACAGCTCTACGGTGATCAGGTTAATTCACTAGCCATAACCGCTGTAGGAAAGTCTGTCATCTTCGTCGATACAAAACACGACCCTAGCGATACGAAGCACAATGTTCCATCTAGGTCGAATCGACATGAGATCATCAAAATAGGGTCTGGCAATACATGGAGTCCGAATTATACATTGTACCGTACCTTAGGAGAGTCTCTAACATAAACTATAGTAGAGATACCATCTCCTTTAGAAGAAAACCACTTCATGAATCATATTTCCTTAAGAATCTACCAGCCCTTTGAAAAGTGCGTACCCGCCATTATCACGGTACATCGGAACTCATCACGACTTGTCAAGACAACTCATACTTCCGCTAGACCGGAATAATAAGAATCTAGTCCCGCCTACCCATCCAAAATATACAATATAGGACTGATTCTACTTGTACTAATAATATGTAATACATATGAATTCAGGCCATAAACATAATAAGCAAATTAATCTATTTTCTGGCCCTAAAAATAAGTACAAATATAAGAGCAATATCCGTGCGCCGGATCAATATCAAGAACGATTACTCCTATAATCAAAAGTGTGAATCAAACATGGATTATCTCGCTTTCCCCATAGACAGCATTTTCATACACAAATGAATGAATGTCTATATCTTTTCCATATTAAATAGCCATATCGATTTTTGTAATATGTGCGTCAAAATATGCACGCAACACTCAGAGAGAAGACAAAAGACTGGAAGCTGAAAGAGAAACTAAAAGGTTAGAAGCTGAGGAAAGGAAATTACAAGCAGAGAGAGACCATCAGTTGAGATTAAAAGAGCTTGAAATTCAGGCAAATACTGGCAATAATGGTGGTAGCTCACCTCACTCTGAGAGTAGCTCCAGTCAGAGCACCTCAAGTGGGGCCATGAATTTTCATCTGGACCCATTTGTTGAGAAAGAAGATGCCATCGAGTCGTACCTGGATAGATACGAAAGACTAGCCACTACCTATGGCTTAGTGAAAGAAAAATGGAGTCTTAAACTATCTCAGGGATTGAGTGTGGCCTACGATGTGTATTTGAAGCTCTCAAGAGATGACCAGGAAGATTATGAAATCCTGAAACAGGCACTGCTTGTGAGATATGAAAAGAACTCAGAATCATATAGAAAGAAATTCCGAACCGCTAAACTTCTTCCAGGAGAAAACTATCACCAATTCTCTGCTAGACTGGAAACCTATTTGGAAAAATGGAGTAGTTTAGGAAAGTGTCAGGATCTGAAAGAAATGATAATGATGGAGCAGGTGAAAGAGTCCATGCCTCAAGAAATGAGGAAGTTTATCATGGAACAAGGAGCAGAGAGATTGGAAGATATGGTAACTGTTGCTGAGAGATATCAAGCAGCTCAGGCAGAATTATTAGGAAATAAGAAGAAGCAGGGTGAAAACTTCAAATCATCCCAAAACTATACCAAATATGAACAAAAGGACCATACCACAAGGAACAAACAAAGATTTGACCAAAAGGACAAAAACCCTCTAAGATCGGATAAGACACCTTACCGGAAGGAAGGAAAGTGGTGTAAAACTTGTCTAATGAGTAACCACAATACTGCGGACTGCAGAAGGAAGAATCCTCCTCATCATGCTGCATGTCTTACAACAGGGAATCAGGGAAGGAAGGAAATGGCAGTAAGTCAGAAAGACTTCCATCATCCCCCTGTCTGTGAGGAAGTGACCGTGAATGGCACTCAAGTACTGTGTTTATATGACACAGGATTGGACTTTGATTCAGTTGTGTGCTCTTCTCTAGTGAGTCCTGACCAGATAACCACAGAAACAGTGGAAATCAGAGGACCGATCAAGGGAGCAAGAACCATGACACTACCCATAGCTCGAATCAACATAAGATCTCGTTATGTGGAAGGAGAAATCAAAGCAGCAGTGATGGACGACCCTATTTACCCTTTGATTTTGGGGTGTAGGTATGTTTTCCTTGGAGAACCTATAAAACCTGTAGTTATGGCAACAGTCCAGACCAGGGAAAGCTCCAGGAAAATGGAGGAAAATCCTATCAATACTCATCCAGAAGAGATGAAAAAGGCTCAAGCAGCAGACAGCACGTTGAAGCCTTGTTTTGGCAAATTGCCAAAAGCCCCTAACCCTCCAGAGAAAGGAGACTTGTATATGAAGAATGGCCTACTATACAGAAAAGCTGGAACAGGACCTAAAGGGCATGAACAGCTTGTAGTGCCAAAATCTTACAGGGAGAAGGTTATGACGCTAGGACATGCTATACCCTTCAGTGGACATATGGGAATATGGGCCACTGGACAAAGGATAGCCTGTCACTACTTTTGGCCAGGAATTACAGAGGACATAAAAAGATATGTAAGATCCTGTCCAGAATGCCAAAGAGTAGCTCCTAAGCATAGGACTGCACCAGCAACACTGGGAGAAATGCCTATTATGGGAACCCATTTTGAACGTGTTGCAGTAGATATTGTTGGACCCCTCACTAGGACCAAGAAGAGAAATGCTTACATCTTAACCTTGGTTGATACTTGCTCTATGTGGGGAGAAGCAGTGGCCATGTCAGCTATAGATTCAAAGCACGTGGCAGAGGCCCTGTTGACAATATTTACCCGATTAGGTTTCCCGCATCAGATATTGACTGACAATGGGTCTCAGTTTAAGGGAAAGCTAACACAAGAAGTATTCAGGATATTTCAAGCCAGGCACTATCATTGTAGTCCCTACCATGCCCAAGGGAACGGTCAAGTAGAGCGGTTCAATGGTACGCTAATTTCAATCCTTAGAAAGCTGGCGAGTGAAAAACCTGATACTTGGGATACATACTTACCCGCTGCACTATTTGCATATAGGGAAGTACCCCACAATTCAACTGGATTGGCTCCAGCTACATTGTTGTTTGGAAGACCAATAAAAGGTCCACTGGAAGCATTGCTGCGGACATGGACTGATGAAAAGGCAGAGGAAACAGTGACTTCCTCATACCAGTACGTCAACGAGTTGACATCTCGATTGAAAGCAGGTTGGAAACTGGCCAATGATAACGTAAGACAGGCCAGGAGGAAGCATGCTGCCTACTACAACAAAAAAGCAAAGGATAGGGAACTAGAGGTGGGTGAAAAGGTGTTATTACTGTTGCCAAGCAGCAATAATAAATTGCAGATTGGATGGCAGGGACCCTATGTCATACTGGAGAAACTTTCCAGGACCAATTATAAGATTGCCAAGAAAGGAAAGGAGAAGGTATATCATGTCAATCTTCTTAAAAAATACTATGACAAGGAATCATCAGAAGTTGCACATATCATGACCCTAGCCATTGCAACAGAAATGCACGGTGAACCACTTCACTCTATGGAGTATCCACTCACAACCACAGAGGATTATGTTCAAGTAAATATTAGTGAACATTTAACTCCAGAGCAGAAGAAGAGGGTTCAGAAAGTGTTGGAAACCCATGCTGATGTGCTCACAGATAAGCCAGGTCGTACGAATCTGTTAGAGTACGACATGAAGGTTACCGACCCTACCCCAGTATGCATGAGAACATACCCTATACCCTATGCGAAAGCCCAAGCACTAAGGGTGGAAGTTGATTATCTGTTGAAGGAGAAAATTATCTCGAAGTCAGACTCTCCCTATAGCTCAAGTGTGGTGCTATTAAGGAAGCCTAGTGGTGAACACATGTTATGTATTTACTACAAGAAGCTTAATGCGATCACAGAATCTCAGGTGGACCCATTACCTGACACCAACCAGCTGTTCTCTACACTGAGTAAGGCTAGGTATTTATCGAAGGTAGATCTAAGCAAGGGATACTACCAAATACCAGTGAAACCAGAAGTTAGGAAAATGCTGGCATTTAGTACATCAGACGGACACTACGAGTTTAATGTACTACCTTTTGGGCTGAAAAATTCTCCCAGTATCTTTTCAAGAATGATGAGGAAATTATTGGAACCTCTACAAAATCCCCATATCACTAACTTTATGGATGACATTCTTGTTGCTACAAACACATTTGAAGAGCATATAGTAGCGCTCTCCATGTTGTTTGACAGACTGAGAGAAACTGGATTGACTGCACGTCCAACCAAGTGCTATATCGGTTGTAAGGAGTTGGAATTCCTAGGTCACACCATTTCTACAGGTCATATGTCTCCTGACCCAAAGAATATAGAGAAGCTAAAGAAGGCACCCAGACCTCAAACGAAGAAAGATGTGAGATCATTTGTGTCATTATGTGGGTTCTATCAGAAGTACATACCCCACTTTAACTCTCTGTGTGCACCATTAACTAACTTAACGAAGAAAGGACAGCCTGACAAAATCCAATGGAATGCTGATTGTGAAAAAGCTTACACAGAGCTAAAAGCAAAACTCACCAGCAAACCCATCTGTTGCGTGCATATTTTGACGCACATATTACAAAAATACGATATGGCTATTTAATATGGAAAATATATATACATTCATTCATTTGTGTATGAAAATGCTTTCTATGGTAAAGCTAGATAATTCATGATTGATTTACACTTTTGATTATAGGAGTGATCGTTCTTGATATTGATTCGGCGCATGGATATTGAACTCATGTCCGTCCTTATTTGTTCGGGCCGGAAAATAGATTAATTTTACTTGTTATGTTTATGGCCTGAATTCATATGTATTACATATTATTAGTACAAGTAGAATCAGCCCTGTATTGTATATTTTGGATGGGTAGGCAGGACTATATTCTTTTCATGCCGCTCTAGCGGAAGTATGGGTTGTCTTAACGAGTCGTAAAGAGTTCCGAAGTAGCCGCCGAGAAATGGCTGTGTTTTCCAAGGGCTGGCCCTGTTAAAGGTTTAAAGTGAGTTATGGATGATTTTTTCCATAAGGAAGGAATGTCTCTGCAAGTGTATGATGTTAGAGACTCTTCTCATGTATTTCATTATGTTTGAATTCGGACTCCAGGTAAAGCCAGACCCGTTTTTGCCTTTGATGATCTCCTTATGGTTAGACCTAGATGAAACATCGTATTTTCGAGCATCGTTGGTCGTTTGAATAGATTGATGAAGATGACAGGTTCCATCAGCGCTTATGTCTTTATGAAGCAACCTTCTGACTAAGGGACTGTATGGAAACTATAGGAAATCCTATATATTCAAGTTATGAATTAACTGTGGCTGATAATTATCCTTATGCTGGGCGAGTGAGCGAAAAATCAGGGAAGGAGGCCATTTTGTAGTCCTGTCATCATTATGGTTCACTGTCCAAAGAACGGATCAGGAGTCTTATTATTCGGACAGTGGCACGGAGATCTCATCAAGATTAAAACCCTATCGGGGTTTAACTGTGTTACCTAAATATTTAATATAGATACAGCTGGAGAACTTAGCTAAAGAAAAGGTTCGTCCAGTGAACTCTTTGTATGTCTACACACACATGCCCACTGATGCGTTCAGTCAGTTTGGGTATATATATCAATAATCCACCAGAACATTGATTGACTATTTAATATTGAATGCTGAATGAAATGTACTACTATTCTACTACCTTATGATTTGCTATGTCAACATACTCATGACTGTATTCCGTGATGTCCAAGTGTGTGCGTCATTATTAAAAACATAGAAACGTCAAAAACGGTTCCTAACATCTTTGACTTGCCTAAGAGTGTGAGTGAAATAGTGTCAAGTGTCAACTACATCGAACAGTCCACCATTCGCGTAGTTTCCACTCTCACTCCATACATACACAATCATGCGTCAGTTGAGTTGACCTTTGTTGTACTTGCCTGTCTCATGTGTAACGAGCAGGAAGGATACTCTACCATTTACAATGATGACCACCAGTACCACCTGAGGAACGATTACTTGACAGTAATCCCATAGCAGACACTGCCTTGCTGTCTTTGCCTTCCCTAACTCAGGACTAGAGTGAGTTACCCATTTACAGCGGGTTAGACTACAACGACATTCTACAGTAGTGGCCAGTCATACAATTACACTTTACAGTTACAGTGATAGTCAAAATACTACACTTTACAGTGGTGGCCAGTTTCCTGGGTCCAGCCTTCGCAGTCTTGATGATTGAAGTCACCAAGTATGACAAGAACGTGTATTTTGGCAAAATGTGACACACATCAACACCAGTAGGAACTATACAGTCGATGTCAGCTTGACCTGTTCTGACAAGTGAAATGAATCTGGGTCAATGCTTGTTGACATTTTTTGCAGTACAGAGCTGAAAACTTTGAAGAACATAAACTGTTCGGTTGTTACAGTGTGTGATTACCTTACTAAAGAAGAACATAAGTGTTATTATTTCATCGGTGGATCTTCTCATGTTCAAGAAAAAAATTGAACAATATAATAAGATAATTTAAGGTTGATTAAAAGTGCCAGTTTATTTTGATTAAAAGCTGTGCCATTAAAGTGAAACCTGAGCATACTTTGCAACACATTCCAACCACAACACATGTGATTAATTAATGATATATGCATTTATGCTTTATATATATTTATGTTTACATGTTTATATGTGATATTTGTTTGTACTCTGCGGGTTTAAGGTTGGGCGGCGACTAGAACAGGAAATACCAAGGGACATTGGTCTTGTTCTGGCGTTCTATAGGGAGCAAATTTCTTAATTGAAATTTGCATGCAACATTGTTTGCAAATATTTGTTAGCTGTGAAGACTGTATTCATTGTTGTTTTTGTAATATTCCTCTGTTCTTTAGTTTTGTTTGATTTGTTTGTATAATTGTAGGTCTCATCTTTCCTTTCATTTCATTTCTTTACACCCTTATGTTTATACACTGTGACGTTATTTGTCTTGTTATCTTATTGCAGTTATCATTGATCATTTTTCTTTCATTTGTCCTATTTAATTTAATTTGATTTCTGCAAATGTTTTCAGATTGTCTTTTCTTGTTTGTCCTTTGTAATGTCTTTAGTTGACATATGATATATGAGGTATAGTTGAATACACTTATATTATAGTACAGATCAGTACTTTATGATTATTATTGTTATAAAATAAAGTGAACAAGACCTTTGTAAGGATTGTCTCCCACAGTGATTGGGATAGGAAATATTATTTTCCACAGGTACTCAAGTGATCATTGGTTACATTAAGCAAGTATACAAGACCTTTGTAAGGCTTGTCTCCCACAGTATTTGGGATATACAGTTATTGTTTTCCACAGGTACTCAAGTTATCATTGGTTATAGTATAAACAAAATAACCATACAAGTTTTTTCACTAAGACTAAGTCTATAGTATAGACTTGTCTCCCATGAAAGTGAAATAGGGTAATTTATTTACTCTTTCAGGTTTCTGATTTAATTAGACAAGATGTCTAGTTTAGATTACTTTATTGCACAAGGGAAAGCTCTTGATAAGACAGGTAAAGATTTAGAAGAATGGGCTGTTGCTCAATATGATAAAGCATTAGCTGCTGAAGAGAGAAAAGCTGCTGCTGAAGAGAGAAAAGCTGCTGCTGCTGCTGAAGAGAGAAAAGCTGCTGCAGAAGAGAGAAAAGCTCTGGCTGAAGAAAAAAGATTAGAAAGAGAAGCTGATGCTGCTGCTGAACAAAAGAAATTGCAGATGCAGGTGGAGGAAAGAAGATTTGTGGCAGAACAGAAAAAATTAGAAGCTACAGCTGCTGCAGAACAGAAAAAATTGGAAGCTGCTGCAGAACAGAAAAAATTGGAAGCTGCTGCAGAACAGAAAAAATTAGAAGCTGCTGCTGAAGAAAGAAGATTAGATAGAGAAGCTGAAGAAAGAAAAGCAATAAGAGAACATGAATTTGAGTTAGAGAAATTAAGATTGACAAATATGAGTAATGTTAATCAGGCATCTGGTGGTAATGGTAAACCCTTTAATTATAAGATCAAGGTGCCAGCGTTCAACCCTTCCAGTGATGACATAACATTTTGGCTTTCTAGATTTGAACGTGCTTGTCGAGCACATAATGTTGACAAATCACAGTATGTGAATCAGTTATCTGAAAATCTAAAAGGAGAGTCTCTGACTAAGTTATCTTTGGTTGAAGAGGCCGACAAAGATAATTATGATGCTATCAGGGCAGCTTTGATAAAGAGATATCAGCTGTCAGAGGAAGGTTATCGTCTTTTGTTTAAAACAATGAGACCTGAGGTAGGTGTAGAATTCTCAGAATTCATTTCAAAAGCACGACTTACACTCTCACGATGGATTGAATTATCCAAAATAGAGAAAACATTTGATGGTCTTACGGATTTATTGCTAAGAGACAAGGTCATGTCTTCGGTAAATAAACCATTCCTAGAGTTTTTACATGAGCGTAAACCTAGTACATTAAAGCAAATGGAAGAATATTGTGATCAGTATGCCACGGCACACCCTGACATAATTCTTAGTAACACTAACATTAAAGAGAGTATGCCAGTTGCTTCAGCAACAGAATATAATCATAATTACTCACACAAATTCCAAGGAGCTCAAAATAAATTTGATAAAAAGGTTAATTGGAATAAGTATCAAAACCAAGGTAACCACTCAAACCAGGGTTCTTCTTCGAAGAACTGGAATCGGGCTGACAGTCCTCGATACGCGAGGGGTGCCCATAATTATAGAAATTTCCGAAAAGGGAGTAACTATAGGAACTACCAAAGTTCTTCATGGAAACAACAAAACCAACATTACAGGGATACTCATTATAATGAGCATGATGATTATGATCATGAATATTATGATTCAAACCCAAATAGGGGTTATAACAGAGGAAATAATAATTATAGAGGCAATTATAACCGAGGTAGATCACAACACAAAAGACATGGTAAATCTCATTACCAAGCTAACTCTGCACAACAAGAGTTCCATGAGGCCGGTAGTCAGAATAATGATAAAAAAGACTCTAATACTGTAGGATGTTCGGCTTTCGATTTTGATAGAGCATCTCAGTGTTCGCAATGCAAAACATTGTTCGATCCAACCACAGTTTCTACTTTAAGCTGTGGTCACCCGCTTCCCGCTCTCCCTGCGTCAATCGCGCATAATGGAAGGGGTGCTCTTGTCTTCAATAGAGGTCTAATAGATGGTACTCCGGTATCAATTCTTTTCGATTCGGGGTGCACTACCATCGGAGTGAGGCAGTCGCTCGTAAATCCTTCTCGAGCCACAGGCAATGTAGTCAAATGTGTAACATTTGGTGGCACATTGGAGAAGTACTCCACTGCCATTATCAATATTGCTACTCCTTTCTTTACAGGAGATGTGCAAGCATGTCTCTTGCCGAATCCGATCGCTGATCTTATCATCGGTCGCATTCATGGAGTGAAAGAATGCACTCCACAGCAAATTTCTAATTGGGAAAATGTTAATATGCAATCTGCTAATGCAGTAATCACTAGGGCTCAAGATCTTAATATGCCACAATCTTCACATTCTGAAGATAATGATGCGCAGATCCAAGATGATCCCTTGGAGATTTCCCACGATTCCTTTATCAAACAGCAGGAAGATGATCCTACTTTAAAGAAATTCTTTACTCTGGCAACAAAAGGTGATCCGAATAAGGATACAAATCGTAAATCTTGGATTACGATGAAGAATGGCGTACTTGTACGTATGGTACAAGACTCCGCTAAGTCCATTCATTCTCAAATTCTTGTGCCCAAGAATATGAGAGTTAAAATCTTACAGCACGCTCATGATTCTCAGTGTGCTGGACATATGGGTTTTTCCCGTACTAAATCTAGAGTTCTTGCATCTTTCTTTTGGCCTGCTGTGAATAAGGACATACGAATCTATTGTCGATCTTGTAAAGTATGTCAAGAGATTAAATCCAGAGGTCCACGCCATGATGCACCTATTCAGGCTGCAGACGTTCCCATTCGGCCATTTCAAAAAATGGCGATAGACATCATTGGTCCATTTAAGATAAAGTCTGCTAGAGGACACCAATTTATCTTGACGTGTGTTGACATGTGCACACGTTGGCCAGAGGCTGTTCCTCTAAAGAGCATAACTACTGCTGATATTGCAGATGCTCTTTGGTTAATATTTTCTCGTCTGGGATTTCCAGCAGAAATATTATCGGACCATGGTACCCAACTCATATCGGATACCATGTCTCAAGTGATGTCAACTCTAAAGATAGAGAGATCTCTGAGTAGTATTTATCATCCTATGTCCAATGAGATGGTAGAACGTCTGAACAGAACTCTGAAAAACCTACTAGGTAAGATAACTGAGGATCATCCTCAGGATTGGGACAGGGTTTTACCCGCGGCTCTCTTTGCATATAGAGAGGTCGCCAACGAACATACAGGATTTTCTCCTTTTGAACTTGTCTTTGGCGCGAAACCGCGAGGTCCTATGTCCTTACTTCATGATCTCATAACTGCTGATAATATTGTCGATGACACAAAATCCTCTTACGAATATGTCATTGCACTTAGACATAAGATTATTGAAGCATGCAAATTGGCAACCGCTTCTTCGGAATTTGCAAAGCAAAAGGCAAGGGAATTTGCCAATAAAAAGAGATGCTTGCGACAACTTTGTCCAGGTGACAAAGCATTTGTCTTGCTACCTTGTAGGGAAAATAGACTTCTTATTTCTTGGAAAGGTCCGTACGATATAATATCAAAAGTTTCCGATGTTGACTATATCGTCGATATTGACGGGAAGCGTAAAACCTTCCACATCAACATGCTCAAGGAATTCCATGAACGTCCTGATTATTTACAACCTGTTTTCCAGGCAACGGACGATTTTCCAGTCCAACATGGACAGTACTCATCTCTGTCAGTAATACAGGATGAGGAAACGAGTTTCTCGGATGTAAATTTACCTTTTCCAATGATTCCGCTTCACTCTAATGAATCATGGAAAGATGTGGCGATTTCTCCTGAATTATCTCCAGGAGAGCAGAAACAAGTTTCTACTATGTTAGAACAATTTCAGGATGTCCTTACTGACATTCCTGGTCAAACTGATGTCATTCAACATGACATTATTCTTACTGACCATACTCCTATAAGAGTCAGACCGTATCCTATCCCGATACATTTTCAAGCACAGGTAGAGAAAGAGTTGGATGAGATGATAGAGTTAAAAATTATTGAACCATCCACATCAGCATATTCTTCGCCGATGGTTATTGTACGGAAAAAAGACAATAACATACGTCTCTGCGTTGATTATCGCAAATTGAACCAGGTGACGAAATTTGATGCTGAACCTATGCCTTTACTAGAAGAGTTACTTACGAGACTATCGAATTCCCATTTCTTTACTAAACTTGATTTGTCTAAGGGATATTGGCAAGTTCCATTATCCGAACACGCCAAACCGTTTACTGCTTTTTCGACGCCTAGGGGTCTATTCCAATGGAATTTCATGCCTTTCGGCCTAATGAACGCCCCTGCAACATTCGTACGCATGATGCGTCGAATCCTATCTCATCGCTCAGATGTCATTGCATATCTTGATGACATCTGTCTTTTCAGTGATACTTGGAACGATCACTATAATGGGATAAATGAACTATTGTCTATCTTACGCGAGCATAACCTAACAGCAAAACCATCTAAAGCTTGTATTGGTTTTAGCGAAATATCTTTCTTAGGTCACCGTGTTGGTCATGGTTTCCTAAAAACAGAAGACCATAATACAAGTAAGATACTTAACATTTCTATTCCTAAGACTAAAAAGCAAGTGCGAAGTCTCTTAGGTCTAATACAATTTTATGGACGATTCATTCCGAATCTGTCCTCCATTATGTCACCTCTTTCTTCCTTGCTAAAGAAAGGGTCTCCTAATGTAGTCCATTGGACTCAAGAATGTCAATCCTCTTTGGATAAGGTTAAAACTATGTTTTCTACTTCACCTATCCTAGTATTGCCTTCTAAGGATAAGACATTTATTCTTCGTAGTGACGCTTCATCCACCGGGATTGGAGCAGCACTAATGCAAGAGTACTCTGGAACTCTGCATCTTGTGATGTATATTTCTCGGAAATTAAATGCCGCAGAGAAGAATTACTCGGTCCTAGACCGTGAATTATTGGCTATGGTTTGGTCAATCCTTAAACTTCAAAGATTTCTTCTTGGCGCGCATTTCATTGTGGAAACTGACCAGAAAGCTCTTACGGCTATTCAGAGTAAAAATCTGAAGAGCGCTAGATCAACGCGATACGCGATTGCTCTTCAGCCGTTTCATTTTTCGGTGCGAGCTATCCGTGGGTCAGAAAATGTGATGGCAGATATTTTGTCTAGATGCCCACATGATTCATAACTGTTAAATTATATGCCTAACTTTGCTACAGTTGTTCCTATGTTGAAATGTGTACACATATGTAATATATCATATATTGATTGTAACACTACTTAGCGGTTCATTGATGTTTATTCACCGCTGATCTTTCAGTGTTTTTTCGTCTTCGATGATCATGATGTTAAGATATCTAAGATGACATTTATGTATAAACTGATGTAGAAAGTGTGGCATTGCCAGTATTGTAGTATGCGTTGGTGACACCTCTCTGGAAATATTTATACTTAGAGAAATAATTTCTCTAAGTTCATGAAATATATTCTCAATGCTTATCATCTGCGCATTGTTATTGGTGCGTTGTGAGCCTATTGTATGTTGCTCCTAGATGTATTTTAAAAAAAAAGTACCATTTTTTTTTCCCGAGGGGTGTGGTAATCTGTTGCGTGCATATTTTGACGCACATATTACAAAAATACGATATGGCTATTGTTACGCACGGATCATTATTATTTTTCGTTTGTATAAACATTTTTCGTATGTATGATCATTTTTTGACTGAAATGTATATTATATATATTTACAGTCAAAGGGACAGAACCCGAAATATTGATACTGCTATTTTTTAGGAGTTTACCTCCTCTTGTATAGAGACACGTTCGGTCTATAATTTCTTGAACGAAGCGTGACCACATCTCCTTATTTGGTAGTACCAGTCAACTATGGTAGATGTCTGAAAACCTGTCTTAACGCTTCTTTTCATGACCATAAAAGGCGCGACTGTGTAAGACTTTTATCTCGAATGTTCTTAGAATCGTCTTATTGTGAACGGCGACTCAGAGATTGTCGCTCTGCGCATGTCTCGACTTGGTTTTCGTTTGTTGTTCCGGCCAGCTCGGGGAGTTTAGAAATGGTCTAAGTAGCGAGCAGACGCGACCTGCGTCTTGTGATTTTCTGAGGGAAATACATTGTCTTTGTGAGTTAGTTAGCTAACTAGACTATTTCCCAGTATTATTCAAGCCTGCCTGGAGGCATATGTTCATGGTTGATTTTCCGAAATAAGGTAATTCCTCTTGTATCGAACTTTATGCTATCATCTAGAGGTTCGTCATTTTGTCGCCTTTTTGCTCGCCTGTGTGATTCAAAATGGAGAGGTACTTTGACTAGGATTAAGTCACCGGTATCTTTATACCTGAACTAGTTATATATATATGGGTCGCTCTAGATCAACAAGACTATTGTCTGTGTTCCAGGATTCGTTATATCAGAGATCACGTCCAAGTCAGATGGTTAGACTTAGAAACATTATAAAGGTCGAGCTGACCTGTAATCCATGTATGCTATTCACGTGCAGACAGTAAACGGACTGATTGTATACATCTGATCTGCTAGCATCAGAAAGGGAATATTTATTATTGTCTATGAACAGTGATGATCTGCAGCTGACACTGTTGCAGAATTTATATATATTATTTATACAGCTGCACGAACTAGAACTCTATGATTTTGAATGCTGAACTCGTTGAACTATGTTGATGATATAAATATCCTGACTGTTTTGTGGCGTGCAATAAATGGAAAAAATTATACAACGAAGTTACCATTTCTATGACTCTACACATCATGTTGCCTGTGTTATACCCTGTGAACTGTTCTACTACCACATACACAGCAACATCCTAAAATCAGAGAAGACACCTACATCTTGCACTTTAATACCAGGTGTCGATAGGGGTGGCAAGTGGTCGTCAATCTTATACGGAGCTAACGTACCTGGCATTGTGGCGCACCATTATCATTTAGCCTAAATCCACCCTTATCATTTTTGGTGGCCATAGGTTGGTTTACTCTGATACCAGCTATCAAGGGGGTCAACAAACCCAGACATCATCATCAAGCTTTCAAAATTACAGTTCAACTCACTTCCTTCAAGAAAAGCTACTTTTGATGAAAGATTTTGAAAGTACCCGGCATTACTGACAGTTGTTGATATTTTGAAACTACCCGGCGCTGCTCGGCAGTATTGAAGTTTGTCTACAACTAGAAGGACAAGTACCGAGCGAATGGATTTCCTGATCTGTTAAGAAGAAGGACAAGTGCCGTAACAACTGTTCCGGTCTGAGAGGTACTGTTGCAGATTCAGAAGGTCAAGTTCAGAAGCTGTTTCCTGTTAGAAGCTCATTTCCTTCGTCATGGCAGTTTACGAGAGCAGATATGGATCAACGTTGGATCATTGTCCTAAGAATGCTGATCACATCCTGTTCTGAACTGTGCTGACGTTGTGGATACATAGAAGTTAAGTGGCCTGTTTTGTTTGTGAACTGTGCCCTTATGTTCTAGCTGAGCCTTCTAAATTCTTTCACATTTTTTGCTATTTGTTACATGTTATATGTTATTTGTATTTGTATATTTATATGTTTATATTCTGCGGGTTTTCTCGGTTGGGCGGTGTCTTTCAGTAGAAGATACCACGTCACAGAGGTTCTACTGTTAGCGTTTTCGTTAGGGACTGTGCGAATTTCCTACTGTGAAATTTGCTAGCGACAATCGTTGCTATATCTGTTTAGTTGTGACGAGTTGTGCTTTATTTTTGTTTCTTGTATATTTTTTTTTCTTTTTCTTTTCTCTCTTTCTTTCTGTTTTTTAGTTTCGATTTCGATGGTTTGTATTTGTAGGTCTCCCCTTTTCTATTATTCAGTTCTTTACGTATATTTTTGTGTATACACTGTAGCGTCATTTGTTTGTCATATCTTCGCATTTTGTCATCACATTTCTTTTTAGTTTCGCTGTTTATTTATTTGACTTATGCGAATGTTTTCGTATTGTTTGATCTTTGTTGTTGTTTACATTGACTCTGATCTTTGTTATTGTTTACATTGACTTTGATCTTTGTTATTGTTTACATTGTTGGTGACCTTTGTTATTGTTTACATTGTCTTGTTATTGTTTGCATAGTTCTTGCATAGTTAGCTTTCACTATTGTTACATATATGCTCATGCACTATTGGTCTATAGTGCACTTATCATAACTAACTGGTGGGTTTTTTGCTTATGCACTATTGTAGTGCAGTTATGATAAATAACTGATGGTTATGCACTGATTTGGGTAGTGCACTGATAATTAAGAGGTGACTTGTGATATTATTATACATTTGATAATACAAGTTGGTGTCAAGTCTTGTTTCCCACAGAGATTGGAGTAAACATAGTGATTATACAAGCACTTTATTAAGTCTTGTTGCTATTAAGATTGAAATAAGATAATTAATTATTTCAGGTTCTGTACTCACATTTTAGACATCATGTCTACATTTGAGTACTTTATTGAGCAGGGTAAAGCCCTTGGGAAGACAGGTGATAAATTAGAAGAATTTGCGACTGTTCAATATGCCAAGGCATTGAAGTCGGAAGAAAAGAAAATGAAAGAACAAACTGAACAAAAGAGAATAGATGCTGAAAATTTAAAACTGCAGATGCAGGTGGATGAGAAAAGATTACAAATGGAAATGGAAAAACAAAAAAGAGAAGCAGAATCTCAGGAGAAGAGACTTCAGGCTGAGGCTGAAAATAAGAGACTTGAAAAAGAGGCTGAAAATAAGAGACTTGAAAAAGAGGCTGAAAATAAGAGACTTGAAATAGAGGCTGAAAATAAAAGATTAGAAAAACAAGCTCAGGTTGAAGAAAGAAAATTGCAGGCACAGGCTGAGGCTGAAGAAAGAAGGTTACAAAGAGAGTCTGATGAGAGAAAAGCAAAAATGGAGCATGAAGAAAAACTCATAGCTTTAGAGTTAGAGAAGTTAAAGTTATTGAACGCTGGTAATGCTAATGATGCAAATAAGGTGTCAGATAAGACTAATGCTAAGGATTTCAAGCTTAATCTACCAGCATTTAATCCCTCAATCGATGATATAACATTTTATCTAGATAGATTTGAAAGTGCATGTAATGTGCATAATATAGATAAAACATTATATGTTTATCATCTGTCCAAGATACTTAGAGGTGATGCTTTGACTTTGTTGAGTATGGTAGATGTGCCTGACAAAAACAACTATGAGGTTGTCAGGGCGGCATTGTTAAAGAAGTACCAACTTAACGAGGACGGATATCGTCTTAAATTTAAAAACATGTTACCAGAAACTGGAGTTGAATTCTCTGAATTCATCTCAGGCATCCGTCTTACTTTTTTACGATGGGTTGAGTTGTCTAAGACAGAAAGTACATTTGAAGCTCTCGTGGACTTACTACTTAGAGACAAGGTTATGTCTTCTGTTAATGAAGCTTTTCTTTCTTTTCTTCATGAGCGTAAGCCTAAAAACATAAAAGAAATGGAAGAATACTGTAGCCAGTATGTTACTGCGCATCCTCACATAACCATTAGCAACTCTAAAGTAAAAGAAGGTCTGCCAGTTGCTTCGGCAGCACCTTATGGCCCAAATTTTATGCGTAAATTTCAGGGTAGCCAGCAAAATTTCAATAAAAAGAGTAACCGTAATTATGCCCAGAACCATAGTAATCAATTCCAGGGTGATTCTTCTTCCCAGAACTGGAGACAACCTAATACTACACGTTATTCTACTCCGGTTAACTTTAGAAATTTTCACAAAGGTAATCGGTATAGAGGAAAATATTTTTCTCAGAGACCTCAATACCAAGATAATAGAGGTTCTCAACAGCATAGAGATGGTAATGACAGTTATGGAAACTGGAACTCAAACCAGGATAAAAATTACAGTAGGGACTTTAATGATAATTGCAGAGGCAATAATGGTCGCGGTAGATCGCAACATAAGAGAAAAAGCTTTCAACAGACAAACTCTGTTCAACAAGAATCTCAGGGAGCAGATAAACAGGTTAATAATGATAAAGACCATAATGCTATCGGATGCTCATCTTTTGATTTTGGTAGGGCAAATAAATGTATCCAATGCAGTACTTTATTTGATCCGAAAACCGTTAGTACTTTAAGCTGTGGTCATCCTTTGCCCGCTCTTCCTGCTAATGTTGCTCATGATGGGAGAGGTTCTCTTATATTACATAAGGGGCTTGTAAATAGTAATCCAGTCTCAGTGTTGTTTGATTCTGGATGTACTACTGTCGGGGTTAGGCAATCTCTTGTAGATCCATCCTGTGCTACAGGAAAGGTCATCAAATGTGTCACATTTGGTGGCACGTTGGAAAAGTATCCTACTGCTATAATACACATTGCTACTCCTTTCTTCACGGGAGAGGTCCACGCGTGTCTACTTCCAAACCCTATTGCGGACCTTATTATTGGTCGTATTCACGGAGTTAGGGAATGTACCCCACAGCAGATTGCTGTTTGGGAAGAGCAAAACATTGAAGCTACCAATGCGGTGGTCACAAGAGCACATGCTCTGGATCCACCTCAAACTTCATTAACTAATAATGATGAAGTAAATGACCAAGATAGTCACTTGACTATTACACGTGACTCATTTATCAAATTGCAAGAAGAAGATCCTTCTTTACAAAAATTCTTCATTCTAGCAAAAAAAGGTGATCCTAATCAAAATACTAATAGAAAATCTTGGATTTCTATGAAGAACGGCGTACTTGTACGTATGGTACAAGACTCGACTACGTCCACTCATTCACAAATTCTTGTGCCTAAGAGCATGAGATTGCAAATATTGCAACATGCTCATGACTCGCAATGTGCTGGACATATGGGTTTTTCCCGTACAAAGTCGAGGGTTCTTGCGGCTTTCTTTTGGCCATTTGTGAGCAAGGACATACGAATGTACTGTCGCTCTTGCAAAGTATGTCAGGAGGTCAAATCTAAAGGACCACGACATGCTGCGCCTATCCAGGCTGCTGACATTCCTATTCGCCCTTTTCAAAAAATGGCAATAGATATTATCGGTCCTTTTAGAATTAAGTCGGCTAGAGGACATCAATTTATTCTTACATGTGTCGATATGTGCACACGTTGGCCAGAGGCAATACCTCTCAAGAGCATCTCAACTGCTGATATCGCAGACGCTCTTTGGCTGATATTTTCTCGCTTGGGTTTTCCCGGAGAAATATTGTCAGACCATGGCACTCAACTTATATCAGACACTATGTCACAGGTAATGTCTATGCTACACATTAAAAGGTCTCTCAGCAGTATCTATCACCCAATGTCTAATGGGTTGGTCGAACGTTTAAATAGGACTCTGAAAACTTTACTTGGTAAAATAACTGAGGATCATCCTCAGGATTGGGACAGGGTCTTACCCGCGGCTCTCTTTGCGTATAGAGAGGTCCCCAATGAACATACGGGGTTTTCCCCTTTTGAACTTGTCTTTGGCGCGCAACCGCGCGGCCCTATGTCTTTACTTCACGATCTAATCACTGCCGATAATATTAGCGATGAGACTCAATCTTCTTATGAGTACGTCATTGCTCTTAGGCAAAAGATCATCGAGGCATGCAAACTAGCAACTTCGTCTTCCGAATTTGCTAAAGAAAAGGCAAGGCAGTTTGCAAATAAGAATAGATGTCTACGACAACTTTGTCCAGGTGACAAAGCTCTCGTTCTACTTCCTTCAAGGGAGAACAGACTTCTAATTGCATGGAAAGGTCCATATGCAATAGTCTCCAAAATTTCTGATGTCGACTATGTTGTCGATATTGATGGAAAGCATAAAACTTTCCACATAAATATGCTCACGGAATTTTATGAAAGACCTGACTATTTGCAGCCTATTTTCCAGGCTACGGACAATTCTCAAGCAACTCATGGTCAGTACTCATCTCTGTCAGTTATACAGGATGAGGAAACTACTTTTTCTGATGTCAATCTTCCTCTTTCTATGGTCCCACTTTATTCTACGGAATCTTGGAAAAACGTGACCGTTTCTCCAAATCTTTCCGCTGAGGAACATCGACAAGTTTCTTCGATGTTGCAAACATTTCAGGATGTTCTTACAGACATCCCGGGACACACACATGTCATTGAACATGACATTGTGCTAACTGATCACAATCCTATCAGAGTCAGACCTTATCCAATACCTATCCATTTCCAGTCTCAAGTCGAAAAAGAATTGGATGAAATGATACGTTTGGAAATCATTGAACCATCCACTTCAGCATACTTTTCGTCTATGGTTATTGTTCGAAAGAAGGATAATAACATTCGCATTTGCGTAGATTATCGCAAATTGAACCAAGTTACGAAGTTCGATGCTGAACCTATGCCTTCATTAGAAGAGCTACTCAATAAACTTTCTAATTCTAGATTCTTTACCAAACTAGATTTGTCTAAAGGTTATTGGCAAGTCCCGCTAACTGAACGTGCCAAACCTTTTACAGCTTTTTCTACACCTAGGGGTTTATTCCAATGGAATTTCATGCCTTTTGGTCTTATGAACGCCCCTGCTACATTCGTACGCATGATGCGGCGAATTCTCGCATATCGTACAGATGTCATAGCATACCTAGATGATATCTGTCTATTCAGTGATTCCTGGGAAGATCACTATTTGGGTTTATACGAATTACTGTCTACTCTTCGCGAGTATAACTTGACTGCAAAACCCTCTAAAGCCTTTATAGGATTTAGTGAGATTTCTTTCCTAGGTCATCGTGTTGGTCATGGTCTTTTAAAGACAGAGGACCACAATGTTTCAAAAATACTTAACATTTCGGTCCCTAAGACGAAGAAACAAGTAAGGAGTCTATTAGGTTTGATCCAATTCTACGGACGATTCATTCCGAATCTGTCCTCCATTATGGCACCGCTTTCTACTTTATTGAAGAAAGGGTCGCCTAATCTGATCCGCTGGTCTAAAGAATGTCAATCCTCATTGGACCAGGTTAAAGCCCTATTTTCATCTCCACCTATTCTTAGGTTACCTACTATTGAGAAGACTTTTGTTCTTCGAAGTGACGCCTCGTCAACTGGGATTGGGGCAGCACTAATGCAGGAGTATTCTGATACTCTGCATCCGGTGATGTATATCTCTAGGAAATTAAATGCTGCAGAAAAGAATTACTCGGTTTTAGACCGTGAGTTATTGGCTATGGTATGGTCTATTCTGAAGTTACAAAGATTTCTTCTAGGCGCACATTTCATTGTGGAAACCGACCAGAAAGCGCTTACTGCTATTCAGAGCAAAAACTTGAAGAGCTCGAGGTCCACTCGTTATGCCATAGCTCTTCAACCATTTCATTTCTCGGTTCGAGCTATCCGTGGTTCGGATAATGTGATGGCAGACATTCTGTCCAGATGCCCACACGATTCCACATGATTCTTCTGTCATATATATATTTCCTGATATACAAGCCAATATTATAATGACATGTTAGTAGATTTTTTTTCTCACTTTTTTTGGGGGGGAATTTATAACATTGTACCATGTAATTATCTAAGAAGGCTTAGTTAGTGATATACGGGCCAAAAGATCACTCGGCCACATTTAAATAAATTATTTTCAGGATTGTATTAGGAGATTTACCAGTTGTCTTTAAGATTTGTGTTATTGATATTTTCGCAGCACATCATTGAAGTCTGCGAGTTTATGTCCATTGTGGAACTTTGAGGATATCAAGTCCTGTCCTAGATTGGGAGCGGATGATGTCCACATCTTCTTCTATTGAATGTTTTATGTCAACGAAGATCAACACATGTATTACTTATTAATTACTGTTGCTTTATATAATGTAATAATATAGTGCGGTATATTAGTAAATTACACCGCTATTTGCAACACATTGTATGATACCATAATAATATATTTAATTTCATATATTGGTATGAGAATAATTTGATTTTCATTATGATGTTGCCATCATTGTGGCGTGTGTTGGTGGCACCTTCCTGGAATATATAAGCGTATACTTAGATAAATTTTTTCTCTAAGGATCTGAGATATGATCTCAGTGTCGCTCCATGCGTTGAGCTAATTTGTTAGGTATATATCCGCGCATCATACGTGCGTTAGGAGCCTAGATTTTTTTTCCGGCTCCAGGATTTAAAAAAAAAAAAATGTTTCATTTTTTTTTCCCGGGAGGGTGCGGTAATGTTACGCACGGATCATTATTATTTTTCGTTTGTATAAATATTTTTCGTATGTATGATCATTTTTTGACTGAAATGTATATTATATATATTTACAGTCAAAGGGACAGAACCCGAAATATTGATACTGCTATTTTTTAGGAGTTTACCTCCTCTTGTATAGAGACACGTTCGGTCTATAATTTCTTGAACGAAGCGTGACCACATCTCCTTATTTGGTAGTACCAGTCAACTATGGTAGATGTCTGAAAACCTGTCTTAACGCTTCTTTTCATGACCATAAAAGGCGCGACTGTGTAAGACTTTTATCTCGAATGTTCTTAGAATCGTCTTATTGTGAACGGCGACTCAGAGATTGTCGCTCTGCGCATGTCTCGACTTGGTTTTCGTTTGTTGTTCCGGCCAGCTCGGGGAGTTTAGAAATGGTCTAAGTAGCGAGCAGACGCGACCTGCGTCTTGTGATTTTCTGAGGGAAATACATTGTCTTTGTGAGTTAGTTAGCTAACTAGACTATTTCCCAGTATTATTCAAGCCTGCCTGGAGGCATATGTTCATGGTTGATTTTCCGAAATAAGGTAATTCCTCTTGTATCGAACTTTATGCTATCATCTAGAGGTTCGTCATTTTTGTCGCCTTTTTGCTCGCCTGTGTGATTCAAAATGGAGAGGTACTTTGACTAGGATTAAGTCACCGGTATCTTTATACCTGAACTAGTTATATATATATATGGGTCGCTCTAGATCAACAAGACTATTGTCTGTGTTCCAGGATTCGTTATATCAGAGATCACGTCCAAGTCAGATGGTTAGACTTAGAAACATTATAAAGGTCGAGCTGACCTGTAATCCATGTATGCTATTCACGTGCAGACAGTAAACGGACTGATTGTATACATCTGATCTGCTAGCATCAGAAAGGGAATATTTATTATTGTATATGAACAGTGATGATCTGCAGCTGACACTGTTGCAGAATTTATATATATTATTTATACAGCTGCACGAACTAGAACTCTATGATTTTGAATGCTGAACTCGTTGAACTATGTTGATGATATAAATATCCTGACTGTTTTGTGGCGTGCAATAAATGGAAAAAATTATACAACGAAGTTACCATTTCTATGACTCTACACATCATGTTGCCTGTGTTATACCCTGTGAACTGTTCTACTACCACATACACAGCAACATCCTAAAATCAGAGAAGACACCTACATCTTGCACTTTAATACCAGGTGTCGATAGGGGTGGCAAGTGGTCGTCAATCTTATACGGAGCTAACGTACCTGGCATTGTGGCGCACCATTATCATTTAGCCTAAATCCACCCTTATCAGCTATTTAATATGGAAAATATATATACATTCATTCATTTGTGTATGAAAATGCTTTCTATGGTAAAGCTAGATAATTCATGATTGATTTACACTTTTGATTATAGGAGTGATCGTTCTTGATATTGATTCGGCGCATGGATATTGAACTCATGTCCGTCCTTATTTGTTCGGGCCGGAAAATAGATTAATTTTACTTGTTATGTTTATGGCCTGAATTCATATGTATTACATATTATTAGTACAAGAAGAATCAGCCCTGTATTGTATATTTTGGATGGGTAGGCAGGACTATATTCTTTTCATGCCGCTCTAGCGGAAGTATGGGTTGTCTTAACGAGTCGTAAAGAGTTCCGAAGTAGCCGCCGAGAAATGGCTGTGTTTTCCAAGGGCTGGCCCTGTTAAAGGTTTAAAGTGAGTTATGGATGATTTTTTCCATAAGGAAGGAATGTCTCTGCAAGTGTATGATGTTAGAGACTCTTCTCATGTATTTCATTATGTTTGAATTCGGACTCCAGGTAAAGCCAGACCCGTTTTTGCCTTTGATGATCTCCTTATGGTTAGACCTAGATGAAACATCGTATTTTCGAGCATCGTTGGTCGTTTGAATAGATTGATGAAGATGACAGGTTCCATCAGCGCTTATGTCTTTATGAAGCAACCTTCTGACTAAGGGACTGTATGGAAACTATAGGAAATCCTATATATTCAAGTTATGAATTAACTGTGGCTGATAATTATCCTTATGCTGGGCGAGTGAGCGAAAACTCAGGGAAGGAGGCCATTTTGTAGTCCTGTCATCATTATGGTTCACTGTCCAAAGAACGGATCCGGAGTCTTATTATTCGGACAGTGGCACGGAGATCTCATCAAGATTAAAACCCTATCGGGGTTTAACTGTGTTACCTAAATATTTAATATAGATACAGCTGGAGAACTTAGCTAAAGAAAAGGTTCGTCCAGTGAACTCTTTGTATGTCTACACACACATGCCCACTGATGCGTTCAGTCAGTTTGGGTATATATATCAATAATCCACCAGAACATTGATTGACTATTTAATATTGAATACTGAATGAAATGTACTACTATTCTACTACCTTATGATTTGCTATGTCAACATACTCATGACTGTATTCCGTGATGTCCAAGTGTGTGCGTCATTATTAAAAACATAGAAACGTCAAAAACGGTTCCTAACATCTTTGACTTGCCTAAGAGTGTGAGTGAAATAGTGTCAAGTGTCAACTACATCGAACAGTCCACCATTCGCGTAGTTTCCACTCTCACTCCATACATACACAATCATGCGTCGGTTGAGTTGACCTTTGTTGTACTTGCCTGTCTCATGTGTAACGAGCAGGAAGGATACTCTACCATTTACAATGATGACCACCAGTACCACCTGAGGAACGATTACTTGACAGTAATCCCATAGCAGACACTGCCTTGCTGTCTTTGCCTTCCCTAACTCAGGACTAGAGTGAGTTACCCATTTACAGCGGGTTAGACTACAACGACATTCTACAGTAGTGGCCAGTCATACAATTACACTTTACAGTTACAGTGATAGTCAAAATACTGATTGTGAAAAAGCTTACACAGAGCTAAAAGCAAAACTCACCAGCAAACCCATCCTTACACTACCCGATATCACACAGGAATTTGTATTAAGAACGGACGCTAGCAGTATAGGTATTGGTGCAACTCTCTTGCAGAAATCAAAAGCCCAGCCGGAGGAACTTTTACCAGTCGCCTACGCCAGTAGGAAGCTGAATGCAGCTGAGTTGAATTACTCGACCATAGAGAAAGAATGTTTAGCTCTAATTTGGTCCATCAACAAATTTTCACCTTATCTGTATGGGACACACTTCATTGTCCAAAGCGATCACCAACCTTTAACGTTCTTGGCTGCATCTAAAAAGCTAAATTCGAGATTGTTAAGGTGGAGTCTGCTTCTGGCGCCTTATTCCTTTACCGTGAATTACATTCCGGGAAGAGACAATGTAGGAGCTGATTTTTTAAGTCGACACCCTAGTACTCTGGAAGGACAGACGCAAAAGGATTAACCACAGCAGGGGTTTACACGTCAGCTATGACAAGTCACAGCTAGGAAAGGAGGGGGCTATGTCGTGAAACGAAGTGTAACCCACTACTTTGTTAATCACTATGTCGAGATACAGATTTGCTTCAACCAATCAACTTGCACCGTTCACCAGTCTCTGAGACAGAATAAATTAACGGCCATCATGTTCACGCAAGATGGCGGATTTAAACTGAATAAAATTAGGCTGTACAGCGCTTGAGACTAAACCGGAGGAAACCAATCAACTTGCTCCGCCAGGAACCAACCGAAAGCTTTCCTTAAGTATTTACCTGCCTATATAATCAGGCGGATTTTATGCTAACCACGCAATCCCGAACTTGACGCCAGAGATACTGACTGAAGAGGAAGAAGCTGTCACCTTGATTTATAAGCTTACCTGAGGGCATCGACCTGCAACCTACTTCACTAAGTCGCGTCAAAACCTGGCCAGTTTAAAATCTTAGGAGGGTAAATATAATTTACTATTTGTAGGCAAATAGGCTTCAGCAGGTATATAATGTTGGTATTTGTTGTGTGTCATTATACCACCTACACCTGAATATATATTTAATATATTTTGGGTTCACTATGAATGTATATGATTGATATAGACAAAGACTAATAGGACTCAAACCTCAATCTATTGTCTCCTATAACTCAATCTATTGTCTCACACGACTTCAGTCTATTATCTCAGATAAGACCAACTGCAATATAACCAAAACAGTCCTTGTTAGGACTCAACCTATTGTCTCCTATACTTCAATCTATTATCTCAGACCAACTGCAAATATAACCAAAAAAGTCCTTGTTAGGACTCAATCTATTGTCTCATCTAACTCCAACTGCAATATAACCAAAACAGTCCTTGTTAGGACTCAATCTATTGTCTCCTATAACTCAATCTATTGTCTCAGATAAGACCAACTGCAATATAACCAAAACAGTCCTTGTCAGGACTCAATCTATTGTCGCATCTAACTCCAATCTATTGTCTCCTATAACTCCAACCTGATATATCACCAAACAGTCCTCGTCGCATATACTCCTATCATAAGAACATAACAATATTGTTAGGATATATGTTACCAGCTAGTATAGCACTTGTCAGAGAGGGCGTGGTATAGTATAGGGGGAAGGACATTGTTGTATTACACCTAGGTGTACATATTATTGGATTTATTCATGTATTGATTTATATTATGGGATGTATTCATGTATTAAATGTATTCATGTATTGAATCTATATTATTGAATATATCCATGTATTAGTTTATCAGAAAGAATGCTTTGCAAGTAGACACCTGTCTTGTCTCGCTATTGCTAAATCATACTGAGCCATGTTGTCATTCATTCTACATGCATACATCTGAGACACGCTCATTTCACTCACACTAGAAATAGGTGGGCTTGAGGACAGAAATTAGCCCCTATTTTTGCTTTGTTACAGGTTTATTTGTGTCCTAAAAACCTGAGGTCGTATGTTCGAGTCAATCCCGCTGCCTGGAACTTCGCAGGAGCATAGAGATTGTACAGAAGCTACATCTTTAGTCCCCCTCAGTCTTGGGTGGGCTAAAGTAACGAGCCTCAGCAGGAGTTGTGTGAACCAAACTACGGAGAACAGAACTGTTTAAGAGAGATGAGTACACATTAGTACCATTTCTGTCAGCATTGTGAGCATAGAAACTGTCAGTGATGAGAAAGGGAATTAGCATAGCAAGAGACAAAATTAACAGCATAGCTGAGAAGTGTTATATCCTTAATTAACAGCATAGCTGATCCATGTACTATAATTAAATAACAGCACAGCTGATATAATTTTTTTGTTCCTATAATTGGAAAACTTGTTGTAAAATATTTATATATTTTTTTTATAAAAATAAACATTTGTAAATCATATGTAAACTTACAAATCCATTACCTTCCATTTTTCAACATTCACCCTTCAGCACAAGAGTAGATAGTGTATATACTAAATAAATACTAGGGAAATTGTATTTTGAACGACTTGTCAATTTTATCATTGTTAAGTAAAGATCTGTTTCCTTGTTTTGTTTAATATCACAGTTAGTTACACAGCGGAGGTGGCACTTTATGTCGGTCTCCTCTCTACTATTGTTTCGAGATCAGATCATTCACAGCCGTAACTAAGTTGTGATACCAGTAGTTCTCTCAAACACTGGGACTTCACCATTTTCTGCAGAAATTCTATTTCTGTAATTGTCAGTACTATACTGATCATAGAGCCAAATAAAACCTCTCGCCACAATGCTGATGAAGATGATAATGATGGTGATAATAATAATGATAATGATGATGATAATAATGCTGATGATATTGGTGACGATAATAATAATAATGATAATAATTATGATGATAATGATAATGATGACAAAGATGATGATGATAATGATGATGATGATAATAACAATTATGATGATGATGAAAAGGACTACTAATATCTAGGAGAAAATAGCCCGCTAAAACATGATCCGAAACAATTATGTTGGACTCTTTCTGTTCCATATCCTGATGACGGCATTATTTCTCCTGTCATAATTACATTCTATTTCACCAACATTGGATCTTTGTGGTCAAACTTAAAACACACACACACACACACAAACACACACACACACACACACACACACACACACACACACACACACACACACACACACACACACACACACCCACCCACCCACACACACACACACCACAGCACACAGAACACAGCACACACCACGCACGCACGCACGCACACACGCACGCGCACACACACACACACTCACACACACACACACTCGCACTCACACTTGCACTCACACACACACGCACACACTCACACATACACACACACACACCACAGTTTCAAATACACCTTTTATTACTTCGTCTCCGAACCAATGTTTAAAGCCGTATCGACTAAATCGGGCGACATGTCAATAATTATTTGGGCGAAATGGGTGATACGTCCCTCTCAAATTCGTTTCATCCTCCTAAACTATTAATACAAGGTTGAACACCACTAAAGGATGTAGAATCGCACACATTGGCAGTAATATAGACAAAGTTGGAGGGACAGACAGTGATATCAAAATAAGAATACAAAAAGCAAGAGGAGCTTTCATTGCATTGGGAAACATATGGAGAACAAGAGAAATCAAGTCCAACACGAAAATAAGAATCTTCAACTCAAATGTCAAGTCAGTCCTATTGTATGGCTCTGAGACATGGAGAACAACAAAAACAACAACCAAAAAGCTGCAGACTTTCATAAATGGGTACTTGCGTAGAATAGAGGGATTAAAATGGTATGACAAGGTTACCAACGTGGAACTGATGACAAGAACTAGACAAGTGCCAGTGGAACAAGAGTTGAGAAGAAGACGATGGCGATGGATAGGACACACATTGAGGAAACCTGTTGATAGCATTACAAGGCAGTCCTTGTTCTGGAATCCACAGGGAAAGAGAGGCAGAGGTCGACCAAAAAACACACGGAGAAGACAACTGGAAACAGAGGTGAAAATGATGAGGAAAACATAGAAAGAACTTGAGTGGATGACACAGGACAGGAAGACTTGGCATTGTGTTTGTTGAAGGACTATGCTCCTCGGGGAGCTAAAGGGTATTTATTGATTGATTGAAACTAGTAATAGTGATTATTTCTTACCTACATCAATGTATATTGTATTGGACAGGTTCATTTGACTACACACTTTTAAACTCTATGCATTATCTACTGTTATGTATAAATTTAAGATATGCATAGGTATTCATACGTACCGGCGATAATTTTGAGGAATTGTGTGTAACATGTAGGTGGACAAATCCAGACATTTTCCCGCAAAGCTGGTGTGTTCGTGTTCTTTCAACGGGTGTGTGATTTCGTTTTCACTGTGCACCGAACTGGAGAAAAATTTGCATTGTTGGATTCAGGATTGTGTCACTTCGAAAATTAGGATATAGAGGGATCCGCAAGCATGGCAAAGCCCTGATAAGGACCAGTCCCTAAAAAAATGACTAGCTACGCAGGCGAGCAGCACGTGGTATCCACAGCTGGTGCACATATCGTGACCAGACTTCAAGGTGTTTTATATTTTAACATGCACCCTAATATAAGAGATGAATCTATACTGTTCAAAAAAAGAAACGCATAGCTATCCGAGGGCGCATTTTTATGAGTTTGTAAGTAAAATTTGGTGCTAGGGTAAATAAAAACCAGCCTCAAATGTTCTTAACAGTGTCAAATGCACGTGTTGACCTGAATTGCGTTAGTTTTTGTAATCGTTACAACGCAGTGGTCAATAGTGTTTATGACGCAATTTTTGACCACAGCTCATGTTGCGCGCACATGAAAGTAACAAAATTTGGGGTGAACACTATTCACTGACTACGCAACTGAAACACTATAAAAGGATAACGCTACACAAAAAAAATTCAGTTCATTTTCAAGGAGAAATTTATGGCGTCTCTATCGATAAATTTAAGGAACATTGCTATTGGCCGACTGCATGCAGGCGAAAGTCAAAGTCAGGTTGCCAGGCATCTAAACGGGCATCAGAGTACCATCAGTCATCTTTGGCACCGGTTCCAAGCCACTGGCTCAGTTGAAGACCGGCATCGCAGTGGACGACCCAGAGTGACAACATCAACGGAGGATCGCTTTATTCGGCTTCATCACCTCAGAGACAGGTTTACAACAGCTTTCTCAACTGCCCAGTCATTGCCTGCAGGACGTCATGTGTCTGATCAAACTGTCCGGAATAGACTGCATGACGCTGGACTTTGGGCACAACGACCTCACCGAGGACCTGTCCTTACGCGCCGCCATCGCCAAAATCGACTTCTTTGGGCCAACCAGCATCGTCCCTGGGCAGCTGACAATCAATGGAGACGTGTCTGGTTTAGTGACGAATCTTTCTTTTTTGTTGCAGCGTCATTTTAGACGGCGTAGGGTCTACCGTAGGCGAAATGAGCGTTTTGCCCAAAATTGCGCTGATGAAGCTCCGCCGCACGGTGGTGGAGGTGCAATGGTGTGGGGAATCATCAGTTACAACGGAAGGAGTCATTTAGTGCACATTGAAGGAGGCTTGAATGCGGAACGATCCGTCAATGAAATTCTTCAACGCCATGTCCTTTCTCTTTTGGCTGCCCACAGGTCTGTGTTTCAACAGGACAACGCCAGACCCCATTGTGCACAGTTGACCACGCAGTTTCTGACTGCCAACAACATTCTCACCCTTCCCTGGCCATCCCTGTCTCCAGACATGAGTCCGATTGAGCACCTGTGGGATGAGCTGCATAGACGTGTTTGTCGCCGAGACGTTGCTCCAGCCAATCGTCGTGATCTGCTCCAGGCACTCCAGGAAGAGTGGGCAGCCATCCCACAGGCCCACATCACACTTCTGATCGCATCCATGCCCAGGAGATGCCAGTCACTGATTGATGCAAGAGGAGGCCACACACCATACTAACGGGAAAGCCCGTACGCCAAAACACTCTCGTGACCCAGATGCAAAACAACTGTCAATTGATTGATTGAACCGTAACGTATTCTTGTGTGCAATTTGAACAATTAACTCATTAAATTAAAAAAAGTTATTGAATGTCAAAATTATGGCTATGTGTTTGCCTTCAGTAGCTATGCGTTTCTTTTTTTGAACAGTATAGATAGAACTGAACGCATTTCCCTTGAAAGAAGTAAACCTCTTCTTAAAAAAAAACTCGCACAGTGGATAAAAACGAAGAAAAATGATACACCTTGAGAAACATACAGGGGTGGGGGTAGCGGATGTGTTTCGTAGACGTCTCGTGAGCATTAATTATTCATCCAAAGAAGCGGCAAAGAACTCTTCCGAAGGTTAAAAATATGAAATTAAGGACAAACAGGAATAAATTCTCATGGACACGCCCCTCAGACCACTCACGTGAGATCATTATCTCCCTTCAATTAATTATTTCCCTTCGAGCTACAATTTCTTACCAATATCTTTTAACACGTATATCCGCCAAGCGAGATGTTTTATGAAATAATCGATGTCTCGGTTTATGATAACGAAATGATAAGTTGATAGTTTTAGAGATTCGATCTACGCGGTTATCTGCTGTGCCGTGATCACGTTGTAAATTGTCATTTCACATTGTGGCTGCAGACTAAAACGTGTAGTACGAACAAGCACTTTGGACTGGTTTTAACATGTCGTCCACATCAGGGGTTCATAAATGTTTCTCTAGCTACACACTTTACCAAATATGAACGATTACATGACGTAGTAAATAGAGTGATATTATTTTTACTGTGTTTTATAATGAGGAGAAATCAAAACATCTTTCGGTTTCCTCGCAATACATATCGTGGTCCTTCGCAAAACACCGCGTGGTTTTTGTGTGACACATCTCGTGCTATTTGCGATATATCTCTTTTTGTGTGTGACACATCTACGTGGTTATTGCGACACATCTCGTAGTATCTTGTGACACATCTCATAGTTTCTTTTAAAACATCTCGTGGTTTCTTGTGACGCATCCCGTGTTTTCTAATGACACCTCTCGTGACCTCTTATGACATCTCTCGGTTTTATTGTAACACATCTCGTGTTGTCTTTGCTACATATCTCCTGGTTTCTTGTAACACATCTTGTGGTTTCTTGTGACACACCTCGTGTTTTCTTGTGACACAGCATGCGATTTAAACAAAGATGTAAACAAGTCCTTATATGCTCAATATTCCCTAACCATAAATAAATCATAAAGTCAAATGTTTGACAAAATCTGTCATTACTAACCTGAACCAATTTTTAGCCATAGCCAGCTTGATTATTTTCACTCGCTGTTAAATCATTGGCGCCTTTGTTGCGTCAGAAAATCAAGAGATAGAAAACTGAGTTCATAAAAGGATTTTTGACAGCCCTATTCAGGGCCGTCTTAACAGCATTATAGGCCCTGGGCAAAGAAATGCACTGGGCCCCTACCAGCTCTACCCACCCACAGGAATAAAAATGTAAACGGTCAAGAAAATTAAACCTATAGATTTATAATTTAATGGTACTTTCAACAAAAATTTCGTCAACTTACCCACGTCATGTTTGATTTGAATCCCAGGCTTTTCCAGCGAGAGATGGAGTAATTATCCACTCTGCCAAGAGATGTCTTATGAACAATATGGCAGCATCCCAGCATGGGGCCCCTAGAATCGTGGGGCCCCTGGGCACTACCCCATGTGCCCATGCCTTAAGACGGCCCTGGAACTATTATATAGCCCCGTGTAGTTCCTGGGGGGGGGGGGGGGGGGGGGGGGTCACTGAAGAGACAAAGTAAGAATAGGATTACTGTACCCTCAGGC